>VZTU01030355.1:0-15264 GCA_013400835.1 Zapornia atra
AGCATGGCCAGCAAGTCAAAGGAAGTGATACTCCCTGCTACTCTGCCCTGGTCAGGTCCCACCTGGATTACTGTGTCCAGTTCTGGGCTCCCTGGTATAAAAAAGACAGGGACCTCCTGGAGAGAGTCCAGAGAAGGGCTACAAAGATGATTAAGGGCCTGGAGCATCTCCTCTACAAGGAAAGGCTGAATGAACCAGGGCTGTTCAGCCTTGAGAAAAGAAGACTGAGAGGGGATCTTATTAATGTTTATAAATATCTTAAGTGTGAGACACAGGGGGAAATGGCCAGCTTCTTTTCTATGGTCTGTGGAGACAGAACAAGGGGTAATGGCTGCAAGTTGGAGAATAGGAAGTTCCGCACCAACATGCGGATGAACTTTTTCATAGTAAGAGTGACAGAGCCTTGGCACAGGCTGCCCAGGGGGGTTGAGGTGTCTCCTTCTCTGGAGATATTCAAGACCTGTCTAGATGCCAACCATTGTGACCTGTCCTAGGGAGCCTGCTTTGGCAGGAGGGTTGGACTCGATGATCTCTGGAGGTCCCTTCCAACCCCTACAACTCTGTGAATCTGTGTGAATCTGTAACCTTGGGAACAGTCTGCGGAGACAGAAACAACTTTAAAAGGTAAGAAAAAACAATCAAAAAAGTTGTGATTGTTCTTCCTCCCATACCTGGAAGTCCTGTGGGTTACAAATTGGTATCCTACTGCCCTAACTAAACCACTGGCAATAATAGATGTTAATTCATTGAGGGATCTTAAGGGGCTGACAATTGACACAACTCTGTTGTACAGATGTGCTGAAGGTCCTGAATGAAACCCAAGAAAACCAAAGTAGATTTCCCAGTTTCCTTTGATGGGGCATGTTTCCCCATATGTACAACCCAGATGTCAAGGGATTTAAGCAGAGAAGAATTAACTAGAAAATATGTTTACTGATGTTTGATAGAGAGATGTCAAAGGTGTCTGCTTTTCTGCATTTTTCTTCTGAGTGCTGGCTGTGGTTAAATAGCCAAAGCACTTTCAAATGAGCTGTTCTGTTCTATGCCCATTTGTTTTCCAGGACCGGCACAGTCCAAAATGCAAATATATTGTTGCCAGTCTTACGGTGAAGTGCTGCTTAGTGGAGGCTTCTACCATCTACACAAAACTACATGTTCAGACACTTCAGCCATGTAACTGCCCCTGATGTGCATCTCTCACTAGGTCACCGATCTCTGCAGATTCATTCCAAGATGACCTGGCATTGCATTAAATCTTCAGGGATGTTTCCACTGAATGAATACCTTTCTCATTTCCCTTCAATTTGCTTTATTATTGAAACGTGCCAGCTCGTCACTGTGGACAAGATGACCTTTTATTGAGGGTATGTTTGGGGAAGTGTTCTCTTCTCATGTTAAGAATGGTTTACTATTCTTAAACTCAAAGCTTCCCTGTTTCTTATTAAGTAATCTTACAATCAATGCCTTGGTTTTGTTTGGTTTTTTATTGTTGTCGTTTTTATTATTTTTCCCCCCTCCTGTTTGTACTAGCAGAGATTTCCCACCTCTCTGAAAGTTATGTCCCTCCAGGAAATTTCAGAGAGTATTTTCTGACTCTTCACTGATTTGCAACTACAGATGTTGCTACTACAGCTCTCCACTTAAACTCTAATAATATAAACCATAGGAGGCACAGTGTTTCAGTTGCTATACCTTTGTGCCCTAATTTCAGCTTTTTTCGATCAATGTATTCTACATATCAGGTACATTAGGTATATTTGGTATGCTTTTTTTTTTTTTTTGGGGGGGGGGGGAGTAAGAGTACTTATGACCTTTACAGATGAAAATGTAAATCCCTTCCAAACTAAAAAGACTAAAGACATGGCATAAACAGAAAAAAACCTCAAGAAAAACCAAAAACAAAAACCCAAAACAACCTCTATATATATATCACTTTCAACTTTTGAGAGGGATCAGAAGTGACAGTTGTTTGATCTATATGGGTCCTATGCATTTTAATATAAAATAACCTAAACCAATCCTGAATAACAATCAAGAATGCAAAAATTCAGTTTGTTTTTGAACATCACACATGTAACTTGACCTTATTTCCTCCATTGGGATTTCTGCCACTCACTTCTTGGTTCTTCCTCACAGTCCAGGAATAATAAAAACATTTATATTTACCAGAATAACCAGAAGAGAGCTGGAACACCTCTCCTATGAAGACAGGCTGAGAGACTCAAGCTTCTTCATCCTGGAGAAGAGAAGGCTCCAGGGAGCCTTCTAGTACCTAAAAGGGGCCTACAGGAAAGCTGGAGAGGGACTGTTTACAGCAAAATGTAGTGATAGGACAGGGGGTAATGGGTTTAAACTAAAAAAGGGTACATTTAGATTAGATATAAAGAATAAATTCTTCACTGCAATGGTGATGAGGCCCTGGCACAAGTTTCCCAGAGAAGTTGTGGCTTCCCCCTTCCTGGCAGTATTCAAGGCCAGGTTGGATGAGGCAGCCTGGTCTAGTGGAAGATGTCCCTGATCACGGCAGGAGGGTTAGAATTAGGTGATCTTTGAAGTCCTTACAACCCAAACCATTCTACAGTTCTATGATTCTATTCTAAAGGCTATGAATAATCTTTAAATGACAAGTATTCTAATAACTTAGTGGAGATGGAGAGGATGAACATTATGAAGTCTAATGAATGAAAAGTAGAAAGATGGGAACAAACAAGGGAAGTTTATAAGCTTTAGATTTTTTTTTTTTTTTTCAGAAAAGAACAGTCTAGGGAGAGAAAAATATATGAGCCATGCAAGAAAATCATTGAATTTTTTTTGGAAGAGAGAGATAGCAATTATTTTCTGGCAGCATTGGTTTTATGAGGCAGTTATGTGTGTCTTCAGGCAACATAACAATTCAATTAATATTAGCAGAGTAGTGTAAGAGCTATTTACACTTATCCAGAAAGAATCCTGATGGGTTTCACTCTGCATCTACCATGCAAGTATCATTTCAAGGAAAAGAAGTAGACAACAGAGAACATCACTACTAAAAAACACTTCAAAAGAACATTATCTTAATTAAGAAAAGAAACATCAGAGACAAATTTTATCTAATCAGAGAGAAATATCTAACTGCCAAGAAGTTGATCAGAATTCAGAGGCTGCTCCATGGGATGCCATCTGCAGTATCTCATTGCTTCATACTGTGGTAAATTCTAAGCCTTTTTGGTCATGATCCAAAAAAGCTGTTAACTTACATACACACATCCGCACATTTAAGCATGTGGATAGTTAAAATGGGTTATTTACCTGATTACTTCTAAGCTTATATATAAATGTGTTTTTCTTGACTGGAGTTCAGCACTGTGCAAGTAACCAGCTTTTGGTGCCTTTGAAAGCACCACATACACCAATGTATAGACTACTGGACTGGAACTCAGGAGACCCGAAGCTTCTACAGTGCTGTACAGATTCATGAACATCAACTCAGAGCATCTGTTTTCTTGCCTGTTCTGCTTGAACTGAAAACTTTTTGGAAAAGAGTGTTTCACAACATGTATTTATTTATCCATTAGCTGGCATCAAGGAGGCTCCTAGTTTAATGTGGATCTCTGTGTAAGTAAATTAACAAAGGATTACCATGTAGATAATTATCCCAAAATTAGGATTGTGCAACTTAAGGCAAAACTTAAGTGACTGGGCTTTGTTTTCAGATGTGCCAGGCATGCACAGCTCACTTAAAGATAATGGAGTTAATAAGTATTTAGACTCTTCTGCAGATTTGTATCTTTTCTGACTGCAAATCTTCCAGATTTCCTTTCTATCCTGTCCAGTCACTATCTGTGCAACATATAATAAGTTTTCTAACTTATAAAAATATAAAAACCTGTCAAGTAAATACTTATGTAGCAGTGTAATGTGTGGTTTTTTTAATAGACCTACTCTTTAAACAGGTATTAATTTATGACGGCCTGTTACGACTCAAACTAGATAACCCAGGGAGCTATAGAGATTTTGTGATTCCCTTGGGATAAATTATGGTGAAACAACACCAATAAATTAAAGATTTTATTTAGGGTAGAAGCAATCCAAAGTTGGAAAAAATGACAGTAGGACGTTTACCTCTTACTGAAACATTTATAGGAAGAAAGAAAATGAAAGAGAAGAAAAAAAAAAGAAAGAGATAGATATCACCAGCCTTGGATCCTCCGATGACGATGACGGATGTGGCAATCCTCCAATGATAAATGCGTAGCCCTTGATTTTGTGTCTTTTATGGTCTAGTCCTCGCCTTTTGATCATGTCAGTCATGCCCCTTGAGGACTTAAATGGCTCTTGTTCCTGAATATTCTTGGTCTTCTGTTAGGGTGAGTGGTCTAGAGGGGTCTTTTGGGTGGTTGTGATCCCCTTCCTCAAATGAACTCTATATGACCTCTGCCCACACATGGTGATCAGAATATGGAACTGTGGATCCTCCCCCACACCTCGGCATGATGTGCTAATCAACCTTTCCTTGGGAGTTTATTTTCGTTATGTAAGTGTTTCCCACCACAATGTTTGAGACATGAACATGCATTGACCCTTTCAGTGTCTCACAGGGCCTTAGGGATTTTATGAAATATATTCATGGAGAGTTTATTCATTTATCAGGTCAGCATTCTATTACTTTTCCTATTTACATCCTTAGAAGTATTCATTTAACAAGTTTCTTTCTCAACTATTCATTTACGGGTACCTAGCGCACAGAACCACAACCTTTGTAAATGATTAGTTTCTGTCCAATGCGCTCATCTGAGAGGCTTGCACACTGGCAAAGTGCATTACGAATACAACTTGACTTATAATACTCCCAGAGAGCCAACCTTGTAATCCCACTTCACTGTAAAGCAAATTGCATGATTTCAGAAGTGCATGTAGCTCCTGTCAGACCACAGACCTGTGGACAGCATGACTCCACTGGTTATCTCCAAGCATCACCTGCTGGTTTTTAGCTGACCTTTTTGCAACATGGCAGAGAAACAGCACATGCAGGTCACAGACACTCTGTCCACTGCATTGTAACTTGACAAATCACAGCCCAGCTGCAGCAAGACAGTGACTTTCCATGCATTATCACACTGAGAGCTGCACCTCTGGTTAGGGCCTGATATATTGCAACCATCAGAAGGGCTGTAACAAACTGTTTGTTACCATATTAGCAAGAACATAATCAACAAGTACAACAGGCACTTTGAATTTACAGTGCTTATTTGGCAAATTAATGTTGTCGAGTTGTGAGGGAACCAGAACTGTTACTTTTCCACTAGAAACTTTTACTACTGAGAATGTGGTGCAAATTGAGGAATTAACACATTCTTCAGTAGACCTAATAAACAAAACAAAGGCGGGCTTTGATTCAGGTGAATCTGGATAAGAGAAATATTTTGGAGCTGAAAGCATAACTTGATACGTGTTTCAAGGCTAGATTTTCACTTCTGCAATGTGAACACATTTGTCATAGTGAATATGGTAAAAAAATCAATTGCAGAAAAAAAAGGGAAGATTACACTATACATATATTAAAAGCATTGGTGCTTCTGAAGCTTGCCTAGTTTTCCTCCAACTTTTATTTATATGTAAATACTTCTTTTCCTGTTTCACCTCATTTTGTGTCTGACAGACACTTCAATTTCCTATTCCTAGCCTTAAAAACCCCAAAATTACCAAGACAACTCAGTCTTACCAGTTTTTTATTAACTGGATTGATCAAAGGCAAGTTATTTATGTGGAACAAAGAAAAGATAACATAAGTGTCTGCTTGCAGCCTGAAAGCCGTGGGTTGCTCAACTTGTTACAAATTTCCAAAGCTATATACAGTGAAGTTTAATCAAAGAGTTTATAAACTTTTATCCTTCAAAGGAATGTAAGGGGAACTCACAGGATAGCTGCAATCCATTCAGGGTGGCCATGAGTCCTACTAAATGCTTTTTATTATTATTATTATTTGTATCTCTATGATCATTAAGGTTTTCAGAATTACATTACACTGTTGGCTAAAAAAAATTTGTCCAGTCCCAGTTAAGGATCCTGAAATAAACAATATATATTAATTTCTCTGTGAGGGGGACCTGAATAGAGTATTTGAATTTCTGTCTCATTCACCCATGTCTAGCAGGCAGGTAAAAGATGGCCATTGTTTGGCTTTGTTGCAAATGCACCAGCAATCGTTATTCTCTTCTGTGAACTGGACTGTGGAATCCCTCATGCCTGACACATGCATTGTCTTTGATTCAGGCTCCACATGCTTTACCTAATGATACTCACAGTGAATGGGAACTCAACAGCTGAATCAGAAAGAAAATGGCTGGCAGGTAACTTGACCTATTGTCACCACAAGAAACTGCTGAGGGCAGAAAGAGCTTAACTAGGACAGAATACATTATCTTTAGACAGCTCCTCACACTCCAT
The DNA here is from genome assembly GCA_013400835.1 of Zapornia atra. Classification (NCBI taxonomy): domain Eukaryota; kingdom Metazoa; phylum Chordata; class Aves; order Gruiformes; family Rallidae; genus Zapornia; species Zapornia atra. The sequence goes on from VZTU01030355.1 coordinate 6,427, forward strand.
TCTCAAAAAAAAAAAAATTATTATTAAAGATGAAAAGTTAAGCCACATTTTGGTTTTGATAATGAATAATAAAAAAAAAGCCTGAACTATCAAATCAATGTTTTCTAAGGGGCATATACATGCCCCTTATGAATGAATCATACTTATGCCCATAAATACCTCAGAGACCTGCCATGAACCAGAGATCTACCAATTCTTACACTCTGCTTTTCAGTCAGTAATGTCCTTCACCTAGTTTTCCCTCAACAGCCTGAATGCAGGCAGCATATCGCATATTCTGAGACTACAGGTGTCAGACACCGTTGAGAAAAGGCCTGCCATTCAGATGACCTCAGCAGTAAAAAATAGCCCTGCTAGAGAGCAGATTTTCTTCTGATCTATGCCCTGGTTCTAACCCACCAGGTGGCCTGGCTAGCTGTATAACATGAATCGAGGTAAAACCAGGTGATATTCTGTTGTTGGGAGCTTAAGAGGGATGCATGAGAATGTGTGTGGGGTCTGTGATGTACCTATTTGAATAACAGTTCTGCAGTGCTGAAGGAAAAAGTTTTTCAGACTCTGTTCAGGGCAATGCTTTTAACCAGGAGTTTCACTTGAGTTTACAAGGACCTTAGTATCTGCCTGAAAGGTGCATTGAACTGATACTAAAGTAACATGTCTACCCCAAAAGTGAATTGGATTTTGAAACAGAATCTTCATTTTAGATATAGATCTTAACTGTACCTGTCATATCCACAATAAAAATATTCTGAAATTCTCCCAAGAGAAGTGGCACTAAGCAAAGCAAAAAGCAAAGTTACATCCTAATACCAGTGGAACAGATAGTTTGATTACATGCAAGTTCCTAGGAAGTCAGAAATCTATTGTAACAATTGATTAATTTTTCTGTCTTTTGAGATAACCAGCTTGAAGGACAAAGAGTCTCAAAGGCACTGCAGTGAAAGACTACACACAATGGGAATAATCCTGCATTTGTTTGACCTTATGACTGAAACAATTGACTCATGTCTGTGTGACACTGCTGCTATTTACAATGTTGTGATCAGGAATGTTTTGAAATGAGCTTCTGGCAAGGGTTATAATATACTCAAAGTGTATAATACAACAAAATCCTTTATTTTTTTAAACATTTTAGATGTAGGTTTCCCAGTGTAAGCCCAAATAGGTTTCAAGTTAGGTACAAGCTGCTATTCTGTAAACAGAATCTGTTAAAGATGGGGAGGGGGGAGGTAACCCAATAAGCAGTCTAATCCATAAATTTTAACTACACAGGTTGTTTTCATTGCAATGTCTGGTGAAATTTAGTTTTATTGATGACTTGTAGCTTCTTTTATTCAATTCTATGGATGCAAACTGCTTTTCCAAAACACAGATATCATTGGAACTGATGCATTTACCCATAGTTATACTGCCAAGGGAGATTTTACTTTTAAGGACTAAATTAGAAATTACTACTTTCATTATTCAAAGGTAGTACGGAGTTTTGTGCTGGAATGGGTAATGCACAACTTCAGGGAAAGATTGCTAGAGATCATGGGATTTCCTTCCCTGCCAATTATACTTTTACTGTCCAGCCTCAAACTTAAAATGCCTAGTAACTGGAGCCTTTTTAATTTTAGTCAATATGTGATCTGTAAACATTTTTTTTTTGCTACTTTATTAGATCTCTCGCCTGTGTGGATTTAACAGCAGTTTGGTTAGCCCAATGAGCCCTAAATTCAGAATTTCACTAAACTACATGTAATATAGTACTGTGATAGTAAATATTTAATTTATATACTACTTGGTCATGATTTACCTTAAATATTGAAATTGTGTATTCAAAACCTTTCCTTTATGTCAGAAAGAACACCCAAGATTTTGCATGCTTTCATTTAAACCAAACTAGTAGGTGACATATGACCACACATATTGTCAAGTTAAGAGGCACTAACACTTTTTACTGGGTTTTTAAATACCTTTGTAGGCTTTTAGAAAATTCCAGTTTAAGGATATACTAAAAAGGTGGTGCAGATAGAAATGATTTCTCTAAGAAATGCTTAACATTGATCTTGGTTCATGTAAATATGTCCAGGCACATACTTACATGCATTAAATTCTTTTGACACTAATAACTCTATCTGTTCCTGTTTTCCTTAGATAAGAAAAATCAAAGAGGTGTAATAATTCCAAATTGAGGTATTGAAATAAAATGTATTTATTGGCAAGGTAAACTGAATTATTAGAAGTCTGACTTTATATCCCTTGTACTCCAGAAAAAATATCCAAGAAATTAATGAGTTTTAATATTTTAATTTTTGTGTTTTCATGGCAGCAGATGCACGCAAACACACAAATAAAAAACTTTACAATTGCAGATCCAACAAACAGCCCAAGAAATGGAATTTCTCTCATTAACTGATTCTGTGGTTAGCAGGTCTTTCATGTTTAAAATTTACACATAATTTGAGATGTTTTCATTTCTCTGAGTTTTCTGATGTCAATTATTTATATATCATATTTTTAAAAAATATTTCCAATTTGAATGTATACATCCTTCAGAATTTTATTTTTTTAACCCAGCTAAACTTTATGCTGATGTAAAAGCTTCCTTTCCTACCAGAAATATCAAAATATTGTTTCATAGAGAGTTATCCACCACTTTTTCACCTGGGGAAATATGTAATGATCCTTGGTAAGTCAGGAGACTGTGTTCATCTTTATTGCACTGATCTGATCTCTCATGCATACATTGATTAAGGTTTTCTAAAATCTCATATATTGATGTCCATATGAGATTCTTTATGAAGACTGTTGCTGTCAGATCCAGTAGGCACCCATCATACTTCAGCACTTAAAGAGATATTCTGAGTGGTAGGCAGTGGAGGAGTATACCCTCAAAGCTGAACCTTGCTAATGCCAGTTGCTCATTTTGGAACATAAGTCTTCCCTGTAAATTGCTAATCCATGATACAGGACATCATCTATATGGAAATAACTGCCATTGGTAAAATGTGAAAGGTAGCTGGATCAATGAAGAGGCTTGGATAAAATTAGATTCTAATAAAGGGAAATTGTGCCCCTAGGAGAAAAGTGGGAGCTGCAATGATTTAGACTTCAATAAAACTTTTCATGGAATATTTCAAAATAAAACTCACTAGACGAAGGAACTGCAGAAAACACTTGGAACAAAGTTGTAATACTACGGAATTCTAAGAGAGTAGAAAAAAGAAGGCAGAATTATATTCAACCAGATGATCTCCAGAGGTCCCTTCCAACCCTACAAATCTGTGAATCTGTGAAATTGGAGTAAGTGAGTCTAATACTCTTTGGGAAATATAATGTAAACAAATATGCCTATGGAAATAGACACTAGTACTAGCAGTTTAACTACTTCTAATTTGGACAGACTATGTCTGCTTATCCCTGCTTAAAATACCATATATGTTAATACATTTTCTACATTTATAGAAAACAGAAAGCAGATGGATAATGAGTTGCTAGTGAATATTTAATTATAAATTTGTTTGACTATGATATGGCAGTAAAAATAGTCTAATACAAGTGTGAATACTGAACACGAAGACAGCATATCATTAAGCTCACAGATATTGTTGCAATATGGCTCTTCTTGCTGCACTGGAGATATTTTATTGTATTATGAACATCAGACTACCATAAAGATACAGACATTTTGCAAGTTCAAAAGAAAACAACACATTTCAGAGAGTTCAAATTACTAACTTATACAGAAAGAATGAAAGCTTTAAGCAACTGGCCTAATGCAAAATGCGTGCAACACCAGTACAGTGCCAGCAGTTGAGCCCTGCTACACCTGTTGTTGCTCTGCCAACTGTTTCTTTGCTAACATAAGGATAAGGGAGCATACAAAAACAGTTGCAAAGAATGGAACGGCATTCAGGAGACCATGTTTTAATTCCAAGTGCTCTTACCAATTTTCTGTCTTATTTAGACAAAGCACATAATCCTTCTGTGATCCTGTACTGTGCTGTCTTTACACTGTGAGTTCTTCCTAATAGAAAACATCTCTCACTGTGTTTGTATATCTGTAGTACTACATTCATGGCATTATCTGTACTATTCATGATGTGACTGCTATGAAATTAATGCTTAGTTACAGAGAAAGTATTTATGATTTAGCAATTAAGACAAGTAGGACAAATTGACTAAATTAAGATGGCAATGTGTAGACAGAATATGAGAAATGAATTGATGATAATGATAGCTTTGGACAAGTTTTCATTGTGTAGGAAGGGCTTAATTGCAGCAATTCTCTGAACACACAGGGAAAACTAGGTTTGCCCTGAGGATAGCCTAAATGACCAATAGGTCTCTTCCAAATTTTGCCTACAAGGAGCATCAGTACACTAATTACATGCCACTAATGGAAGAGGAAGGTTTCCTAACTATCCAGTTAGGAAGGTAACCACAGTCAGTAAAATCTTTTTTTTCAAAGACATGGAAAGTAAATGAACATTGTCTGAGTACAGAATTCAATAGGTCAGTCGTTCTATTAAGTCTCTGAACCGCCAGAAACATGATTGGAAGGCACACAAACTTCAGCAAGTCCTGCTCTTACTTTTTTTACCCCAATTCTCTTGTCTGCTTACAGCCTTTTCACAGCTTCTTCACATCCCAAAGAAATCAAAGCATTCCTTCTCAACTCATCTACTGTTATTGGCTGTACCTCAATAACTTTCCTCTGATTCCCCTAAAGGTGATAAGCAGCTTACAGCAGCCCTCATTTTGTTGTGCTGTGGCCAGCTGTTCCACTTGAAATATGTGCTCTTTGAGGCTTCCCTAAATTAGAAAAGTCCATAACATACCATTCCCTGATGTAATGAATATTTACAGCCTCCAAGATTGGAAGATAACTGATGTGATCACCTAGTGCTCAGTGACCAATTAGCTTAAACCCCACTAAGGTAGAAGGCTGAATCAAAGAGGCAGAATGATGATCTCCTTCATGTTGAAGTTCCATAACAAATTTACTAGGGTTTGATTTCTGAAGCTTCCATACATCAGGAAATCTGGAAACCTCTTTGGTCTATATAACCCATTGTCTGAAATACTTGAAAATGATTCAAAGCACCTGAGGCAAGAATAATGAAAGCTGCTTGGAAGACCATAAGTAGAAGTTGATAAAAAGCATTTGTACATGACACAAGGAGGGTTTTGCAGAAAGTCCTAAAGGGTCGCTAGGTGATTACTCCAAAAAGATATACATAAATATTGTACAGCAGTCCACTGCAACAGAAAATCACTATTTTATAAACTCTTAAGATTCTAAAAACTCAAAAGAGGTTGAAAAAACATTTATAAAGAAGCTGACCCTGAGTGGAATTTGCTTGTTTCAATGCATAACATCAATCTCAAAAAATCATTCTTTGCTCTTTAAAGCTTCAGAGAAAATTTAACATAGACCTAAAATCATGAAATGCTGATAATTTGTTTCCTCACATTTTATCTGCTTTTTGTAATTAATCAAATTATATTATCTTTCCAGTGTGACAAAAAACAAATGAAACTAGAACAGAAATAAAATTAAGAGCGATGATCACCCATTAAATGTTTTGTCTGTTAGTAATAAATTCTGCTTTGTCAAGCAGGTCTGATAGAACATGAGTCCTGTGGTGACATATAGCTGTGCTGCATCAGAAACACAACAGGGAAAAGATGTGTTTACTTGTTGCCAAGGTCTATTTGCCTTTGAAGGACTTTCCTCACTTGGGCAAGGTGAAAAGTCTTTGGCATCTATTATGATGCATACTCAGCCATCAGGAAGAAATATTTTTTGGCTGAATTTTTTTCCAAAGCCACCTGAGAGATTTGGATGCCCAGTTCCTATTAAAATTAAATCTACTAGGCAGCTTTGAAAGTCCCAGCTTAGCAACAAAAATAAAGAGCTGTTGATGCACAAAGGCATTTGCAAGTATGAGCCATATGTTGTCTCTGTAGGACACCCTAAAATTCATCAGGCATCTTGATTTCTATTGTATTATATTACAGAAACAAAAGTTTAGAATTTGTGTTTGTTTCTTAAAAATGAGTCTTCATTGAATTCAGATGATCTCTATCCAGAGACCATTACAATCATTAGGGTTATTCAAGCTGAAATTGCTTTTGTATAGTAGCTTCTTTGGCTCCAGAGCTCCCGGTCTCTAACTCATCAAACTCAGAATACTAAAAAGATGATGGATTTAACCGCATCTCTCTAGAATGCAAGCAAAGAGCAAAACATATATCCATGTCTATTTTGTTAAGTGGTAACCTCCACTCTTTCATATATAGATATAACCTTGTTCTTTATGTTTATTAAATGTGAGTGGAGTAAGAGAAAATTATATTTTCCAAAATGCAATCCTGAAATATAGTCTGGAGTGCTCATTCTTATTCAAAGTGTACATGAGATGTATCAAAGCATTAGGTTTTGTTATCTGATCCCACTCTCTTCCTGGGGTCAGGAAAGAGCCTTCCCCTGCTGCCCAGCAAAATTCTGATCATGAGAGTCAGGACAGCGTAAACCCAAAAATAGTAAAAGAAGGATCTAAAGTAATTTTTGTGATGTTGGGAAACACTCTTCAGATGCAGGCAAATAAGGTAAGACCAGGTATATTTTTTTGTTTACAACTATTAATGTGAAAACTGTTATAAAATGATACTATGAAGTATGTTAAAGAGTCAAATTTTACTGATCCTTTATTGCCATAATATCAATCCTCCCTGCTCCTCCATCTATCTCTCTAACTTTCTCCACCTTTTCAGTTTCACAATTAGTGATACACACGCAGAGGCAGATAAGATTAGGAACATGATTTGCCTCCAGGCAGGTTATTCCATAATTGTTTCGTATGTGTTTTCTTTCCCTGAAGCAGCTGGTATTGACTGCTGACACAAAAAACGCATTGGATTAGCAGATCAGTTGTTTGACCTGTGATGTCAATTTCAATTGTCTTTTGCTGCCATGAGCACAAATGTTTAATCTAAATGGATGCATATTAGCTAAGATATTTGAAAATTGAGGCACATTATACAAACAGCATATAGGAAGACAATTTTTCTAATGCAATTTTGGCAAATGTCAGCTCAAGAGTAGAGGTAGGAATGTTTAAAAATCCACATTTTCTGAGTCATGTTTTATAGGGAAAACTCTTGTCCTGCTGCCCATCCAACTCTATCAGGAACTTCACTGCTTTTTGCTCCAACACTCCCCTCTTTCATTTCTCCTGGAATAATAACTTGTAGTGGCCTGGAGAAATCGCAGAAAAGCTATGTTTCTTCAGGTGGATGCCTAGGCTGGAAACAGAACAGAAATGGTAAAACAAATAGTTCTTGAGATTAAAAGTATATTTCTGCTCTTCTATTCTACAGAGGTCCATTAACACTGAAACATAAGTTTGCCTAGGGTTTTTTGAAGAATAGATTTTATTTATATGTATGAGATTAAAGTGGATGTCATTCTATCACCACATTTTTTTAAATTACTGTTGGTAGGATATTATATGGATATATTACACATTACCTATATAAGATGTTAAAGATAAAAAGTCTTGCATATTTTATCCAAACTAGCAATGTTGGTTTCATTATATTAATTGTGTTCACTTCCATAAATGAATCCAACAGAGCAGTCAGACTTCCTTAAGTTCAGCTGTACTGAGACCAGAATAAGTCTCAAAGTCATGCAGTACTTTATAATAACTTTGAGAATACACTTCTTTTAATACGCACTTCATCAGGGCATTAGTAAATCTGTGGCCATAATTTATCTGTATTTGTGATTAATGGTGGAAGTACTAAACTGCTGAAATTCTTGCCTGTATTTTTTTCCCTTAATTTCTGTTTCTTAGCTAATGTAGTTTTGCATGTTTGGGTTCTGGTGGAGGGAGGGAGCAGCAGGGGTGGTTTCTGCAAGAAGCAGCTAGAAGCTCTTTGCAGGCCCGACAGAGCAAACACCAGCTGGCTCAAGGCCGGAGTTGTTGCTGACCAAGGCCATGCCAACCAGCAACCGTCACAATGCCTCTGGGAATCACATTTAGGATAAAAAAATACCACAAGCAGCTGCTTTTTGACACCAGAGGAGGAAGTGAGAAGATGTAAGAAACTGTGCAGGCACCAAGGACAGTAAAGAGGAGGAAGAGGAGGTGCTAGTGGAGAAACCCATGGAGCAGCAGGTGTCCCCTGCAGCCCATGGAAAAGGCCAAGACCCCACCTGCAGCCTGTGGAGAGGTGCGACGCTGGAGCAGGTGGAGACATACAGAAGACACTGTGACCCACGTTGGAGCAAGCCTCTGCCAGCACTTGCAGCCGGTGGAGAGAGACAGAGACACAGATGAGCAAGAGAGAGAGACCCAGCAGATTTGCTGGGTGGGGAGAGGCTTGAGATGCAGAAACAAACTTCACAACACATAGAAGGTTATAAAGCAGTTGTATTTACTGCAGTGCTGTGTGCAAGGGGGGGTCCCTCCTCCGAACTTATATGTCGAAGCCACAAAGCAAGCGTTCTTTTATGATACAGATTCATGCATATTCATTAAGGGGGGTGGGGTATTACCATTAGTTTGGGGGATTGGCGTGATTATTATAATTTTTCCTAAGAACTATTAGCATAGGTCCCCTCCTCCTTGCGCACGCACACTGCCATCTGGTGGTGGTCTTTAGGGGTATTCTGGAGGAAGGACCATCGTCTTCCTTGCTGTGTATTCAACTTTGGAAAGGAATGCTGAGTTGTCTGGACTCCAAACAGCAGAGCTGGTCCTAACTAGATGATTACTTCACAAAGACAATTTAATTCTTCCTTTTGCATGCAAGCTGTTTGTCACGTACCGAATGCCTGTA
>VZTU01030356.1:0-10395 GCA_013400835.1 Zapornia atra
CAAGCCTCCCCCCAGCAGCAAACATGCTCCAGTGTGGGGCTGTCGCTCATCTCTGTGTCTCTGTCTCTCCCCACAGGCTGGAAGTGCTGGCAGAGGCTTGCTCCAATGCGGGTCACAGCATTTCCTTTCTGTCTCCCCCTGCTCCGTTCAGCATGGGGCCTCTCCGCAGGCTGCAGGTGGGGTCTTGGCCTTTTCCATGGGCTGCAGGGGACACACCACTCACCCTTGGTTTCTCCACTGGCTGCAGGGGGATCTTTCTCTCTGGCAGCTGGGGCACCTTCCTCACACCCCTTTATACTGACTGCAGTTTCTCACATTTTCTCTCTCCCTTCTCTGATGGCAAAAAGCTGCTTCTTGCAGCAGCTGTCCCTACAGCCCCACCTCCTCCACCAGAACCCCACCAGGCAAAACTACAATGGCAAAACAAGGAAGGAGAGGAAAAAGAATAGGAGGAGAGAGAGGAAGAGAAAAACCTAAGAATAAATTTTGCAAAGTACTTAATGTTCTTGGCCAAAACTAGGAGGTATGTAATAATATGTTACAGCAGCAGGGTACACTCTACAGAATGCCAATTACGGTGTCCAAAAAGGAGTAGAATAGAGGAAAAAGGACGAAGTGTAAACTGGCATGACCTACCAGAGAATGCATGCAGTGGAAGAGGTCCAAGAGAAGACAGGCAAGGGAAAATTGCTCATGAACCTTAGAAGAGCTGCACTGAAGGAAGCTGAATATAACACAAAGGGGTCCTCAGGGTGGCTTGCATTTTAGGTAAGTACCTTTATCTGTTGAGGGGGTCTGTCCTTCCTACTATTAAGACAGGCAGACATAGCACGGGGACTGTGTGTATGTGGCTCAGCACTACATAGAATATAAAAATACAACAGCCAACAAAGTGAACTTTGAAGAGAGCAATGGGCTTGATCTGAGTTAAACCTACATATTACTTCCTAGGGTCTGGAGACACCCAACATCTTATGGCACTCTTAGAGAGGATGGTAAAGGGATTCACATTAGTGTTTTCATCCAAGTGTATACTGCAGTTGCTACACTGTGCTAGTGTGATTTCAGTGCATTGCATCAAAGTATCATGTAATACCAAATCTTTCCAGATAATTTTTTTTTTTCATTAAAGAATAAACATTCCTCATGCAGAATATCTAAAAGAAGCTGCTCAGAGAGTGCCAGACTCACAACTGGAAGGGATGAGAAGGTGCTTGTAAGTGAACACAACAATGCTGAATAAGAGGTCAATTCAGAAAAGAAAAGATAATTTATCAACATTAATTTCCATACTATGCCTACTTTTTTGTGATTTTATTTGTCTTTGTTTCGTATTTGTTTTATGGCTATGAATAAGTGAAGAGGGAGTTTTCAGAGTAGAAAAGCTGCTGTTACTAATTACAAAAGATGCATAAAGGTAGGTATTCCCCAGACACATGCCTCATTAACCTCTGCACCATCCCATTAACCTAAACTCAGAAAGGCTCACAAGATACTAAACAAACTGGTGGGGTTTTTTTTTGCTTTGGGCAATAAAATACTTAAATAGATGAATGTTAATATTTTATTATAATTTTCCAGATGGATATTCTGCATTACCATAAATATTCAGGAAAAGGAAGGACAGAATATTATTTCAGTGAAAACAGAGTGTTTGCAAGATCATGACTTCATCAAGGGTTTTTTTTTTTAATCCTGTTCTTTTGTATAGTCAGAAAATTGACTGTGAACGATCTTGCATACATAAACATCATCTGAAATGTCTCAGTGTACCCAGAATATGCACCCAGTATGCTCCCCGGGTCAAAGTGTGGATGTATCATTTGTACATACATAAGTAGAGGCCCCAGGGTAAAAAAATCAGACCATAATTGGCAGATTCTTTGTCTCTTCAGTAGCCAATTATACCGGGACTGTGCATGACATTCTGTACATCTATTTAGCACAAATTCATGATACAGATTTTAATGACTATAATAACAACTGCAAAGAAAGAGAATACGTAACAAGGACCCAGGATATAAACAACTCTTTTGTTGGGAAAATCGACAACTTGAATTTCAGCAAGATTCAAATGGGAAGAAAGTGCAGCCCATAAAAAAATTAATTAAATGCCCTACTATCTTACATGACTTAACAAACATGCCAGCCATTGAGCAAATTTGATACTGGCAGGGTGTAAGGACAATTATAATGCCAGTTCTCTGTTACCAGGACCTCTTAAATTACTTTAAAGAGCATGCAACTAATATTAATAACTTACTTTATGTAGTATTATGAATGTTCAAGCTCTTTTTATTTTTTTTTTTTTAATTACAGATTTATAGTTCAGGGTGGGACGTGCACACAGATCGGGAAATTTACTCTTAATTCCATCCTCCACAGTGTGAGTGGCCAGGCCAACAGTGGGACCAAACAAGGAAGACTCCTGTGTATCCTGGTGGAAAATAGCAACTTGGATCATCTGGGGAGGAGAGTAGGAACCGAAGTATCAACATAATGATTCACAATGAAGGTTTGGGGAATTTCTAGTTCTCTTCAATGGGTGGAGAAGGGAAAAAGATAAAGTAACCATGTAATTCTCCTCTCTGTGCTTCCCCACACCATCACCTTTCAAACTACATATGGTGACAGCAACATGACTTAGAAGATCTAATTTTTGAAACTTATCACACATATTTAGAAACCAACAAAAGGTGCTTACAGGTCTAGAATAATAACTATTTTTTTCTTTAACAATTATTCAGTAATTCTCATTAGACAGAAAGAAATTCACAAATATAATCCTGGATCGGAGTAAAAGTATTTAACCTTTCTTTTATCTGTGAAATGTTTTATTGCCATCACTTAAAACTGGAATTGTAAAACACATGCACAATTTTAAGTAAAATGTCTTTTACTGTGTTTCTAATTAACCTGGTGTTCAGTATTCTTAGACAATTGTTCACTGAATCTCCAGTACTGTTAATCTACTTTAATCTGTTCAGTGAGAAAAAAATATTCATAGGAAAAATCTATGCAAATGAAAAATAACCTAGCTAAATTGAATGATACCTACTCAGAGTAGCTACAGGAAAACAGTAATGTCCTGCTTGCAATTTATTTTCATAAATTTGTTACAGCTTCCTGACATGGAGAAAATTGTTAGTGTTTTGAATTTTTAGATATTTCTACATAAAGCAAGTAACATTTTTTAGTAGCTGAAATTAAAAATAAAGTTTCTGATTTTGTGATTACATGAGATGTAATGAGATGTAAAAATTACCTGGAACATAAAACGACTATACTGGCATGGAGAAGCATAGAGTGAATGTTTTCCACATGTATCTTCTCCACCTTCAAGTATCTGTGATAAGGTACTTATGGAGCCAGCCACAGATATAAATTACCATATTGTACATCTTCTAATGGATATTTTCCCTATTAATTTGTCTAGTGGCTTTCTGAAGGCATTAATATTGGCATTCAGAGCATCCTGTGGCAATGAACTCCCAAATTTAATTATGCATTTTCTAAACTTCTTTTTTTGTTTTAAACTATCTGCCTGCTCATTTTATTTGGTGCCCCCAGCTGTTACAGTATGAGAAGCAGAGAATAGCTGTAACTCATTGACCTTCTCTGTACCATTCATCATTTTACTTACCTCTACCACATCCCTTATTACTCTTCTTTTTCAGACTGAACATTCTTTATGTGCTTTACCTTTTTATAGAAAGTCTTACCAAAATCTGGTATTTTTCCAATTTGCATAACTTTTGTTGATTTTTTTTTCTTTTTTTCAAAATAAAAGGAGAACAGAAATAATGTTGCAGCCTGTTGGGATATCTGCTGTATAAGACTAATACAGATTTTCTTGCTGTATCTCAGTTTTTTATATAGGTACAGTAAAAGTTGTAACTTTCAAGATGTAAAGCATTTTATCTGAAAAATGTTCTAAGAATTCTGATTGTAGTATAGCAAAGCAGTTAAACAGGGGGTTATATTTGACTCAAGTTAGGTCATTTGTGTTCCTCAAGTAAAACACATTCAAAACTTTTATAGGTCACGAAGTACTCAGCATTTGTCAAACAATACATAGGAAACACTACTTTTCTTACAGTTAGATTTTAGAAAATCTCTCAAAGCTTTTTCAAGAAAGTCAGAAGCAATAATGGAAAACAAAAATAGGTGTTTTAATAGAAGAAAGGTAAATATATGGCCAAGATAGTTAGAGTGCTAATAAGGTCTACATAATGAGTCTTGTGAAGCTTGGGACTGCAAATTATAGCTAATGGATATCTTAAAAAAAAAAAGGTCTCTTTCCAATCTTCAAATATATGGGTCTGTTTTATGTGTACATCTTTTATTAGGATCAGAGACTTGTAATGGTCATGATGAGCCTGAAACAATTGCTTATCCTTAGTATGTATGGTGATTATCTTTGACTATCTTGTTAGTTAAACCATCAACATCCTCCCCACTCTTCATGCTGCAGTTTCTCACTAAATCTCTGTGGTTTAGGTTGTCACCCAGATCGAGAAAGACTGACTTCTACTGCACGTTGGTATGGGCCAAATCTCTACCCTGATGAATTGTTAATCGTCCCCTCTCTGCTTTCCTTCCAAGGAGTTTTTAATCTTATCATACCAGTGCTTCTTTCTCTCTGGATCTTTGACAGTTTTATTTTCAACTATTATAAATTATCATCAGCCCAGCAGTCTGGCCTTTCTTTGTTCCTACTTTCTGAACTAAATTATAGCAATAATTATGGCTTCTCATTTACTTCTTTCCATAAAATTAGGACCTGGATCACGGTCCTTGACAGGACTTTATCTGAACTGTGGGACTGGGCACGCACAGCCTTGCATGTCCCTGTATGCTGTATCAGCCTCTGCTCCGGACAGTCAGAGGATGGGGACTCTGCAAGTCATGCTGGAGGGGTACGTATAAACCCCATCTGATGGTAATGTTAGGATATTGAGCATAGGTGATTCTACAGAAAGTGCTGAGGAAATCCTCACAGATGAAGGATAATAAGACACACTCCTCTACTCCTACTGAATGGCTTGAATTCTTTTACAAGGTAGGAGTCTAAATAAGGTCAGTTTTCTTCACAAAAAACCATCTGGACAGAATCGGTCCACTCCAGAGAGAGCATATTGAAACAGCTTTAGAACTACAGCTGTTTCGCTATCTCAGGGGAACAACAGGCACTTGGGAGTGCTGCAAGTACCTGGATTTGAAGCCATGTTCCTGGTCTGCTCTTAGATGTGCATATGCAAAAACATTATACAGACAACACAGGTACTATTTCATGCAAACCAGGAGCACTTAAAACCTATTTTGCATGAATGCAGTAATATATTTGTGTTATTATTAATTTAAATATATGCACATATATTTTTCGGTGTATTTTAGATGCCTAGGTTTGCAATTGTACCCAGTGTCTGGTTTAAAAATTTATAAATAAAGTATTTCAGAAGGAAAATGAAAATGTAAGCAGATTTTTTTTTTTTGCACAGAAGTCTTTTCATATTCTTTCATACCCTTCATTGTCAAATTTTAACTTGGAACATCTTTGATTATTGAGGTGAAAGTAGACCATTTTACGGTTTTAGTGCAGTTAGTTGAATAATACAATATTAAGTACTTCAAGAGCTTTACAGAAGCTTATCACTGTTAAAATAATTGAAAGATTAAGGTGCGGTCACTAATGACAATTCCCTGTGACTATACGTGAGGCTGTTTGAAGGACGATGTTGAAACCTTTCATACACATCGCTTTATGTTTAACCTTTTAACTCATAACATAAGAAATACAAATTGCTGGTCACTCCTTAAGTTTCTTGAAAAGTTAACTACATGTTAAGCGTGCAATAATGTGTTGCAACCATTTCTGCCTTTTGTGTTTATTCTCTCATGAGATTTTAGAAGTTCAGAGCAAAACCAGTGGGATTTGAGAAATACCCGAGGAAGGCAGAGAGTCCCTTAGGCTGGTGTCTCTTGGTAGAATAAACTTCTGAGCTTAGATGCATAAAGAGTAGTTGTGAAACTGCAAATTGTAATTCATAAACACTGTATTTTCCTCTTGTACACCAAGCCACAGCACATGGCTATGTTGTTGGAGCTACACAAGCCACAGGAGCACACTCTGCTTCTTGGCATGGTGCAGACAAGATGTTTTGGCCATCCTGGTGCGGCATGACCAGTTGTAATGACAAGGGAGCACCGTGCTTGCTGGCCTACTGGCCAGCAGCAAAGCAGGGGTAACCTCACACAGCTTGTGGGTAGGGCTAGAGCAGGTGGCCTCACTCACAAGAGAAAGGAGAAGTCATGTAGACAGTATAGGATCTTGGGAGAACAGGGCTAGGAGGAAACTCAAAATGTCACCTGGGCCATCTGCAAGTGTGAAGGCAAGAATTAAAATTCTTATGTTAAATACAAACAAAAGTTTGTTTCCAAAACTCCAGTGGTAGAGGTTCCTCAGACTTTCACTCAGCTTCTTACCATAGTCTTCCCATCCCATCTTGTAGAAAATCTGGCTACTCAGAACAGTTTAATAATCCGTTTCAGTTTTCAGCTGTCATTACATGGTTAATTTTCTTCAGGTGACAGAAAAAGTTCACTTGAATATTTTTTTGGGTCAGTGTATGAAGACCAGAAGTAAAAATTGACTAGCAAAAGAAAAAAGATAAGTTAATTGAAGAAGTATCCACATACAGTATTGTGTGTCCTTTTTGCTACCAAATGTTGAATAAAATTGATAGATGTAAAACAGAAGTACATGATATTTCTACAGAATTATGTTGTCACTACTCTGTGGCTTAGAAATGAAAGAGAACAAAATCAGAAACTTACCAGTCCAAAAGTATCATTTTTCCTACTTAACTATTAAAATCGATTAAAAAGTTTAATAGCATTTACATTGAAGATTACAGACCACAATTACAGTTTTAATTTTCAACTTCCAGGTCAATCTATCAATATCTTTCACAGTTAATCTTCCAGAATACCAAAGAGACATTTGACATCCACACGTTCCTATACCAGCTCACTAGTTTTCTAACCAACCATTCTGAGAGCAGGTTCAGATACACACTTTGACCTTCAAATAAGCTCATACAGACTTAACAATTCTGCCTTTAAACAAGTTACATGCAGAGGAAAATACAGTGTTTATGAATTACAATTTGCAGTTTCACAACTACTCTTTATGCATCTAAGCTCAGAAGTTTATTCTACCATACAGTCCATGATGGGACCAGTCAAATTATTATACATAATGTGTGTGCAAAAGACAGAAATGTTCATATTAAGAGCAATATAGTGGACAGCACAATAAGTGAAGATACACTACAGAAGTGTTGTACGTCATGTTTTCTTTTTTCTTTCTATGTTTCTGTTTTTCTGGGTGCAAATTCAAGATTAAGATGTAAAATGCTTAAGTAGTCAGATAAAAACCTACATACTGAAAGCTAAAACAAGTCTCAGTTTAAGACAAATGTGCTTACAAGTTAGGACTATAGAGAATTAAAGGACTGGCTGCTTCTGCTTTTACTGGATCTTAGGCAGAGTTTAAGCAGGGGCAGGACTGCACACAGGCAGAAGCAGAAACCTAACCCTACAAAGACATTTTCTAAGCAAACAGCAGGTTATGGACCAAGCTGGGAAGGTTTCAGATCAGAGTTTTAGACTGAGTCACCTCATATCCCAGACTTCTGCATTGGGCTGTAGTTTTGCTCTTTTGGAAGTAGTCCTAATTACCATTCATTTATCCTGAGGTTTCATGCAGTCTCTGAAAGCAGAACGTTCATTTTCTTAAACAATCTTCTGAATAATATGATATGAATGCATATGATTATGAATTCCACTTCATTGGTAATTCTGCATTTGTATCAAGGTGTTTGAAATGTTTTCAACATTTAAAAGTTAGCTTGGTCAAATTTTACCATCTCCAACTAAAGAAAAATAAATATTCAACTGAATTTACAAATAAAATGTAAAATAGAATCATAGAACGTGTTAGGTTGGAAGGGACCTTTAGAGGTCATGTAGTCCAACCTCCCAGCACTGAGCAAAGACATCTTCACTAGATCAAGTTGCTCAGAGTCCCATCAAGCCTGACCTTGAATGTCTCCAGGGATGGAGCCTCCACCACCTCTTTGGGAAACCTGTGCCAGTGATCTACCATCCTCAGAGTGAAGAATGCTTTCTTAATACCTAACCTAAACCTTCCCTTTTCTAGTTTAAAACCATTACCCCTCGTCCTATTGCTACATGCACTTGGGAACAGTTCTTCCACAGCTTTCTTATAGGCATCTTTCAGGTATTGGAAGGCAGTAACATACATACTGAAAAAATGTCCTTTTAATGTTTCACCTAAAAAATTCATGTGCAGGTATTTCCACGCATCATATTACAGACACTAAATAAGAGTTGTGTCACATTAAAAAGCTCTGTACCTAAGTAGTGAAGTCTAACATGAGGTTTTTTTCAGAAAAAAAAAAAATCTTCTCCAACTCTTCATTTTATGCATCAGAATGAGCTAGCACATAGAAACAGGAAGACTTAAAAATTGTTCTCCCACTGCAAGATCAAGCCAAATTTTTGTATTTGCTGTTGGTAGCCTCCCTACCCTCAGGCAGATCAACACTTCCTCCCAGCTTACTGTCATTGGCAAATTTACTGAGGAACATTTAATCCCTTCATCCAGGTCACTGGTAAAGATACTGAACAGGACTGGACCCAGGAATGATTCCTGGAGAGGTTGCTAAGGTGCTAAACTCCTTTGAAGCTGCAGGGTGTTTCCAGGAGGCCCTTCAACTCCTGGTGCCACAGCAGAATCCACAGCTTTGTGTGAGGTACACAGACTTGTCTATTACATTTGGGGAGAAGCAGAGCAAAAAGCAGTCTACCAACTAAGGACCAACCCTAATTTATAATCTAAAATTTCTGAGCATGATTTTTAATTATCTGGGCATTAAAAAACAAGCTCCCAAAGCAAGGTTCATCAAAGCACATCTCTCCTTTTGAATCCTGTGCTACTTTTTCACCCTTTTTTAAAATGGCAGATAAAGATCACAAATGGTCACAAGGGCACTCAGTTCCATCCACACCAACTCATCTGGAAAAACCTAACCACTTCCGTCCCTGGAAGTGTTCAATGCCAGGTTAGATGGGGCCCTGGGCAACCTTGTGTAGCTCCAGGCCGGGAGGCTGGTGGCCCTGCCTGTGGCAGGGGGGTTGGAGCTCTATGATCCTTGGGGTCCCTTCCAACCCATGCCATTCTATGATTCTACGATTCTAACCAGCACCTGAATGATGCCTAAAGAAAGGTAAAGTCTTTTCAAGGTGTCTGAAATGTTTTTTACAAGGGATGACAATTATCAAAGTATCATACTTAGCACAGAAGAAAATGGGCTTTCAGAAAGGACCTTGCAAGTTGTCACCTTGAAGAAGTTCAGCTCAAGCTTCCTGATTAATACATGTGTAATGCAGCCAAAGCACAGGCCTTTGATAAATCTGATTATTGCTGTATCAAAGAAATGGCTCATTTATCAGCCTTTGCTTAGCTTGGCTGTGTTCACATGCATGCCCATGGAAGATAATCACACAGAGCTCACAACAAAACAAATTGGTTTGTTCTAGCTGGCGTAGTAATTAGGAGAAACTGGGGGGAGGGAGATCAAAAAGTTCACAGGGTAAGAAATAGTGAGGGCTGCACAAAGGAAAAATAAAAACGAAATTGTCCTGGCTGAAGAGTATTGTTCAAGTTAAATGCTTACAATAAAGCAAAAATTAGTTTCTTGACAAGCGATCAAAAACTGCTAAAATACATGTAAAAGCATGACTGATCTCCTGGGTAATTACCAAAAGTAGAAATAAAGATTTGAATTTTTAAGATAGGCTTTTATAGGCATTTCATACTGATAATATGCTGTACATTACAAATCTCTCTGAGCAAGATTGTGGCATTAGATGACATTTGAGTATTTCTGTACAAAGAAAACAAAAAACTTATTTAAAATCCACGTGCAGTTTCGATTCGTCACTACTGCAGGTTTCATGGCTACAATGGGCAAATGCACTACTGCAGTTTAGAAGTAGACACTTATCAGAACCACAGGAGATTCACAAAAGACACTACTGCCCACACAGCAGTCACCAAATGCAGTGTCACTGCCTGCAACAGAGTCATGCCACTCACTGTTACCACCTGCAGGCAGCTCACAAGGTTCAGNGGCAGCTCACAAGGCTCAGTATCACAACCACAGCAGATTCACAGAACTGATTCACACTATCACAAGCCCACTAAATAACACACGTGTGTTAGTCAAGCCCCCGAGACTACAAACTTAAAGCATAGCAAATATTCACTTACCCGTCTCCAGAAGTGGTGGTTTAGGCCTGTCTGGA
>VZTU01030358.1:0-19573 GCA_013400835.1 Zapornia atra
CGGCACCGGCACCGGCACCGGCAACCACCCTCCGATCCCGGCACTGATATCAGTCCTTGGATCCCGGCACCGGCTCTTCTTTCCCGGCACAGTGTCCGGTCCATCTCCGGCACCGGGACCGATACTTCTGTTCCCCTCCCCCCGGACCGCGGCTGTTTCTCCCCCGGACTAGCCCGTATTCCCGGCGGCACCGGGACCGTGCATTCTTCTTCAGCAGAAGACAGACAGACCGACCGACCAGCCGACCGACCCTTCCCTGGCGGTACCGGGACCTCCCGCCTGGCCCAGGTACCGGCGCTGCGGGAGCAGGGGACCCGCGGGGAGGGCGCAGGGGCCGGGGCAGCCCCAGTCCCCCCAGCAGCTCTGGGTGATGGAGGTCGGGCAGCTCTTGGGACGAGCTGGGGGCTCCACCGGTGTCCCAGAGGATGGGGTACGGGCTCAGCAGGGACCACCCGTCCCGCCGCACCAGGAGCGCAGAGCCAAGGGTGACCCGTGGGGAGGGTCCCCGCAGAGGCCAGTGCAGGGAGGCGATGGGGTCTGTGCTGTGACCCTCCACGGGCTGAACGGAGCTCTCGGAGGAGGAGGAGGAGGCAGTAGCCCGTAATGCTGCAAGGTAAGGGGCTTTGAAGGTGAACCGCAGGCAGCCGGCTCCTTGGCAGGCTCTGGGAGGGGATGAGCTGTGTGCAGCTTCCTTTTCATTCCAAAAAGCAGGCACCGCAAGCCTTCCCTAGTTTCATCTGAGGACCCTTGGATGAGTCCTCACCCGGTGGGTGCTATGGATTGCCCCTTCCTGGGTGCTGAAATGCCGTCGCCCTTCGGACAGAGCCAGGGACTGTCCCAAGGAGCCGGCCCTGCTGCGGGAGCCCTGCAGCCCGCAGCCAAGATGCTTCCTAATGCCAACGGACGTGTCCATCAGCCGGGAGCTCACCCTGGGGCTGTGCCCCGGTGTGGGAGCCCCTGCGTGGGGCCAGCGCTGGCGGTGCTCCTGCCCGCTGGATGCTGCCGGCTTGAATTAGGTCAGGCTTTCATCTCGGGCGGGCTGAGATCCCCGCTCCAGCCCCAGGGATTGATGATTTGTGGCAGGCGCCTGGGCAGGGGGGGAAGAGGCGCTGGCTGCAGCACCCGTGGGGCAACGGTGAGCTGGGGACGCGCCGTGCCGAGGACGGGCGATGGGCTGGCTGCAAAGCACCTCGTGTTGTGGTCCACAGAGATCAGGGGAGCAGGCTGTAGGAAAGGCTCCAGAGAGACTCAAGGATGCATACGCCTTCAGGGCAGAGATTTTTCCAACAGTGGAAGGAGCCACGGCAGCTTCTGGGACCCTGTGTCCCAGCAGCATTGTCCACCCAGACACCTGCCACTGACCAGGAAGCCTTTGCAGGAGGTGAAGCGGTGCCTGTGCCAATGACAGAGATGGATGAACCGGCTGGGTCCTTCCCTAGGGCTGTGCCCTGCTGAAACCAGGGCTGAGAGCTCTGCTGTGAGCTGCAGTGGCCGTGCCACGAGTGACACAAAGGTCCTGGGATGAGCAGGCTCCTTTGCTCTTGATGGCCACCCCAAGTTAGTGGCTGCTCTTGGCAGCGGCAGCAGGCTCTGTGCAGGGAGAGGCAGACAGAGGACGGGGACACCTGAGCCATGGGGGTGAAGCGAAGCCTGTAGTTATGGAAAGATTGAGCTCAACTCTGGGACAACATGGGGTGGCAGGGACGCTTTGGGAGCAGGGGACCAGTCAGGGTGCTGGGGCTGAGTGCTGAAGTTGGCTGGCTCTGAGCATCCCAGCAGGCAGAGCCACCCCGGAGCCATCCCTGCAGTGCTGAAGCCTGCCCAGCTCCTCACTCCCCCAGCAGCACACAATCCACCCCAGTATCCACCAGTAAACCCCCTGAGAAGGAGCAATGTATTGTGGAAGCAGGCTGGAAGATGGAGCTGGGACCCCGCTCTGCCCAAAGTTGTATCTTGAGGCTGCAGTGAGACTTTCCCCAAAGCCCCGTGCTCCTCACTCACAGGCAGAGAGCTCTCCAGTTACAGCGCTAATAACCACAGCAATTTGGTTCCTGTAGGGGTATATTGTGGAGCTAATTAGCTGAGGGATTTCCAGCTCGTTTGGCTGAGTGACGAAAGCCTCCTCTGTGCCCAGGCAGAGCTGTGCCACTGTCCCTGCCAGCAGCGCCAGCCCTCCGCCCCCAGCCACCCGCACCCCTAATTAACTGGAGAAGGCTGCTGGAAATTAATAGTGCAATTAAGCCTCCCTGATTTCACAACAAAAGCATACTGCAGCTGGGCAGTGCCCACCTGGGAGCAAGCAGCCCAGGGCACTGATTCCCATCCTGGCATGGGGAAACAGCCTCCTTCCACGTGGTTTGGAGGTACTGCACCCTGGGGTGAGCTAACGTCAGGGAGCACCACGCCATGCCATGCCAAGGAGGCTCCTGCTTCCTTGGGCACCTAGAGGGAGTGTTTTAGGGGGAGCTGCTTGAAGACACCAGCCCAGTCCAGGCTGCAGCTTGTCTCTGTGTCAGGTCAAGTCCAAGACTTGAACTTGAACCAGAGCTGAGAGTAAGGAGCGGGAATTCGGAGCCTTGGTCCAGCGCAGAGGATGATGTTTAGGGGTTCAGTGTTTGAAGAGCAGCAAGGGGGCTCAGCAGTCACGTGGGATCTTGTGTCCCTGCCCAGCTCTCAAGAATCTGCAGAGGAGCGACCTTCCCAGGGTGAGGGTCCCAAGCACCAAGTCTGAAGCTGCTGCCATGCCTATGCATCCACCACCCAGCTGTGCCCACCCAGATACCCCCAGCTCTTGATGAAAATACTTACAAGGACCTTCATATTGAACTTACCCTGTAAAGAGCAAAGAGATGCCCTCCACCACATACCCCCGTGGCCACAGGCTGGGGACAAGCCCCGGGCTGGAAGGTGGGTTAGCACCAGCATGGAGGACCCAGCTCCAGGGGCACCTCTGGGCTCAGTATTTGCTCCCTGAAGCCTGAGCCAACAGCAAAGCCTTTACTAGAGCTGCTCCATGAGGACCCTACACCTCAGGGTGCTGCTGATCCAGCCGTGGCACCCAGCAGGGTCCTCTCCCAATGCTCCCCACCCTCCCAGGCACCCACACACCCGGAGATGGCTGCCTTTCAGCAGCGTGTCTGTAGCCCCCGCTGTACTTGACGTCCCTGCCAGATGAAAACCCCCATACAAACCCAGGCTATTATTATCTCTGTCTTCCACCGTGCTAATGGTCTCTCAGGAAACAGACGTCTTTTTCTTCTTTTTTTCTTTTTTTTTTTAGCTTTTAAAACCCACAGATACCAGCACGGTGGTAACAAGAACCCAGGCACAGTGGGGCACCAACTCCTCACCCAGCGCAGGGGAGTCCACACCCCCCTAACCCAGTGGAGAGGAGGAGCAGCAGCAGGGCAGCATCAGCAGAGGACCATCCCTGAGGCTTTCTGGTAGGCACAGCTGAGGGCTGGGAAGGGACAGGGGTGGCACTGGGGATACCAGGGAATGGCTGTGGCACTGTGAGACCTGCACGATGAGGGGTGAGTGGGAGTCCTGGCTGCCTCCCACCTGCCATGCATGGGTCGGAGGTGTCAGGGAAGGGGTCCCTTTTCAGGCCCAGCTCAACTGCTCATCTTCCTCCTGTCGCTCCCCGTTTCGGGACCGCTCCGTCTGCCAGAGGGTGCCGGCAGTGCTGCCCACAGGCTGGATGGTGCCAGCCCCACAGCCAGGGTTTCTGCTGGGTGCTGAGTACCACCGGGGTGAACCGCAGACTATTTGGGGATAACAAGTGGCTCCTGTTAATCAGAAGCAAAGCAAAAGCCACAAAGCACCAGATTACATAAACGGCGCCGGCGGCAGCTGCCGCACAGCCTGTAATTAATTCGTGGCAGTGAAGGGCTTTGAAGATCCAGGGCGAGGCAGATGCGGGTGTAAGGCAGCCCCAGGGGCAGCACCCATTGGCTGCAGGGTCCTGCTCAGCCCTGGCTCCCACGGGATGGTGTCCCCGCTCCTACTGCAGGGATGCTGCAAGGGGACGGGGCACTGGCAGAGCCCGAGCACCCCACAAACCCACGGGGTGCTGGGTTCAGCCCCACAGTGGCCCTGCAGAGGAGCCATCCTGCAGCCTGAATCCTCCCTCCCAAAATCAGACGCACCTGGAGCAGAGCTGGCACTGTTGCTTTGGCAGGAGTGCAGCAATGGAGGGATCACGGTGGCCGCTGAGGGCAGGATGACACTTTGCCACAGCCAGCACCACCCTCAGGGCTGCAGAAACTTCACATGTTAGGAAAACTTCTGTGCCTTGCCAGGAAAGCCAGAGATTACTGATCCCCCACTTCAGGAGCATCCTCCCACTGAGCTGGGGCTGGTTTCTTCTCAGGTTTATGCAATGCATTAAGTTAGGGCCAAATCACCACGGGGTAAGTGAGAGACATTCAAAGGAGTCCAAGCCCTGCCCGCTGGCATTGCATCCCCCCTCACAGCCCCCACACTTCCACCGAGACCAGCACAGTATCTTGATGTGTGAAAATCCCCCTTGTTCTGCTGCAGACCTGGCTCACAGCTCCAGGTTCTTGGAGACCTGTTGCTAATTGCCTGGCTGGGGTTTATCCTCATTATACAAATGATGCCCTGCACGCCATCACTGAGCTCATCTCACCATGGCGCCTTCCCCATCCCATCCCGGCTGGAAAGCGCAGGGACAGCCATACATCTCCTCTCTTCTGGCAGCCCCGTGGCCCCAAGGGCAGCCCGAAATAGGGATCACCCAGCCCACAGGGATGAGGTCCCTGGGGACACAGCACTGCCTGCTCGGCAGCTCACGGTGACGCTGCTGGGAAGGCAGGACCAGGGCAGGGACATTCTGTGCCTCGAGGTGGCATGAAGCTGAGCTGCTTCCTCCTGTTCCCTGGCAGCAGCGGTGCCGCCGGCGATGCGAGCGATGGCAGACCAGGCTGCAGCAGCGGCAGACGCCCCTCCAACCCTGGCGCCGTCCCCGGGCTCACCTCGGCGTGGGGACACCAACGGGCTGATGCCCCATCCCACCGGCACCAGGGAGGACGGCAGCGGCCGGGAAGACTGTGGGCTTGTTTTCGCCATGGACGGGGACATGAAGCCTCTCGCCTCACCCCAACCTGGGGGGATGCTCCTGGCTGACCTCCCACGGGCCCCCCAGCCCCGGCTGAGCCCAGCAAAGTCCCGCACAGCCCCATCCTCCCCCAGCATCTCCCCATCAGAGAGCCGCGCTGCCCTGCTCCGGCTGCGGGAGACCAGACTGGAGGACACGAAGAGGCGGCTGTCGGAGGCCGTGCAGGAGCCCCTCAGCAGGCTCAGCCGGCTCATGGCTGAGGAGGGCAGCCCCATGGCCCGGGCAAAGGTGGGCGCTGGGGGGCAGGAGGCAGGGGCCAGTCCCAGGCACACAGGGAGCCGTGGGGCTGGGGGACGCCGGGCACGGGACTGGAGCCCCTGGGAGCCCACCCTGAACTGCCGCTATGAGATCTGCTCCTACGGGGACATGATCCAGGTGGTGGAGGTGGCACAGCGGGATGCCGAACCCCAGCTCCCACCCCCTGAGGAGCTGCCACCAGCCCGGCCAGGGGGCACAGTGCCAGGCAGAGCCCTCGCCTCCATCGCTCTCCTTGCCTACGGCTACTTCATCCTGCCACTGCCGCCCTACGCTGCTGGCCTCTGCCTGGGGCTCATCTGCGGGCTGGTGCTGGGCTTCCTTGCTGTGCTCCTCCTCATGCCGAAGACTCCGCCAGCAGCGCGGGGACCGCGGGGCCACCTGAGCCCTGAGCTGCTGCCAGGGGAGCTGCAGGAAACCCACCACCTCCAGGTAGGAGAGGAGTGGTCAGGGATGGGGTGCTGGGTGGTGGCTGGAGGAGAGGCCAAGGTTTGGGGTGCAGCACCAAGGGGGTGCTGAGCCCACAGCGCGTGCAGGCTGCCACCCCATACAGCACAGTGGGAAGCAGCCAGCTCCCTCTCCTCCCACCCAGGGCTGGATGAACCAGCTGCATGCCTATGACCCGGAGCTTTACCACCCCTCGCTCACACACTCGGTGTTCGCCACGCTGAATGGAGCCACCCTCAAGCTCTCCTACCCCAAGAACAACATCCCACGCCGAGCCACCTTTGAGGAGGAAATCCTTGACACAGTCTTCATCAGCCACCGCTCCTACGACCTGACCGATGCCAAGGTGAGTCCAGTGGTTGCCAAGGACCCTCCCGGGGGAGTGGGGCTCTCTCCTTGCAGGAACCCCCAGCACCCTGGCCTCACTGCTGCTCTCGGTGTTGCAGATCTTCCTCTGCCCCTCCAGCCTGGCCAGAAAGCGGACATGGAACAAGAAATACCCCATCTGTGTCCTCCTCCCCAACCCGGCAGAGGTGGAGTGCAGAAGCTGCGAGGAGCAGGATGCAGAGCTGCAGAGGGATGAAGGGACAAAGAAGGTGCCAGGGCAGGATGTCCCAGGAGACTGCAGGGAGAGGTGCTTGTACCTCTTCGGGCGGACGGGGAGGGAGAAAGAGGAGTGGTACCAGCACCTTGTGCGAGCCTCCCATGGGACCCCCAGCAGCAGCCACGGCGAAGCCAGGGCAGGTGAGATGTGGCCATTGTGACTCCTGCTCCGTGCTGGGACTGATCCAGGGTGGGACCTGCACTTGTGCTGGGAGAACAAGCCCTTGTCGGGCAGCAGTGAGCGGGGCAGGGCATGGAGGAGCCCAGAGCCAAGAGCATTTACAGGAGTAGGGAGAGCTTGGAGAGTCCCCCTCACCAGTACAGGGTGGGTGGCACATCACTGGCACCATGGACAGGCAGCACGTCACCTCAAGCCATCCACACCCTCTCATGTCTTCATGTCCCCAGGTGTGGGACCAGCGCTGCGCAGCAGTGGCAGCAGCAGTGCAGGGAGTGCTGAGGACATCCCCTCTGCTGTCCCGCTCAAGGACCTGGCAGGAAGCGTCCGACAGAAAGTTTTCATGGATTACAGCACCTACATGGCCAGATTTGTGTCTGAGCAGGTGGGGGGCAGCCCGGACCAGAGCCCCTCTCATGGAGCACTGGGCAGCCCCACACCCACAAAGGTGAGCGGGACAAATCCAGCATTGGGAGTGGGACACAAACACTAAGCAGAGGCTGATAGACCCTGCATGCAGCCACTTCCAGTCCTGTGGTGTGTCTCTTCCCTGCCGGCACCACGGTTTGAGCAGCCAAGCTATGGTGCAGGGCAGCACCTGGCCAGCAAGTCCCACCACTCATGGGGTCACCTCGCTCCATGGGTTCATGGCTTCTGTCCCTTCACAGCTTGGCGAGGACGCGGCCAGGCGCAGTGAGGCCTGCATGGCCTGGATGAACGCACTGGTGGGGCGCATCTTCTGGGACTTCCTCCAGGAGCGATACTGGGCTGAGCAAGTGTCCAGCAAGATCCAGAAGAAGTTGAGCAAAATCAAGGTGAGATGCAGGAGCATCATGGCACCAGGGGAGCCCCATCCCCAAGGCCCCACTGTGGGTACCAGGCTGTAGTAACTGTCCCTGTGTTTTCCCTCCACCAGCTCCCATATTTCATGAACGAGCTGACACTGACAGAGCTGGACATGGGCATATCCATCCCCTCGGTACTCAGTGCCTCCAACCCCACCGTCAACGACCGAGGTAAGAGCCCCAGAGAGTGGCAGGGGCCCCAGGGCTGGCCCCATGGCAGATGTTATTGAGGTGCCAGCCTGGTCC
The DNA here is from genome assembly GCA_013400835.1 of Zapornia atra. NCBI lineage: Eukaryota > Metazoa > Chordata > Aves > Gruiformes > Rallidae > Zapornia > Zapornia atra. Next base: position 7,715 of record VZTU01030358.1, read on the forward strand.
CTGAAGCAGGGAGGTTTTGGCAGGCACCTGACCAGCCCTCACCCCTGCGGTGCTGACAGGGGCTCACCCTGTCCCTCTCCTTGGCAGGGCTCTGGGTGGACATGGAGGTCACCTACAGCGGCTCATTGCAGATGACACTTGAAACGAAGATGAACCTCTGCAAGCTGGGGAAGGAGAGTGCTGCAGAGGAGAGCGGCCCGGCAGAGGCAGGCGTAGAGGGGTAAGGGAGCTGTGCACAGCTGGGTTCCATACTCTTCCTCCTGGCTGAGTGAGGCAAGAAGGTGCTGGCCCTAGAGCACCCCCACGATGCTCCTTGGGGTTTGCAGGTCCAGGCCACGGCTGATCCTGCTGGCAGATAGTGATGCGGAGTCATCCAGTGCTGGCTCCTCTGATGAGGAAGACATCACCACTGCAGAGCCTGTGGGAGCACTGGGGGAGCGGGTCCCACCACCCAGCGCCGAGGGGTAAGGGCTGTTTGGGGTCTACGCCATGGGGTGTATGGGGGGTGCTGGGGGAGGCAGGGTGCTACCCCAGCACAGGGGTTTGGGGCTGGTTTCCCTGGGAAGGCACACACAGGCACCCAGCACACCACAGGGATCCCTTGTCCCTGGGGGGTGCTATGGGCGATGGCTGGGGGATGCCGAAGCCCCGCTTGGCTCTGGGTCTCACCCCGCTGCTGAGCTGTACCTCCCCTTGCTTTAGCCATGTCAGTGGCAACAGCACGAGCCGGAAGATCCTGCGCTTTGTGGATAAGATTGCCAAGTCCAAGTACTTCCAGAAGGCCACTGAAAACGAGTTCATCAAAAAGAAGATTGAGGAGGTTTCCAACACCCCGCTGCTGCTGACCGTGGAGGTGCAAGAGCTGGCAGGCACCTTGGCTGTGAACATTCCCCCGCCGCCCACGGACCGTGTCTGGTACCAGCTCTCCTCCCTCCCATGTGGGGACCCACAGGCATCCTCCATCCAGCTCCCCTTGCTCCCTGCAGCTTGTCCCAGGAGCCAGCTCTGCTGCTTTGGGTTCATCTGGGGTGGCAGCAAGCCAGGGCTGTTCTCCCAGAGGGACTCAGAGACCTCTGGCTCATTTCTCCTCATTTCCACCCAGGCCAAGACAGGGTCTGGGGACCCAGAGCTCCCACTGCATCCTGGCCACTTGCTCCCAGGAGGCAGATCCCTAACACATGGCAGCAGGGCCACACAGGCCGTGCCACGTCTTAGGGATGTGATGCTTCCTGCCTATTTCCTCTCTCCTCACAGGTACAGCTTCCGAGTCCCACCCCAGCTGGAGCTGAAGGTGCGCCCAAAGCTGGGTGAGAGGGAGGTGACATTCCTCCACGTCACTGAGTGGATTGAGAAGAAGCTGCAGCACGAATTTCAGGTGCCTGTTACAAGGGTCTGGGTCTGGTAAAGGGCTCAGCAATCCCTGCCCAAAGCGTTGGCATCGCTGTGATCAGGGATAACGAGACCTCCGTTTGGGCCAGGGTTATCCCTCAGAAAAGCCAACCTCTGACCTGGTCTGTCCAGCTTTGGACAGTCATGAAACATGACCTGAGTAACCAGCTGCGACGGCTGGTGCTCTGAGCACATCTTCCTCCCAGTATGTGCAGCCCTGCTCCAAGAAGGCAATTAGGAGTGTCCCAGACAAGACACCCCCCCCGAAGGGCTCAATTCACCCATCCACTCTGGTTTTGGGATGTTTGGGAGATCCACCGTCACAAAGCACCTGCTGGTTTGTTTTCAGCCTCTCACCTGTGAGACCTCTGGTCAAAGAGCAAAAATGTCCCCATGGATATCTAGGTCCCCAAATTCTTCCATAAAGCTGCCCATTTCAACAGCCTCAAAGTGCTGGTCCCTGTCCCCCAGCATGACCACCCGCTGCCACCACAGCCCTACGTGTGGGCAAAGGAAAACTGCTCCTGCTTGTCCCCACCCTGAGATACCCAGAGCTGGTAATGCTCCAGGGCCAGGAAGAATCAGGTGCTGGTGAGGGGACAGGAGCCCAGGACATCTTCAGAGCCCCAGTCCCTGACCCGAGTGCAGCTCCAGCCACAACCACTTCCCAGTCAGACCAGTCACCAGTCAGACAGTGGTATTCAGAACCACTTACCTGTTACTCTGCATTTCTCTTTTCAGAAAATTTTGGTGATGCCAAACATGGATGATCTCATCATCCCCATCATGAGCTCTGGCCTGGATCCTCAGCCACCCGCTGGGGGACTGCCCAGGGACCTACCAGCCAAGGGAGGGAAGAGGCTCTGAAGTGCAGCCCCACGGGCAGGGCAGAGACACTGCACAGGGCTCAGGGACCACGCTGGGACATGGAGTCAGCCGGGGCCTGGCTGCTGGCTGCCTCCAGGGCTACGCCGTGGGGGCTGAGCTTCACAGACCATCTCATATTTGGCATCTTTGTAGATGAGCCTCCTCCTTAAATACTGCAAGCACACTTTCAGAGCAGAAACAGACCCAGGACAAGGGGTTTGCCAGAGACCCAAGAACTTTGTGCGCCTCCTACCAGGTTCCCAGGACTCCCAGTTAAGGGGGCAGCTCGGGACCAGTGGAGGGCTGGGCTTTCCACTGTCTGGTTCCCAAAGAGGGTGCAGGACACCCAGACCAGTTCTGCACTGAAGGAGTTGTGATCACTGCTGACCCAAGACATCACAGCTCCAGGACATGTCACACCCTCCCCGCAGGCAGCTGGACTGCAAGGAAAACAGGGGTGGGAAATGAGTCCCCAGTCTGAATAAACCAGTCACTGGCCAGGCTTACCTAGCAGCCTCCTTATTGTACAGGAGTTCCCACAGCTGCTGAGGACACTGTCTGGGATCGTGGGGTTTGTGCACACGGAAGGTGACGGGTTGTACTTCAGTCTGGCACATGGAGTGCCTGGGTGTGCGTGCACGAGAGCTGCCAAGGGGAGAGGCAGTCAGCGAGACTTGAGCAGAGATAGGTTATGGGGAGGCCCTGTATTCCCAGTGGGAACTGGGGCAGAAATTCCAGTACCTGCTCTGTTCTCCTCTGGAAGAGAGGAAGGGGAGTCTTCATCAGTTTGGGTGGGAAAAAATTCAGTGGGCAAAGTGGGAGGATCCAGAGGACAGAGCGGACACATGGCTGCCCCAGTCAGCCCCTGTCCATATGGGCCAGTCCCGGGTGTTACTTGTCCCATCCCCACCCCTGAGGAACATCAAGAACACACTGCTGTCCACAGGCAGCACCCAATACAGGCAAGGCACCCCTCCAGAAGGAAGACAGGCAGCGGGCATGGCTTGAAGCCTTTTTATTGAAGGTGCCCTGTTTGGTAGCCTTGAATATCTCAGTCCTTACAGCTCTTCCTGCACTCCTGGCTTTCCTTTCACCAAGTGTTTCTTCTGAGGGCCCTGGAAGAGAGCAGAGAGGAGAACTCTCAGTGTTAGTGACTGACCAACCTGGCCTACATGGTTGCACGTAAGTTGCATAGAGCAGAAATGCAGCTCCAGGCCCTTTCTGCTGTACAGGGTTGCTCCTGATCTCTGCTCTCCAGCTGGGAGCTCTGCGCCACCATTCCCAGCCACTCCTAGGGCTGCCTTAGTCCTGCAGCAATCAGGAGCAGAACATCATCGTGTTTGCACAAAGGGTTTGTTTCTCTGGACAGCACAAAAGCAGCCAGAGAGGGGCAGGAAGTGACCTGTGGCAAGCCAGGCAGGCCAGGATGTGAAGGGGAGCAGTAGTTGTGCTGCTAAATGCTTCCAGGAATGCGCCGTGGTGGAGCTGAGCTGCTGCCCAAGCCCCAGAGGAGGCAAGGCCTCCCACAGCCAAAGGCACAGATTCTCATCAGCCAACTCCACAGAACCTCAGCAGTTTCCATCACCTAAGAAATGGGGTTGTGCTGGACCAAATCAAGCCCTGAGGAAGCAGGCTGCAAGAATACGTGCCTCCACATCTAGCCAAATGTAAAGCTTCACCACAGCGCCCACGGGGGAAACTCTCCCCCCCCCAGTAGAAAATGGCAAAGGAAACAACCACAACCAGGTAGAACTGCTTCCTGCCACTCAGATCCACATCACAGCTACTCAGGACTTTGCAGCAACAGCAAGAGCAGAACGCAGAACAAGCTCCTAACACTGAGATCATGGAAAACAGCTTAACCTCTAAAGAGCCACCCCCCTTCCCAGGGCTAAGGCTTAGCCAGTTTCACATGGGATTTCTAGCTGACAGGCCAGACCCAGGCAGGGTTTACGCCTGCATGGGACCCAGGCAGTTGTTTCCTTCATTTCTGCTAGCTGAAGGCCTGGCTTACTTAGGTGCTTCCTCAGTTTCACATTCAGACATGCACCAGCCCTGTGTAGGCTGCAAAATTATTCAAGAAACTCTGCTTGGTTTAGAGATTTTTTTTTGCCTCTCCCCTGGATTTAGAGAAAAATAGACTGCTTGACCTTTGGAAAGCTTCCTGACAAAAGAATGGCGAATTTGTGTCTGAATTGGACCCAACCCCTTCCTCTTAAGAACATTAAAGTTACAAATCACTCCAAACAAATTGAAGAAGCACAGAATTACGGGTGAAAGGGACCATATGTCCACAGCAGTGCCTGCCAAGTTAACTGCTTGTTTAAAACATCCCGTGGTGAATGGACACTGGTTGGCCATATGGTGTATTATTTTCTGGTTGGGTTGGATCACTCACACAACCATCATGTTCTTCCTTCAGCACCATAGCTGCTGTGTGAACTGAATTCACGCCTGTCTCTTATGCAAGACGGACCCGATCACTCATCTGGCTGTTGTTCTGTTGAGAAGCCAGATGCCTGGCTGGAGTCAATGAGCTGCTTTAGCCCCAGCCATGGGCACAGTGGGGAACTCACCATGAAAGCTCGCTTCTCCTGAGCTGTCTGGAAGCGGCCGTGGCCAAACTTGGAAGTGGTGTCAATGAATTTGAGTTCGATGACTTCCTGAGCCCGGCGGCTTGTATGCACCAGGAGGGACTGGAAAAGAGGAGTCACAGTGCATCAGGCTTCTCTTTACAGAAAATCTGGACATCCCCTCTGATGGAAGCAGGGTTGAAATATCCTAGGTGCGTGCAGGAGACAGTATCTCCGTGAAAATCTGCCTTCTTGGAGAAACACCCTGGTGCTCAGGTGGTAGGTGATGCCTTGGATTGCAGAAAAGCTCCAAAATGAGTCTGCTCTTCACTTAGCATTTCATTTCCTGGCAATCTGCTTATGGCCAAGGCTTCCCACTGCAGCCACACAGGCTTGCAGCTTGTCTGCAGAGAGGGTACATCTGACTGCACGCTGCCACACACCACCGAGCTGCAAATGGCCTCGCTGAGCACCTTCTGCATGTCAAGGACCTGACCAGTCTCCCCGACCAACATTTGGAGTCAGCAACATTCTCCACGTGGTGAATCTGTCTGTGGAGGAGCTACAGCCCATCCCTCCCAGCACCAGCTGCACTCTCACCTTCCGGAGGGTAAGCACGCGCTTCTTCGTGCCCACGACGCAGCCCTTCAGCATGAGGAAGTCATTGTTGACCTCCCCATAGTGAGGGAAGCCACCCTGTGGGGAGAGGCAGAGACAGGGTTGGCAGGCAGGAGAGCTGGGTGGGAGCAGACGTGGCTTGTTCTAGGGAAGGAGAAGGCAGTGACTGACTGTCCTTCCAGCTAAGGACACTCTGCAGCCTTTGGGTCGCCTGCTCAGGACCATCAGCATCTCAGCCACGCTGCTTGCATGATCCCAGCTAAGCAGCATGCTGTAAGCACTGCAGAACCAGCAACCCTGCATCCTTCCCTGGAGGGTGGAGCTGAACAGCGAGCAGAGCTGGCTACGCTTCCGAATTAAGAGCTTTCATAGGCAAAAAGCAACTTTTAAACCAAGTAACAAACATTTATCTGTTAAATATCAGATTTTTAATGTCATTTATACTTCTTTTTTCTTTTAAACAAAGCTCTCTGTTTCTGTCCAAGTTATCAGCTGAAAGTTGCATGTTTGGGTCTACCAATGGGCCTAAAAAAACCACCTCACAGAGATGGTTTTCCACGTCTAAACCATGAGGAAAGGGATCGCTGCATTTCTTTCCGTTCATTTCCTTCAACTAACTTCCTATGCAGCTGTTTCCAGCCAAGGGATTACTGCAGCCAGGGCCAGCCACAGCCCTGTTACCTGCTGAGCCCTTACCAGAGGCGTGATGGTCTTCTCCGTGACGTCGTAGTGCGTCGAAGCGTTGTTCTTCACCACTTTGCCATCCTCCACGTGGACCCTGTGGCCAATGCGGTAGATCTAGGAACAGGAAAGAACCTGGGATGGTGACTTCCCCCCCCCCTTGGTGAGGGACAGCGCAGGGGCAGCACAGTTTTACCAGGATGTGCCCCCTGTGATGTGTCCCTTGAGAAGGGAACAGAGAAAGACGTGGAGAACAGAACTTGCACCTCTCCAGGAAACATCCGAGAAGCTGGGGGGGGAGCCGAGGCCACCGTTCAAGGAAAGGCAGTGGCAGCATGGGGGGACATGAGGAAGGTGCAGTGATGCTCTGAGGGAGCCCAGCTGGACTGTTACCTTCTTGTTGAGCTCCGTGCGGTGGTGGTAGCCCTTCTGACCAGCCCGAGCGATGGAGTAGCCCACCCGGGCCGGGTGCCAGGCTCCGATGCAGGCAACCTTGCGCAAGCCCTTGTGGGTCTTCCTGGGGAGCTTCTTGGTGTGCCAACGGCTTGTCACCCCTGCAATTGTGACCAGACAGGGCGGTGAAAACACTGGGGAGGATCAGGGCTGGTGTCTGAATGCTGGGGAGGGGAGAATCTCATCGTTCTTCTGCACTTCTTCAAAGTCGCTGTGTTGGAAGGAGACCAAGAGCTGTCACCGCCGGGAGAGGCCAGAGCACAGCACTGTTCTCACTTCCCATGGAGCTGATCAGACTGTGATATGTTCTGCCGAGCACTCGCACGCAGAAACACCCACACCTCCACACACGTGGGGCTGGTGAGAAGTGCAACGGCTTTAGGTACTCTCTGAGCCTCCTGGGAGGACTCTGGGCACAGCACACAACAGGGCCTTTACCCAGTTTAAGGAAGCCAAGCTCTGCTGTGATGGATCTGCCTGTGGCAGTTGAGGACCTGAGGCTCTTTCCTAGTCCCTGTGCAATAAGTTGGTGGGTTCTCAGCGTGGCTAACACTCCTATTCCCCTACACTACCTTATAAGCAGGGCCATATGAGAAGGACAGAACCAAGCCCCTGGTCAGGGTCTCCCTGATCTGTACCTTTCATTCCATGCCCCTTGGTCACGCCAATGACATCAATCATCTCATTCTGGCTGAAGACATTGTGCACAGAAACTTGCTTCTCCAGCCTCTCACGAACCCAGTCAACCTTGTCAGCCACAGTCCCACCATTCAGCTGTATCTCCATCACATGGGCCTTCTTCTGCCGCAGCGGGAGCAGCTTCATCTGCATGAGACAGTGCATTAGGGAAAAATTTTGCCCCTCACCTTCTAGGCATGAATGTGAGGGCAGGGCAGCATCACCCACAGCTTGTGAGGGGCACAGGGGGATCTCTCTTCAGCATCCCTCCCTACCCCTTTCCTAACAGCCAGCAACCTGGCTCATCATACCTACAGATCTCTTGGACGCAACTGCTTGTCCTTGAGCCCAACCACGCCATCTCCCAGTGCTCCCATTCCAGGCCCAAGTTGATACACTCCCTCTCCAGGGAGCACAGGGACAGGGCACCCTCATCCTACCCCAAGAGTCAAGCACTCTACTAATGGCCATGGGAAATGGCCCAGAGGAGCCTGTCACCAGAGTAGCATCTGAGGCTGAACACTTGCCAGGACCTAGCTCTGTGCTCCAAGCCAGAGTCAGTGCCTCTCCTTTGGTAGTGCTCCACCTCTGCTCCCAGACTGAGCAGTTATTTCTAGTTCCCACCACAGAGTGCCTCCACTCACTCCCAGTCCCAGCTCCTCGTGCAAAGCCTCTGCCAAGTCACTACAGCAGGACTTTGAGTGTCTCTGCCAGCCACAAGTGAAGCCTTGAGCCAGCTTAGCTCTGCTCCAGACTCCAAAGCAGCCATTCCCTCCAGGGATCAGCATGAAAACAGCCCCTGTGTATCCAGCAATCAGCATCTGGCAAAACTGTGCCTCCCCATGGGTTATTTTTGCCCACACATATGACACCAGTTGCTAATTTGAGGTCATCATGGGGCCGAAGATCCCTTGCTGACATGGCTCACCACCTGCTGAGGCTCTGCCAGTCTGCTGTCTGCAGGGTGCATGGGCTCCCCAGACTGCCCGCGCCGGGTGGTGTCAGGAGGCAGCTGGAAAGGTCAGACAGCACTTCCCACTGCCTGCACGCCCTGCCCCACACCCTCTGACTGGTGTCTGCCTGCTCAGCCTCCTGAAACCCCACCACGGTACCCCTGTGATCCCAGTTCCCAGCCCCTCACCACGGTCCCGCGTTGAGGAAGACCCTGAGCCCCACCTTGCCCATCCCTGGGGGAGGCTCTGACCTGTGTGTGCACAATGACACGAATAACCTTGCAGTACTTCTTCATAGCCGCAAAATCCTTCTCCAGCTGCCTCTTGCCATCCTCATCCTGCCACTTTTTGCAGTACTTGGTGAACGCCTTCTTCTTGCTCTTGTGCCTGTGACAAAAGTGTTTAACATCCTCCAGAACCCAATGGGGAAGTGAGCCTGCATTTCACCAGCCCCAGCACAGCATGGGGGGGAGGGGGGTCAGATCACCTTGCCAGGCCCTTCCCCCAAGGCACAAAGTATCTGTGGGTACCCAAACCTCCTCTGTCTGCCAGGGCCATGACACAGGGCTTTGAGGTGGGAAGAGGAAAGTGAATAATGAGCTGTGAAAATGGGGCTGGTAATTCAAACCTCTTTTTTTCTTTTTTTTTTTTTTTTTTCATGAGGAATCCAGTTGTCTCCCACTGACTGGCTCAGTGCCACCAAAACACAAGTGGAAAATCAGAGCTCAGCAGAGAAGGGAGAAAAAACCAGCCCCCAACCAGGATCAGAGGCTTGTGGTGGGTGGATCTCAACGGCCCTGTTGCAGGAAACACGATTCCTCCAGTTACGAAACCCATGTTTCCATTTTCCTCTCCACTGGCGTGGGATTTGGGGGTGTTGACGTGTGCAAGAGCCAGGGGTCACACTCTGGATCAATTTTCCCCCTGACAAATCTGGTTTTACGCCCTTCATTGGGTGCCTCAGCTCAAGCATTCCAGTTTAATGGAGAGTAGATGGGGCCGACCTACACAAGGGAGAACCAACCTGCTGCACGCACTGCCACACGATCCCGTGGAGGGAGCTAACGCAGTTCAACTCTCAGAATAAATTTCCATGTGCCTATGCAGATTCCCAGCACCAAGCTGTTTGCAGTATCTCTCTGCATGACTAAATAAACAGCAGTTTCACTCCACCTCAGAGCCAGCTGCCAGTGGCTGAGCTGTTTGCAGCAGCTGGGCACCGTGGAGAGCCCACGGGGAAGACCTGTGAGGGACTCCCTACGTGCAGGGACCCTCCCCAGCCACAGAGGAACCTACCAGTTCTTGTAGAAGCGCCGTCGGCACTCATCGCTGATGTGCTCAGCAAACACAGTCTTGAAATTCCTCAAGCCCTTTGGTGTTTCTATGTATCCCACGACCCCCACCACCACCATCGGGGGGGTCTCAATGATGGTCACAGCCTCCACCTCTTCCCTCTTGGAGATCTCTGCAAGATAGCGAAGGGAAATGGTGCTCAACATCATCTGGGATCAGGCCATTCCCTGAGACCATTCTGGGTCTGTACTGGTACAGCAAACAACCAACATGCTGGGGGCAAGGTCACATCCTGCTCTCATAGACAGCCTCAGCCCTTCCATCTCCCACCTGCTGAAGGACCACATGGGCTTTGATGCCCCGACACTGGAGAGCTTGGGCCCTGTGGCCCAGCACACTTTAACCCACCTCCCCAGGTTGGAGGAAGCACTACACTGGATGGTTCTCGCTCTGGAGTTTGGCTCCAGTCCTGTGGGCCTCCCAGGAGGTAAGGATTTGTCACAATTTGTCAGGTAGTTCTGTTGCAAGCTCCTGCCAGCAGGATCCAACAAACCACCAATCACCCTACCAGTGTAAGGCCTTCCCAGGAGCCCCCACACTCAGCTCACGCTGGCTGTGAGGTGGCCTTTGGCCATCCAAGAGCTGCATGACATTACACTGGAACCTGTGTGCTCCAACATCCATTCCCAGGAGCAGCTTTCCCCACTGACAAGTCTGTTCCCTCATTTCCCTCCTGGATACAGCTCCCTGCTTCCATCAGCCGAGCCTTACTGAGCCCAGGCCTGTGCACCTCCCGCACAGTGTGGGTCATGCCAGCTTTGTAGCCCAGGAAAGCGGTCAGGTGGACTGGTTTGCTGGGATCATCCTTGGGCCATGTCTTCACCTTCCCTCGGTGGCGACGGCTTCTCTTGTGGGGGAGGAAGCCCAGGTGGCCATGCCTGGGAGCGGAGAACTTGCGGTGGGACTGCAGAGAAGAACAAAGAAGATCACCTTCCCTTTCAGGTGCCAGAAGACCCCAGGACAACAGGAAATCTCCTCTTTAACATCAGTGAATGCTGGAAGGATTCTTGGCTCTTCCTCAGTTCCAACACAAGAAAAAGAACTCCTAACAGGAAGGGAGTTTGTTCAAGCTTCTGTCATGTGCACTGATTAATTTAGTAAGTTTCTGGTCAAATGATGCCAACTAACTAAAAAAACTTGAACATCATCTCCCTCCTTCTGCTTGAGGACTTTTAGGGGAGAAATGCATTCTTTAATAGATCTGCCCTACTGTGATATTAATTATAATGATTTATTTTGTATTAGGCAGCACCAAAAGAGCCTGCTCAGAATTCCTGGGCTTTGTGTCATCGAGGCAAATGGCACCAAACCAGCACAGCTAATGATCAGAAGAAACGGCAAAGGATGCCCAAAGGAATCAGTAATAAGAACATGAGCAGGTTAAATATGCACCTTGAAAACCAAATTAGAAGAGCTAAATATATAAACCCCAATCGCAAGGTCATGCTGAGCCAGACAGAGAAAAGCAACAGCACTTCAGCGACATGGACAAGTTCTCACACAGTTGGCTTCAAGGCAGGGGTCAGCCCATGCAGCAAAGGGTTAGGTCTACATCCACTGCGACTCCCTCCTTGCTAAGATCAGTCCTGGCACCTGGTTGCACTTTCCACCAAGCTTATTTTCCAGCCTGAGGAGAGGCTCTGTTGAGTTGGGCCCTGTTTCGGCTGCACTACCATGGCGGGTACCCCAGCCCTGCTCGCTCTCCCTCTCCGCACAATCGAAAGGCAGCGGTGCCGAGCTGTACAAACCATGGGACGTCTTCAGCCCCGGGTGAGCCGCAGAAGGAGGCGGTCAGCAAGTGCCTCCCCCTCTAATACTTAAGGAAGGCACAAATTTAGCCGCTGGCTTCACCCCTGCTCTATTCATGTCGCGCTCAGCCAGGCTGGTGGGTCAGCCGGAGCAGTGGCCGTGTGATAAAGGTCAGTAGCCGGTGTCTCAGCTTACACCTCTCCCCTCCCTAAGCAACTCGNAAGCAACTCGGGCAGCGGCCAGGGGTCCCTACGCGGGCACCGCCGGCCAGCGCCCGCGCCAGGCACCCCGCAGCCGGCTGCTCTGCGCAGAGGCTGACTGAAAGTCTCTCCATCAGCCCAGGCAAGAAAGAGCCGGGGTTCTTCCTGGGCGATAGGTGGAGGCAGCGGGCCCGGCTGTGAGGAGCGCGGCCTGCACGGCCCGTTCGCTGGAGGAAGAGGCACACGGACTACCCGTCCCAGCATGCAGCGGGCACAGCGCGGCGCACGCGTAGAGAGACGCCCTCCGACCCCGGCGTCCCCCGCCGCGGTCGTGTGGGGCGCCGC
>VZTU01030358.1:19600-59357 GCA_013400835.1 Zapornia atra
CGTCGAGCCGGGGCCGCCGCCGCCGCCATGCCGGAGGACAGGGACTGGGAGGCGTACAAGGTGCCGCCGACCCGCACCCCCGTCTCCGAGAGGATCACCTCGGTGCCCAACCCCATCACCTTCTTCCAAGCCGTCTACAACTATGTCATCGACGCGCCCGTCACCTTCGTCCGAGGTACCGGCGGGCCGAGCCCCTCCTCGCTCTCGCCACCGTCCCGGGGCGGCCGGGTNCACGGCCGGGACAGAGGCACAGAGAACAGAGCTGGACGTGCAGACACACGGGGGGTGCTTGCCAGCCGTGGGCCAGGGGTGCCTGACCAGGCGCTGTCCCTGCAGAGTGGATCGAGCGCCAGCAGGCCAAGAACAAGTTCTACTACTACCACCAGAAGTTTCGCCGTGTGCCTGACCTGAGCGAGTGTCTGGAGGGGGATTACCTCTGCTTCTTCGAGGCTGAAGCCCAGTGGAGGAGGGACAGGTATGGCTGCCACTGGGCTGCCCACCGGCCAGACCACCGCTCTGGTTAGTCAGCTCTGGGAACCACAGCAGTTGGCTTCAACTCACATTGTCTTTATGGAGTTCAGGGTGTCGAGGCAGCACCCTCTGTTACAGAACACCCGTGCTGTAGTCCTGCTGTCCCCTGTAGCACACACACGCTGAGCAGGGTGGTTAGGACACATCCTCCTGCACTGTCTGGTTCCTGCAGCACAGGCCAGCACCCTGTAAAAACCCAGAGCTGAATTTCAGCACGGTATCACCACCCCTTTGTTGAGCTTGGCTGCAGCTTCATTGAGCTTCATCTTCCCCACAGGATGGTCGATCAGGAGATAGTGGAGATCATCCGGGAAAGGCTAGGAGCATGCAAGCAGCGGGAAGGACCCAACCAGTTCCAGAACTGTGCCAAGGAGGTGGAGCAGCTGGCACAGGTCACCAAAGCCTACCAGGACAGATGTGAGTACAGCAACAGCCTGCACACTTCTGCTGTGCCTGGCACTGCACATGGGGAAAGGGGGGTGTAAGCCAAGCTCCGGGCTTGACATAGAGTGAATGTTTATTTTTTAGCTGCTGTGGGGTATTCAAGACTTTGACTTTCTTTTTAGATGGTGATCTTGGTGTCCATGGAAATGCAAGGACATGCCTGATGAAGCAGAAGCACAGGATGATGGAGGAGAGGAAGGCACAAGCAAATGCATCGGAGTAGTTCTAGGCGGTTAGCCTGGTGCTTGTGTCAAATAGTGCATGTTGCATCTTTGAACTGTGATGCTGTTGACCTCTACAATAAACATGCAGCCCAGACATCTGCCATATAACCACTATCTGTAGACTCATTCTTCAGAGACCAGCAAACACATTTTTCCCCTTTCAGCTCTGCATTCATCTTTGAATTCTAATGATTGTTAGCATCCTCTGCAGCACTGTCAGCCCCTCCAAACTCCAGGCCCCCCTGGCTGTAGTAACTGGGACTCCGCCCACCTCTGGGGCTTCTCCCAGCCTCTGTGAGCAAACAAACACCATGTGCCCTGCCCAGCCCTGGCAGAGAATTCCCTCCATCAGGGTAAAGATTACATGCTGTAGGACAGCACAATCTCCAGAGCTGGTTCCAGACCTGGATGAACAGGGATTACTGTAATGTAACATACGGTTTCATTCCATAGATGCTCAGGCTTTGGTCCACAGCCACGAACCTACCCAAATCCCCAGCAGAGACTGAATCCATCTGCCCGATGCATTAACCACCCCGACAAACTGATCACCATTTCCTGTTCACTGATCATTTTATTGTCTTGTACAACACCCACTTAAGTCGTTGCCACAGCAGCCGCCTGGGTTCTCTGCACTGAGACTCTGGTGTGGGTCTTTGCCAGATGATCAGTGAACTCCTGCAAAAAAACAAACAAACCCAAAACAAACCTGTTTAGTTTTCTTAAGCCACTACAGCAGGTTCCTCACACCATTCCAGCAAGATGTTGAGGGGAGGACAGGGTAGTTCGGTACAACTTGTAGTTAGTATTTCAAAGCTTTCCTTTCCTGGTTTCCTTTGTACTTGCAATGCCATGCTGCATGCTGAGAAATCGCTTCCCTGCAGTCAGCTCTAAGAACTACTCTATTCTCCCACTATTCAACTGCAAATTCTCTGGGTGCAGTACCTGAACTTTGCTGGGCAGGAAGGGCAAGATTTGAGCTGCAATTTGCAGCTGTACTCATACCTGGTAAGGAGACTTGGTGAAGACAGTCTCTTTCCAGAGGTCGGGGGTCAGGTAGCTGTAGGTCTTGGAGATGGCATCGAAGGTGGCTTTAGCTACAGAGAGAAGTCAAACACTGCTCAGTACAGCTACGGAAAGGAAACCTGCCTGCTAATACCCACCCAGCTCCAAAGATGTAGAATTTTGGGAGGAACAGAGAGACCATAGTGGGGTCTCTCTGATATACACACAAAGCTCATGTTTCTTTCTCTCTCCAGTTACGACAATTACACTACTTCACACAAGTGCAATCGCGCAGATTGGGAGATGTATCAACTCTTGTACAGAAAGACCATTTCTTGTCACTTTTACAGCCCTTCAGGACAATGAACAGCAGGACCGACCTGCAGTGTTAATAGGTATCAGCAGTTTTCCCTTCTGCTTGACTACTTGAAGGCTTTGATTCAACACAGACTAAAACACCATGGGAATGGGGATTTCAGTGACAAAACCAGCAGTGTTTACAGCTAGCCTGCAACGTGGAAACCTCTAAGCTTACCAAAGTTGCCAAGCGTGGCAGTGCAGCCCCTGGCTGAGGTGTAACAGTCATCAATGCCAGCCATCATCAGCAGCTTCTTGGGAACAGGGGCAGACACAATCCCTGTGCCACGAGGGGCCGGGATCAGACGCACCAGGACAGATCCACAGCGGCCAGTGACCTGTACAAACACAACGTGTCACAGACTCCAAAACACATGATGCTCCAGCACCACCACAGTGACCAGCCCCAGCCAGTCCCACTCACCTTGCACGGCACGGTGTGGGGCTTGCCGATCTTGTTCCCCCAGTAGCCTCGTCGTACGGGTACGATGGATAGCTTTGCCAAAATGATTGCCCCACGAATAGCAGTGGCAACTTCTTTGGAGCACTTAACACCAAGACCAACGTGGCCATTGTAGTCCCCAATAGCCACAAAAGCCTAGGAGTGAAAGGGAAGATTCTGTTGGCATTTGCACTGCACAGTGCAGCAGAGTCCATCAGGCTGTCCCGTCAGTTCACAGTTCAAGGAGCCCATTTCCCCCCGTAGGGCTCAGCCTTCAAAGCCAGCTACGGCTGGAAAACTGAGATCCAAACCCCTGCTACAGCCTTACACAGCTCAAAAGTCCCAGTGATATCCCAACAGCATTACCTCCTCAGATGTCAAGAGTTTTATCTCCAACACAGCCCCTGAAAAAACACCACCACCACACAACTGCAACTCAGCTTTGAGCTAAGGACACCTCAACATTTGAGTGTACTGGGGCTTTGATGTTAACACAGTAGCTTTGTAGGCTGATCTCCATACCAAGCCATTTACTAGATGCTACAGAAGACTACAGGAGCACGTGAGCCTTTTTAAAAATGCAGTATGAAAAAAACAACAGGCAAAATCTTCACTATAAGAAAAGGAAGGAGAAAGGGTACCTTAAACCTGGTACGCTGACCAGCACGAGTCTGTTTCTGGACAGGCATGATCTTCAAAACCTCATCTTTCAGGGACGATCCCAGGAAGAAATCTATGATCTCCGACTCCTGCAAGTCATTTAATCACACACATCAAGTCACAAAAGGCCACAAGTTTAAAAATAAGCTACATTAAACAAGTAAGGCTCCTACAACTCAGGTCCAGCAACCCTACACACAGGTATATGAAGCAATAGATACTTAAATCCATTAAGTTTTGCAGGGGTAAGCTCGCCCCAGCTTGCGAGGCAGCCCAACATCTGAGTCGAACACTTGAGCAACACATTGCAAGCCGACACACAAACCCACCTGGCTTCCCTACAGGTGACTACACCAGGCCTCAGCGCCTTGATGTCCAACCTGAGCTTCCTGAACAGCAAATGCTGCAACTACTGCTACACCCACGTCCCAGCTTAAGATTCCCCTGCACGTTACCGTGCACTCACCTTGATGGGAAGCGAGAAGAGGTAGATCTCCTCCAGAGACTTGATCTTCATATCCTTGACCAGGCGACCGAGCTTGGTGACAGGAATCCACTACGGAAGAAACCCGCGGAGAAGGGTCACCGGCAGCACCACCTGCCAACACCCCACGGGAACCGGCTCACCTTCTGCTCCGGCGTTCGGAGCGCCCCACACGCGGCCCTCGACCGGCGGCCAGCTCCGCCGCGCTGCCCCGGGCCGGCCCCACGCACCCCGCCCGGCCCCAGCAGCCACTTACTTCTTTATCTTCGGCCTTGCCTCCACGGGCCCCGCGGCCTCTCCCTCGGCCCCTACCGCGGCCGCGCCCGCGGCCCCGCAGCCCGGTCCCGAAGCCGCCGCGGAAGCCCCCTCGGGCCGCTCCCGCACCTCCCGCAGCACCGGCGTCGTCCGCCATTTGCTAGAACAAAGAGAGGTGCCTTAAGTCGGGGCGCCACGGAGGCAAGCGGCAGCGCCCGGAGGCAGCCGCCTGCGCGCCGCCGGTGGCCCCGATGGACGCGGATGGGGCGCAGGCCGCGCCGCCGGCGCCATAACAGCTCCACACTTACGTGATCTCTCAGCGTAGAAGGCCGCGCGGCTCCGCCGCTCGCTATTTGTAGGCCGCGGATCTCGCGAGAGCGCCGTCCGGCAGGGCGGGCCCCGCGCGCTGAATAAGAAATACGCTGCGAGGCAGAGCGGCGCCTCCCGCTCACTTATACAGGGTGCGGGGCGGGGAGAGCAGCGGGCGGCCGTGCGCATGCGCCGCCGCATAAAGCGGAGCGCGCGGGCGGCTATTGCTTAGTGTGAGGCGAGCCGCAGGTGGGTGAGGATGGGGGCTGCGCTGGGGAGCGCTCCAAGTCCTGTCTGGGAATTAAAATGAGTGTGGTGGGTTGCTGGGATGCGTTTATGGCACCGCTTGAGTTGGCCTGCTGGGGGGGGATCCCAGTGGGCGACCTGGGGAGGCGCTTCGGGGAGCTGCGTTAGCTGCGGGCGGCAGGCACAGTCTGAAAATCACTCGGCGCCTCCTGTGGCTCCCGGTGAGATAACTGTGCTGACAGCATAGGGAGCATTAAGCTTACTGCCCACGGCGACGTGTGGGGAGTGAAACCCATGTTCCCATAGCCCCGGTACCGAACAGGTATCAGGGAGACGGTGTGCTCTTGTCGCCGTATCTGAGCGCTGCCTTTTCTTCTACCAACAGGTGCTGAGCGCGGCCCGGGGCCGCCCCACATCCCTGGGCGAGCGGGCGGTGGAGCGAAGGGGCGTACGGGCGCTGCAGGTCTTGGTGCCGCCTTCCCGAGCGGCAGCCCCGCGGCTTGTGGTGCGGTGTCCCCGTCTCGCAGCTGCGGAGAGTCTCTTCGCTGCTGGCGAGGGTGAGCCGTGCTGTGACGCGCGGTGGCGGAGCATCCGCCGCGGGAACGCTTCCAATGGCTCAATTACGGGGTTCCTCAGGCAATAAAATATTAATTACTTGAGAGCGTGTTCGTCAAGTCTCGTGTTTGTCATTCGTGCTGTTTAAAAGTCCCCTTTTCCTGGCGGCTGGGAAGGGATTCGTTGGGGCAGCCGGAGACGGCTGCGGGGCGCGGGGCCGCGGAGCGTGTTGCGGTCGCGCCATGGAGCGCTTCCGGCCCGCAGCAAGGATGGCGTGCACGGTCCGGCTTGGCCCGGATGCGTCATCGCCTTGCGCCGGAAGCGGCGCTCTTCACCAATAGCAACCGGGAGCGCCGGAAGCGGCCGGCACGCGGAGCGCGGCGGTGTCAGCCATGGAGGCGGCCGCCAGCAGCCCCATCCGCTTCAAGAGCAAGTGAGGCCGGGGCTGGCGCGGGGGGGCGGTGGGGCCCTCCCGGGCTTCTCTGTCCTTTAACTGCGCGCCTGTCTCTTCTCTTCCAGCTATGCCGCGCTGCGGAAGATCGAGCCTTTCTACAGAGGGGGCCGAGTGCAGGTGCTGGGGCGGCGCGGGCGGGCTGGGGCGGCCCGACCCCGCGTTCCGTAACGCGCCTCGCTTCCCCTCCCTGTTCCCCAGGTAAACCGTGACGGGCGGTTCATGTTTTGCCCCTGTGGGACGAAGCTGAGCGTCATCGATGTGGAAACGGGAGCTCAGCACAGCCTCCAGCAGGTGAGGAGAGCCGGCCGCTGCCCGCTGGCTGGCGGGCTGAGGGCCGGCAGAGGCTCCTGGGGTGTTTCACCGCTGTCGCTGTTCATCTGAAGCTCCAAGAGCGAGAGGAGGAAGATGAGAATTGCTCTGAGCAGGCAGATGGCACTTGCCTTGTTCCTAAGCCCAGCTGGGAGCTGGTGGATGCGCTGGGTGTCAGAGGGGAGCTCTGAGAGCACACCCCTCCCCGGGGCGAGGGGGTTAACTGGTTGTTATCCTTTCATGTTTATAGGATGAAGAGGAGGATATCAGCTCCTTTGTTCTCAGCCCTGATGATGAGGTACGTGTTTGCTTTGTGGCTTTCTGTGCTGCTCAAGGCTCCTGATCATCGAGCCAGTGAACACTGAAGGCTGTTCTGCCTGGAAGCACCCTGTGTTTCCAGAGGGCTCTGCAGAGCCTCCTCAGGTGCTCCCATCGCTTCCCCCTCTTCTGGGTTCAAGCCAGACAGATGAATGTTGAGAGACTGAGCTTCAGGCGTGTCCCAGCAACTGGCACTTCTGTCCTTTGCCTGTGACCAGCACAAGAAACTGAATTAGCAGTGAATCCTCTTTCCTTTCACCTTCTTTCTGCATAGATCCTTGTGACAGGGAGCCGAGCTCTGTTGCTGAAGCAGTGGAACTGGAGAGAGAGCAAGTGTGTCCGCACGTGGAAAGCTGTGCACACAGCCCCAGTTGCTACCATGGCCTTTGACTCTACCTCAACGTTGTTAGCCACAGGTACAGTCCTACTGCGCTGTCACAGTGTGAATGATGTTGAGTGGTCCTTCTGCTTTGGAGTAACTCAGCTCAGCTGGACACAGCCTGAGCCAACGAGCTCCCGAACGCTGATGGAATCAGAAGGGGTTTTACTTGGCAGTGACATCTTGGCTGACAAAAAGTGTCATTTCAGTGCTCTATCTAGAGTGTGCTTAGTATGCTGGCCTGAAAAGCCAAGGATCTGAGGCATGGGTGTATTTATCTTGGTGTAGAATTGGGTCTCTTGGAGATACAAGAAAGATGTGGGACTGTTGGAGAGGGGTCAGAGGAGCCACAAAGATGATTAGAGGGCTGGAGCAGCTGCCCTACAGAGAGAGGCTGAGGGAGCTGGGCTGGGTCAGCCTGGAGAAGAGAAGGCTGTGGGGGGACCTCATTGCAGCCTGCCAGTCCCTGAAGGGAGCTTATAAGCAGGAGGGGATTCAACTTTTTCAAAGGGCAGAGAATGGCAGGACAAGGGGGATGGATTAAAGCTAAAGGAAGGAAGGTTTAGATTAGATATTAGGGGGAAGTTTTTTACAGAGAGAGTGGTGAGGTGCTGGAACAGGCTGCCCAGAGAGGGGGTGGGTGCCCCATCCCTGGAGGTGTTCAAGGCCAGGTTGGCTGGGGCCCTGGGCAACCTTGTGTAGCTCCAGGCCTGGAGGTTGGTGTCCCTGCCTGTGGCAGGGGGGTTGGAGCTCTATGATCCATGGGGTTCCTTCCAACCCAGCCCATTCTATGATTCTATGAGGGGAGGGCAGGTGTGACCCATAACTTGACTGTACTTCAGGTCTGACTGTGAGCAGTCAGGTTTTGCCTGGGTCTCAGCAAGTGTAAGGTGCTCTGTGAGCTTCTCTTGGTGTGGGTGGCTGTTACTGGATATTTTTTTCTTTCTGCTGCCTTTGCAGGCTGTGAAATCTTACAGTTGCTGCTGTATTGGGCCTCTCATGTCTCTTTCCTCTATAGTTCCTTCTTACATGCCCTTCTTTTCTCAGGTGGCTGTGACAGCACCATCAAGATCTGGGATATGGTCAAACAGTACTGCACACACAACCTTAAAGGATCTTCAGGAGTTGTACAGTAAGGACAAGTCATTTTTGTCAGCCACATGTGTTCAGTTGATGCTTGGATGTTGGGATTGGTGCACAATGTCTTAAGGGAATGTAACAGCCCAGCCTGAGTGGGTTCTGGACCCTTCCACTTCCTGACTTTTGAGATGGAAGGAAGGGTTAGATTAGATATCAGGGGGAAGTTTTTTACAGAGAGAGTGGTGAGGGGCTAGAACAGGCTGCCCAGAGAGGGGGTGGGTGCCCTGTCCATGGAAGTGTTTAAGGCCAGGTTGGATGGGGCCCTGGGCAACCTTGTGTAGCTCCAGGCCTGGAGGTTGGTGTCCCTGCCTGTGGCAGGGGGGTTGGAGCTCTGTGACCCTTGGGGTCCCTTCCAACCCATGCCATTTAGTGATTCTCTGTTTAGGGCTTTGCCTGGCTTCAGCCCAGAGAGAAAAGACTTTGGCCAATAAATTTGTTGGGCTCTAACTTGCTAACTGATGCACATCAAGAACGTGTCAGACAGTGAAGTTCCATTGTAAATGTTCCTGGTGGGTGGTGGAAGGACAAAATCCTGCAAAGAAAGTCCTGGTACCTGTTCCCATCAACTGGCCTGCCCAACGCTGTGTAGAACATGTGTCAGTTTAAATACTGGGCTTATGGCAGACAGCTTACTCCTGCCCTGTTCAAGTGCACCTCCTTCCCTGCAGCCTCGTTGAGTTCCACCCTGACATCTCCCTCCTGCAACTCTTCTCCTCCTCCATGGACTACAAAATCCGCATCTGGGACCTGAAGAGCAGCAGGTGTGTTGCTGTGCTGGATGGACATTTCAGTGCTGTCACCTCCCTGGCCTTCGCAGATGGAAACACTCTCCTGAGGTAAAACCTTGCTTGTCCCCCCCTTTCAGCCTGCCTCCTGCCAGAGGTGGGGCTGGGGAGGGTGCTGTCCTGGGAGGGGAACGCCTGCTACCAGGTGTTCAGTCTCTCCTTGACCGCACAGTGGTGCTGTGTTCCTGGCAACACGCTGTGCTGTCAGGTGGGGGGCTGGTGCCTTTTCCCACGTGGGGCTCTTCCTGCAATTCCATGTCTGTCCTCAGAGTGCCCGTTGAAAGGGTTGAGCCCTGAAAATGCTCTCTTGACTTGCAGTTCTGGCCGTGATAAAATCTGCATGGTGTGGGACCTGGAAACCAGAGAAAGCAAACGAACTGTCCCTGTCTATGAGGTGAAACTGCATTTACCTTACTCCTTTGAGTTCCTTTGGAGGTTTCTCCCCTCATACTTTCCAGAGGCCTTAAAAATCCTCTAAAGCTGTTTGTTTTCTGTCTCTCCTTGCTTGGTGTGTCATCCCTGGGCAAGCTGAGGACATAAATAGCGTAGCTGGAGGAGGAGGGAAGGACAGTTGTGTGAAAGCTTTGTTCTCTTGTTGTCTGTCTGTCCTGAGTGGCTGTGTGGCCTGGGGCAGTGGGCTGTGTGCCTCTGGCACAGCTCTGGCTGCTGAAGGGGGACCCTGTCCCCTCACTCAGTGGGAGTTGGGCCGACTCTCTTGCAGAGCGTGGAAGCTGCTGTCTTGTTACCTGACAAGGGAGACTTCTCTCAGCTGGGTGTGAAGAAACAGGGGTTGCACTTTGTCACAGCTGGCAGCAAAGGTGAGTGTCCTGGCATGTTGCTGCCAGATTTAGGAGCCCAGGAAGGACTATATTTAAGACACCACACCCCATTGTTTCAGTGGCTGTGTGTTTTTTGTGTGGTAGAGACCTTGGGCTGAACCCTGAGGCCTGGACAGGAGAGCCTTCTCCTGTGTTCCTCTGGCAGTGCTGGGTGAGCAGGATTGATCAGGCATGCTGCAGAAGTTTAACTGTGTGTTTCCAAACTGCAAAGAATGCTTGATTTGGACTTGAAGGAGAAAAGCTGTTGTGTCTCTCTGTGCCACAGTGATTGGATCTCTTCGCAGCCCTGCCTTCAGGCTGTGTAGCTTTGTCTGTGGACAGTGCCAGGGTTTGTTTCCTGCTGTTTGGACAGTCGCTGCCTAGAACCATAGCTCTGACAGATAATTGTGTCCTCAATCTTTGTTAGGCATCCTGAAGGTTTGGGAAGTCTCCACAGCTGCTTGTGTGCATGCCCAGCCCGTGCCCTTCGAGCTGAAGGAGGAGGCCAGCGAGCGCAGCCTCACCCAGTGCATGCTTGTGCCTGAGAGAAATGAGATTGTCACAGTGTCTGTGGAACACAACATTGTCTTCTATGATGCTCAAACTCTTCAGCTCAGGAAGCAGGTAACAACCCTCAGCCTCCCTTCTCCTCTTCTTTTTTCCATACTTGAGGATCAGCTCTGCCTCTGGTGAAGACAGACACCTATCTGTCCAGGGGTACCCCCTCTCCTGCCTGTTCTTGAACCATCCCTTGCTCACAAGCCAGATAGCCCATATTGCTGTTGGGGTTTGGAGGGTCATTGCACAGACACAAAGATAAGGGAAGGAAAGCAGAACAGTCCTTCCTGTGCTCCAGGTTACATCTAATCCAATTTTTACATGCAGTATGGGATGTAAGGCAACAGTAAAGCAGGGAGAAACCTAGTGAAATTCAACAAGAGCAAGTGTAAAGTCTTGTACTTGGGGAGGAATAACCCACTGTATCAGGACAGGCTGGGGGTGAGCTGCTGGAGAGGAGCTCTGTGGAGAAGGACCTGGGGGTCCTGGTTGATGACAGGGTGGCCATGAGCCAGCAGTGTGCCCTGGGGGCTCAGAGAGACAATGGGATCCTGGGGGCATCAGGAGGAGTGTGGGCAGCAGGTCACAGGAGGGGATCCTCCCCCTCTGCTCTGCCCTGGTCAGGCCCCACCTGGAGTGTTGTGTCCAGTTCTGGGCTCCCTGGGATAAAAGAGACAGGGATCTCCTGGAGAGAGTCCAGAGGAGCTGTGGAGATGATTAGGGGCCTGGAGCATCTCCCCTGTGAGGACAGGCTGAGTGAGCTGGGGCTGTTCAGTCTGGAGAAAAGAAGACTTAGGGGGGATCTAATTAGTGTTTATAAATATCTTAGACATGGGATGCAGGGGGAATTGGCCAGCCCCTTTTCAGTGTCTGTGGGGACAGGACAAGGGGCAGTGGCTGTAAACTGGAGCACAGGGAGTTCTGCACCAACATGGGGAAGAACTTTTCCCCAGTGAGGGTGAGGGAGCCCTGGGACAGGCTGCCCAGGGGGTGTGGAGTCTCCTTCTCTGGAGAGATTCAAGTCTCATCTGGATGCCGACCTGTGCAATATGAGCTGGGGAGCTGCTCTGGCAGGGGGGTTGGACCCCATGAGCTCTGGAGGTCCCTTCCAACACCTGTGTTTCTGTGATTCTCACAGAGCATGGTGCCACTGGGTACTTCTCTAACTGCTTCTGTTCTGCTGTCCTCAGCTGGCAGGTTACAACGATGAAGTCCTGGATGTGAAGTTCCTTGGACCTGGTGACTCTCACATTGTTGTGGCTACCAACAGCCCTCAGCTGAAAGTGTTTGAACTGGCAACCTCACACTGCCAGATCCT
The DNA here is from genome assembly GCA_013400835.1 of Zapornia atra. Lineage (NCBI taxonomy): Eukaryota > Metazoa > Chordata > Aves > Gruiformes > Rallidae > Zapornia > Zapornia atra. The sequence continues at coordinate 31,192 of VZTU01030358.1, forward strand.
CTACGGCCACACAGGTGAGCATGTGTGTGTGTGGTGAGCTCTGCCCTGGGTGGGTGGGAGATGTGCAAGCATTTCTTCATCCAGCTTCTCTCCCAACTCTCTTGTGGAGGCTGCTGTCCTGGTTTTGCACACACTGGTTTGTCAGTTCAGTCCCTTCCACCAGCAGCAAGATCAGTTTATACTGTGTGTGAGTGCAGGCTCTGAGCGTGGCTGGGGGGCTTTGTGATGAGCTTGCACCAGTGTTGTGAGCAGCCAGTCACTGTAGTGAGTGTGGATATGCTGTGTCCCAGGCCTGTCCCCCAGTCACTAAGCAGTGGGCTCCTGAACTCACACAGTTCTTTTGTCCAATTTCAGTAGTAATTTGCATCCAGCTGCTTTTTTCTTATGTTTAGAAACCATTCTTGCTTTGGATGTCTTCAGGAAAGGCCTGATGTTCGTCAGCTGTGCCAAGGTGTGTTAATTTTCTTCATTTAATGAATTTTCTTCATTTAATGAATTCATTTAATTAGAAGAGGGGTGGCAGCAGGGACAGGGAGGGGATTGTCCCTCTCTGCTCTGCCCTNAGGATGCTCAGAGGGCTGGAGCAGCTGCCCTACAGAGAGAGGCTGAGGGAGCTGGGCTGGGTCAGCCTGGAGAAGAGAAGGCTGTGGGGGGACCTCATTGCAGCCTGCCAGTCCCTGAAGGGAGCTGATAAGCAGGAGGAGATTCAGCTTTTTAAAAGGGCAGATAATGGCAGGACAAGGGGGATGGATTAAAACTAAAGGAAGGAAGGTTTAGATTAGATATTAGGGGGAAGTTTTTTACAGAGAGAGTGGTGAGGGGCTGGAACAGGCTGCCCAGAGAGGTGGTAGATGCCCCATCCCTGGAGGTGTTGAAGGCCAGGTTGGCTGGGGCCCTGGGCAACCTTGTGTAGCTCCAGGCCTGGAGGTTGGTGGCCCTGCCTGTGGCAGGGGGGTTGGAGCTCTGTGACCCTTGGGGTCCCTTCCAGCCCATGCCATTCTATGATCTCTTCATTTCTAGTCATCTTTATGGGCAGAGTTACTCCCTTTTGGTGACCCAGAAAGGGCTTTTGTTTGGACAGAATTCCTGTCTGCTGTATCCCTCAAATATAAGTTTCTTCTGTCCCTTTCTAACATTGTTGCTGGGGAAATGTGGATTGTATTAGCCTGAAAGGAGAGGTCTCACTCTCCAAGCATCTTACTACTCTTGTGTTAGAGTTAAAAGATGCCATTAGTGAGAGAGTGATGGGGAGCTGTGCCTAAAAACCCTCTTGGGAAAGGTGCTGGCTGCCCTGATTCACTGAGAAATAAACCCCCATGCTGGCATCCCAGACTGCAGCCACCGTGTCTGGCTGGGCCTGCCCTCCCCTCATGAAGCAGGCAGAGGTTCAGGCTTGAAAATACCTGAATGGTCAGGCTGAGGGAGGTGGATGTGTGGGGGAGCTGCTCTCTTGTCAGGAAAGCACAGTGATTCCTGTCCTCTCCTGTTCCAGGACAAAAGCCTTCGGGTCTGGCGGATGAGCAGAGGTGGAAGGGTGGCTTGTGTTGCCCAGGGATTGGGCCACGCTCACGGGGTCGGCGCTGTCTCTTGCTCAAGGTAATGAAAACTGCTCAAGGGTTCATGTTTGCTGCTTTGCTGATCCCCAGGCTGCATGTTTTGGTCTGTGTCTGACTCTTGTTTCTTGTTCTTGGCCCCAGCTTCTCACAGTGCTCTGAGTTTGAAGGGAGGATGGTGCACATTTGTCTGTTCATAAGTTGTGAAGCTTGCATTTCTTTGTCAGTCTGATTCCTGTTTGCTCTAAGGAGCAGCAGCTGGATAAGTTGCCAGATAAAGCTTGAGTGATCTGGAGAGGAAGGATGAGGAATGAAAGGGATCTCTCTGTGAAGGTGCTTGCTTGAATAGCATGTCTGTTTGTCAGCTCTTCTCCTTTCTTCGTGCTGCTGAAGAGGCTGGGTGCCCAGCTTGCCTGTTCAAGAGCTGCAGTATACCCTTGTAAAATAAGAAGGCTAGCAGCACTCCTCTTAATGTCTGAATTGCTGGAGGCTATCTCAGGGACCTGAGTAAAATGAAAGACAGCTTGAAAAAAACATTCAAGCACTTGGTCCCTCTGCTGGGATGTGAAGGAGTGTGTGTAGATCCTGATGGGGAGGGGAAGGTGGGGCTTCTGTCCAGGGAAAGACACTGTTTTGCTTCCTTACACTTGCCTCTCTTTTTATTCCTTTCAGACTGAAAGAAAGCTTCATAGTGACCAGCAGCCAGGACTGCACGATCAAGATCTGGAGTATCCCAGAATCCCTCACTTCCAAAGCAAAAGCAGCCTTGCTCTCCAGTCCAGAAACCCTTCATGCCAGAGTGACAGAGCGGGGTCATGGCAAGGTAGAGCTCCACCTGACCTTACAACACGTTTTCAGTACTCAGATCCTTCCCTCCTGTTACCCTGCAGTGATTACCTGTCTGACAGCAAGAGCAGAGACTTCAGCTGCTTGTCCCTCTCTCTGCTTGTGTGGCTTCCCCAGGACATAAACAGCGTGGCAGTGTCTCCCAATGACAAGCTCATTGCCACGGGCTCACAGGATCGCACGGCCAAGCTGTGGTCCTGCTCGGATTGCTCCTTGCTGGGTGTCTTCACTGGCCACAAGCGTGGGATCTGGTGTGTGCAGTTCTCCCCAGTGGATCAGATCTTGGCCACCTCTTCAGCAGATGGCACCCTGAAGCTCTGGGGTCTCCAGGACTTCAGCTGTCTGAAGGTAGTGAGAACTTGGACTGCCCCTTGCGTGTTTTGGGGATTGACTAGGGTTGCTTTAGAATCCCAGACTGGTCTGGGTTGGAAGGGATCCCAAGGGTCACAGAGCTCCAACCCCCCTGCCACAGGCAGGGACACCAACCTCCAGGCCTGGAGCTACACAAGGTTGCCCAGGGCCCCATCCAACCTGGCCTTGAACACCTCCAGGGATGGGGCACCCACCACCTTTAGAACACTATGTGCTAGTTAGTGCAGCTGAGCTGTGGCAGTGTGGCTGTGCTGAAGGGTTATCCAGGTGTAGCCTTGTTCTCCAGGGTCTTGGATGCATGTGCTGCATGCAGAGCACTAGGGCAAGAGCCAGTGAGCAACATGGGTGGTCGTGGGAGAGAAGTACTTTCAGGCTTTTGAAAGGAAGCAGGTGCTGCCTGATGCAGCTCTAGCCATGAAAGAAAAAACATAAGAGTTAAACTTAAGACTTACAGAAGAGCTTCCAGGAGAGTCTTGCTGAGCTGATAAGAAGGCAATTGCAGCCATGTGCCACATTATCTGTTACCTCACTGAATGGGCACTTCATGTGGTGGTACCAACCTTTTGGGAGATAACCTGTGCCCCTGGCCTCACCGTGCAGACCATTTGTGGTCTGACCTTGGGCAACAAGTTGGAGCAAGCAGGTGGCTTGAAAGCTGGCCTTGGGGGCAAGTCACTTCCTACTGCCCTCTCAGCCTACACAGAGTCCTGAGCATGAGGCTGCTTTCTGGAACTTACCTTTTGGTCTCAGGGAGTGTATATTATCTTCTTGAAAGAGGACTCTCTTGAAAGGCCTGGCAACCACTCAGACACTTGTAAGCTTCCTTTCTGTTTTCCAGACCTTTGAAGGTCATGATGCTTCCGTACTGAAGATCATTTTTGTGAGCAGAGGAGCACAGCTGCTCAGCAGGTAAATGCCCACACCAGGAGCCCAGGCAGGGGCTGAGGCTAAGAAGCAAAATTCCTTACGTGGTATTAGCAGTGAGAGGGGAGAGTTGTGCAGTGGATTTTGGTTTGGAGAGGCTGTTAGGGAGACACCATGTCTATAGTGAGATTCCTGCAGGGGCTAGCCTAACTTCACCCTCTTAGGTACACTGTGGGTTCTGCTTAGCTGCTGGGATGCTGCTGGGTTAGTGACAGACAGTGTATTTAGGTAGAGCTAAGGATCCATCTTGCCCTACCACGTTTGGGTGAGGGCAAAGCAGACAGAGCTAAACAGTTCTTGAGGTCTGCAGAGGGTTGATTCTCCAGGTAGCAGCAGGGAGGAGTGCAGTTCACCTCCTTCCTTGCAGAAAGGCTGAGGAGTTACAGACTGGAAGTACCACTAGAGCATGTGAGGAAACACAGGTAGTAGGGTTTCCCAAGAGGGGATCACCACAAGGGGTGATGGTAGTACTGGGAACGACTGGGTTGGGATTCTCAAGCTTTCTGGGTGTTTTAGGTTAATTTAGCTCCTGTTGGAATGGGATGGGTTTATCTGATATTTGAGGTGGGGCAGAGTGAGAGTGGATTTATCCAGTGACTCTGTTTTGTTTCTGTCTCTTCCAAAAGTGGTTCTGATGGTCTCTTAAAACTCTGGACAATTAAAACAAATGAGTGTGTGAAAACATTAGATGGTCATGAGGATAAAATCTGGGGTCTTCACTCCAACAAGCAAGATGACATGGTTGTGACAGCATCCAGTGACTCCTGCATCATGCTGTGGAAGGTACCGTGCAGGATCTGGCTGTGTCTCCTCTCTGGGTTACTAATGAAAACACAGAGAGCTCGGGGTCCCTCAGTTCAACCATAGGATCATAGAGTCACAGGGGTTGGAAGGGACCTCCAGAGCCCATGGGGTCCAACCCCCTGCCAAAGCAGGGTCCCTAGGACAGGGCACACAGGGCGGTGTCCAGACGGGGCTGGAATCTCTCCAGAGAAGGAGACTCCACACCCCCTGGGCAGCCTGTCCCAGGGCTCCCTCACCCTCACTGGGGAAAAGTTCTTCCCCATGTTGGTGCAGAACTTCCTATGCTACAACTTGCAGCCATTGTCCCTTGTCCTGTCCCCACAGACACTGAAAAGGGGCTGGCCATTTCCCCCTGCATCCCATATTTAAAATAGTTATAAACATTAATAAGGTCTCCCCTTAGTCTTCTTTTCTCCAGGCTGAACAGCCCCAGCTCACTCAGCCTGTCCTCATAGGAGAGATGCTCCAGGCCCTTCATTATCTTTGTAGCTCTTCTCTGGACTCTCTCCAGCACATCCCTGTCTTTTTTTATACCAGGGAGCCCAGAACCATGATGTGTGCTGTCCTTTCTGCTCTTTGAAATTGGGTCAGTAAGGCACATCTTGGGGTTTGGGCTTGAGCTTTGTTGGCCATAGTGTATTTCCCCAGCTGATGATGTAAAAGGAATAGCAGATGGGCCTTGGCAGCCTGTCCAGGGCTGGAGCCCTAAGGTGCATGGGAGGGAGGCTGTGAGTTGCTGGAGTTAAGGCTTAAATCACTTGACGTAGGGATAGTTATATATAGTTTTATATTTTGTTGGCTTTTTAATAGGATGTCACTGAAATTGAAGAGAAGGAGGCACAAGCTAAACAGGAGGATCAGATTATAAAGTAAGTTGATCATGTGCAATAATGAGCTGCAAAAGGCCAACTCTGTCCACTGAAACTGTCCACACCTGGAGCCATCCAGCTCCATCCAATCTGAACATCGCATCGCTCTGCTATTTACAGGCTGGCAGGGCACAGGAGTCTCCTCTTTAGGGTTTCTCTTTAGCTCCCTTACTGTAACACTGTCAGCTTGACAACTGATTAGCTTCATGTTCATGTGCTGCTAAGATAAGCCAAGTCAAACCTGCTTTCACTGCTGTCTGCTTCCTCCAGCACCGGGTAGTTCAGGGAGCCCTTGAACAAGGTGCCAGGGTAACTATCTGCAGAGTGAGGGCACTGAGCTGTTTGCTGGCAAGCAGTATTAACTACTTGGCCTTAAACCTCTGCACTCCAGTATTGCCAAATCTCCTACTTCCTGTTTAATAGGAAATTCAATATGAAATACCAACTAAGTATGTGTCTCACTTTCTTGACCCTGGTTTGTTTTCCAGAGAGCAAGAGCTTTCTAACCTGCTTCATGAGAAAAGGTATCTCAAAGCTTTAGGGTTGGCAATCTCTCTGGATCGTCCTCACACAGCACTGATGGTGGTCAAAGGTGAGTCCCTGTTGAGCATTTTTCTGCCCTCTGCTCTTCAGAATGTCTCTTCCAGGGAGACAAAGGCTGTGAAGTCTCATTATCCCAGAATCTCAGTTTTTGCTTTCTTTTACGACGACTCCTCCTAAGTGAACCCCCCCCCCTGGGAAAAATGCTCTCAGCCCATGGATCCCTGGGCTGGAGTCTTGCATGGCCTCCTCATTTCTCTCTTCTGCAGCCATCCTGAGGGAAACTGATGGGAGAAAGCTCTTGGAAGAGAACATCGCTCGGCTCCGGAAGGATCAGAAAGGTTTGTTGCCAGGTGGTTTAAGGGCTTAAACCATTCAGGTTAGGGGATTGTCCCCTCAACTGACATTAGAGGGAGTCGAGTCCCTAGGCTTCATGTGTACCACTGAGCTCCCACCGCCCTCAAGCAGGACTGGTGCTCAGCTTCTCCCTTATGGTGCTACTCGTGGTGTGTGCCAGGAGCTGCTCTGAGCTTGTGTGAGTGGCTTTGCCTGTCCTGACACCCCCCGTGCCAGCTCCTGTGTCTTGGTGTGGTTGTTCTGCCCTCTGGGCTCACGGGTGGGTGTGTGGGAGCTGTAGGGTGGGAGAGATGCTTTCTAACCTGGCAGCTCCTGAGGCACAGCCAGCGTACAGACCCCCTTCCTCCCCAGAGGCGGTGTTGACCTTCGTGGTGACGTGGAACACGAACTCCCGAAACTGCCACGAAGCCCAGGCAGTCATTGCAACCCTCCTGAGGCACGAAGCCCCTCACAGCCTCCTGCAGTACGCGGGCATCAAACCTGCCGTGGAGTCCCTGCTGCCCTACTCCGGTGAGTTGCGCTGCAGGGATGGGCTGTGAGCCTGAGGCCTCCAGGCCTGAGCTCTTCTCCTGTGTTGTGAATATATTCCCTGTTTGCCTTGGTCTGAGGGGAAGAGAGATTCTTTCCCCACTGTTCTGGTGAGCTCTTCTCCTGTGTTGTGAATATATTCCCTGTTTGCCTTGGTCTGAGGGGAAGAGATTCTTCCCACCCCCATTCTGGTGAGCTCTGCTCCTGTGTTGTGAATATATTCCCTGTTTGCCTTGGTCTGAAGGGAAGAGAGATTCTTTCCCCCCCTGTTCTGGTGAGCTCTTCTCCTGTGTTGTGAATATATTCCCTGTTTGCCTTGGTCTGAGGGGAAGAGATTCTTCCCCCCCCCATTCTGGTGAGCTCTGCTCCTGTGTTGTGAATATATTCCCTGTTTGCCTTGGTCTGAAGGGAAGAGAGATTCTTTCCCCCCCTGTTCTGGTGAGCTCTTCTCCTGTGTTGTGAATATATTCCCTGTTTGCCTTGGTCTGAGGGGCAGAGAGATTCTTTCCCCCCCTGTTCTGGTGAGCTCTTCTCCTGTGTTGTGAATATATTCCCTGTTTGCCTTGGTCTGAGGGGCAGAGAGATTCTTTCCCCCCCTGTTCTGGTGAGCTAGCCACTGTGTTTCTCTCCTTGCAGAGCGCCACTTCCAAAGACTGAGCCGATTGCTCCAGGCCTCCATGTTCATCGATTTCATGTGGCAAAACATGAAGCTGGCTGATGTGTCCCAGCAGGAAGACATGACTTCATGACCCTCCTCCTTCCAGTTGCTCTTTCCTGAGGGGAGAGTCTGAACTGCTTTCCCACCAGGTATGGCAACTGGACTGGCCTCCTATTTTGTAATAAATTTTCTAAAGTTTGAATTTCTAAAACAAGCCTGGCACTCAGTCTCCTTTGGGTTTAATGAGAGGGAAGTGTCATTTCTTTGCCCAAGCTGTGGTTTCCCTTTGTATTTTCTCACCCTGAATTTTCAGGCCCAGACACTTAAACAGCCCTTAGCTTGGAGAAGAGGCAGAACCTGGCTCTGAACAAGCAGTGGGTCATTAGGAGGGATTTAAAGCTTTATGGTGTTGAGAGAAACTCCTGGCAATGTCACATCATATCCCAAACCCCAGCAGCAGGGGAGTGTGTGTGATTTTTCTTTGTGTGGGCAAAATGCAGCCTGGGCCAAGGCTGGTCTCTCACCTGTGCCAGCCCCAAATGTTAGCACCTGGGATGGGACATCAGGGCAATTTTAATTCCCTGGCTAGCAAGTCTTTGAAGTATAAAAAACCCACCAGTCTCCATAGATACTTGTTTTATTTATTTTAGAGACAAGCATGTAAAAAGAACAACAGAAACACCTCATGAGTTGGTTAAATTGCTTGTTTCAAACAAAATAAGCAGATACCTGGGAGAATAACTAAAAGGAAAGGGTATCAGTCTATATAAAAGTCCAAAGTGTTTTCCTAGAACTGTTTTTCTAACTCAATGCTAGCAAATGAGTTTGCGCTGAGAATCGCTGTGAGTTTCAGTAACCATCAGCCACCCTCAAAAGAGGAATGTTTTGTTCCTAAAAATGCTCTCTGCCCCCCTTACCCAGCTGGGGAACAAGCTGTACTGCAATCCTTCTGGTTTCTGTGCCTGCACAGACCTGGCTGGAGGCGTGGTCAGAGCTGAGGTTCCCCCAACAGCTATTCTTGTTCTCACAGCAGATGCAGCCAGTCTGTATGTGTGGCCAGTTCTCTGCTAGTCAAGCTTATCTCACCTGTATAAAAGAACACCATAAAAAACCAGCCCCAAACCCTAAAAAACCACCAAAAATCAGAGAGCTTAAAAAAAAAAAAAATCTATAAAAAAGGGGGTTCAGATAAATGGCATTCAGCTGGCTGCATCATCCCCTCCCTACACTGTACCAGTAATTAGAGCTCTGGATTTCATGGGTGACCCTGTCACATACTCTGGGTTTCCCTCCGCTGTTCCCCAGGGTGGCTGCTGTGCTCTGCCAGCTGGCTGCTCTGGGGAACAACGCAAGAAGGACTGTGAAATGTTCACATACTGCACTGCAGGATGGATACCTGCCTGAGGGAGAAGTAACTGAATCTGAAGTGACCTCTAACTTACACAGGAGCTGTCAGATCCACAGCTGTCAGAAGTTAAACCACTCAATCCTCTCTGCTAACTCCAGTAAAGCCATTCCTGGCCCCCAGCTTCCCTGTGCAAGCTGCAGCAGGGATTGGCATGGGAAGCAATGTTTGCTTGTGTGTCCTGCCAGGATCTAGCTGTGTCCTTGGAAGGCCACAAGTTCCAAGCCCTGATGCTCTCCACACTGCTGATGCTGCCCTGCCATGCCCGTGGTCCCTGTGGGACTTTGGCAAGGAGGATGCTCAGCTCTTCTTGGTCGTGGTGCTGGCCCAGGGCTGGGTCTGTGCCTGGCCCAGGGGCACTAGTGTTCACTGGGGAGGGGGAGGACAGCTTTGAGTGCCGGCCGGGGGGCAGACTGCTGCACGGCTCGCTTGGTGACCGTGCTGCACCTCTGGAGGATCTCGTGGGCTGAGGGACGCACAGGCACCTTGGGGACACAAGCAGCCACGTCTGGGTCAGTGAGAGAGTTGCTGAGATCAGCTGCAGAGGACTCCACAAAGCCAGAATCGTTCCTGTCCTTCTGGGTGAGGTGAGGAGGCTTGCTGCTCTGTGTGGCCAAGGCACGCTGTGGAGCAGGGCTCCTGGCCTGCTCGACTTCAGGCAGAGATCTTGACAAGTCGGGCTTCCAGCTCAGCTGGCCATCCTGCTCACTGCTGCTCCCTGAGCTGAAGGATGAACTGTCTGACTCCAGGTCTGAGGTGGAGCTGGCCCTAGGCAAAGACCTTGATCTGCTTCTCAGAGAGCTTGTGTCCTTTTCAGTCAGGTCAAGGGTAGAGCGAGTCTGCACCTTCCGCTGTCCCACAGCCTCACCCCGGGGATGCAGAGCTGTCAGGGAGCAGAGGTTTGGTGTGGAGATGTTGAGTGCACAGCTCATGATGGTCTGCAGCTTGTGGTGAGGGTTCTTGTAGGGCTGGAGGCACATGGAGGGCATGTAGCCAGTGCAGCCGTTGTATCTGATGGGGAAGGATGGAAAGCAACACTGAAAGGAGCCTTCCTCCTAGCTCAGGCTCAGGGGAGGGGGCAGAGTGCTGGGGGAAACAGGCAGGGACTCAGCCCAATGCTGTACCCAGGGTGTGAGGAAGGGGAAAACCGTCCATAGCCAAGGGCAGTTAGCTTGGGGGGGGTGGAGGGGGGGCTCTGCTCCTGCTTGGGGAGGAGCAGATAGGAAGCACCCACAGCAGGTAACTGGCTCCCTTGGGGAGCAAGGGCTTTGGAAAAGTCTCCTTACCGGATCAGCCACCAGCCATCATCAGATTTCCTGACCACTTCCACAACCACACCATGGTTCAGCGAGAGCTCATCTGCCTCCTGGGACTCATAGGCTCGCACCACAAAGTACAGGCTGCCTGTGGGGAGAGAGGGGCAGGTCGGCTTTGCCTTGTGGAGAAAATTCTGCCATCCCTGTGACAGGAGCTCAGGAGCCCTGGGGAGCAAGGGAGAGCTGCAGGGCAAGTGTCCCTGGGACTGGTTTGCTCAGAGACCCAGAGCTGGTGTCAGAGCTCTGGGCAGGTACTCCAAGCAATGGTTGAAGTGATGGGGTTTTTGTAGGACTAACTTTTTGAAGAAGGACCGTGATGTTCCAGGGAGCCAGAAGCAGACTTACCCTCCTCGTTTGAGCTCAAGGCACTCTGGATGTCCTTGTGGACGTCAATCTCTTCCAGGTATGAGGCTGGGAACCAGGCAATCTGCTTGTCTGCATTTTCCACCAGCCACCATCCTGCAGCAGACAGGGGGAAAAAAAAGAGGGTTTTAAGAGCCTGCAAGTAGACAGGTGACCATGATCCCTGGGTAGGGGCTGCTCTGCCACAAGGGACAGGAGGGATGGTCGGTGGAGCAGCTCAGTGCCTTGGCCGGTGCCCTGCTGACACCTCGGTCTGTCCTCCTGAGTAAACCCAGGTAAGCACACCACATGTCCCAACGCCCACCCACACCTGAGCTGCCACCGACTCGGTGTTTGCCAAGCTGGGAATCAATCTACACCACCCATCCCTGAAGCTGGAGAACCCCTATTGCACGTACCAGTCATGTCCTTGATTAACACCTCAATAATTTCCTCCTTGGCCACTTGGAAAGTCTTGTTCTTTGTGTCTTTGGTTTCGAAGGATTCTATGCATCTGTAGCTCTGGGATGCCTGGGGGTGTGTGATGGAGGAGAGCTGCTGCTGGGGCTGGTTTTTCTTTTCCCCTCCAATTTCTGATGGCATTATCACAACGCTGACAAGTAAAGGTTAATGGTGGGTTACTAAAAACTCAGGTGGAAGGTTGAGTTTAGTAGTATTTTTGGTAACATTGTCTGTGCAATAGGCTAAGAAAAGCTCTAGGCATCAGCAACGACATAAACGTGCGTTAAAGCATGTGGCAGAACTTCCCTGCTCTGCTGCCCTGGTCTGTACCTGTTCTTTCTCTTCTGCCTTTGTTCTGTAGTGTTTCTGTTTCATGAGGACATGTACAAACAAATACAAACATAATTTCATACCTCTTCTCAGGAAAGGAGGGATCTAGGTCTTGGGTCTGGGCCTTGAAAAACTGAACCACGTCTTCACCCTGGGAGATTTTCGCATCCATTTTCAGCAGCTCCTGGGAGTAAATTTCCAGCAGCTTCAGTATCTCCAGGCACCTGTTCAGCTTCCCACTCTTCCTCTGCTTCACATTTGCATCTTTAACAAGAGCAAAGTTGATGTAAGACGACAACAGTTCTGGATACCTTGAGAGCAGCATCTCTTGCCGGAACGTGGGTGGCCTCACCTACCACCCTTACCCCCATAAGCCCAAACTGCAAGAAGCTGAGACAGCAGCTGCCTGTGCCTCCTGATCAGTTTTAATCCTAGAATCTCACCCATAAGGACTGTTGAGACAAACTCCTGGCTCCATGCAGCACCAGCCAAGTCAGAGCACGGGCCTGAGGGCATTGTCCAGATGCTTCTTAAACTCAGCCCAGCTCAGTGCTGTGACAACTTCCTTAGGGAGCCTGTTCCAGCAACCTCTCAGTACAGAACCTCTTGCTGACATCCAACCTGACCCTCCCCTGTTGCAGCTTCACACCATTCCCTCATGTTCTATCCCTGGTCACCAAAGAGACCAGTGCCCGCCCCTTTGCTCCCCCCTTCTCAGGAAGCCACAGACCACCATGAGGTCCCCCCTCAGCCTCCTCTTCTCCTGGCTGAATAATATTGCCTGATAGAATTTTTAAATATCTAAAATCCATCTTTGTTCACATGTGAGTATGGCACAGAGCTCTGGGCCAAGATGTGTAATACTAATTTACCAAGTGTAATTATCTTACAAAAAAACCCCCTGAGTTTTTTAGGTCAGTAAAGTCAGTAAGAGACCCAAGTGCAGTGCTGTAACCCAACAGTACTGTGCCAGGAGCAGGAGCCAGCTGTTATCTGTTTCAGGGGAAGCTCAGGCTCTGAGATTGAAGTCTATGTCATCAGTTATGAGTCCCTGACAGCTCTATGGTGGTTGTTGGTCCATCAGAGATCTGCTCTCCTTACCTTTAAACCTGGGTATTGTCCGGTCAGATTTCCTGAGGGAGCCGCTCTCGATGGGGAATTTTCTCTTCAGCTCTTTCTGAAAGCAAGGAGGAGGAGACAGTTGTGCTTCAGCAGCCTGACACACTCCTGGGCTCCTTCCCCCCTCCCCATGATGGGAATCCTGCTCTCAGGGAGATAATCACTTACATGGAATCTCTTAAAATCTTCAAAGGTCCGGTAGATGAGGATGTTGTTCTGATCTGACCAAGACACGAACATCATGTAGTTCTGGAAAAATAAAAGGGAAAAGAAGTGTGGGTTTGGTTTTTTAATTGCCACGTTCAACGTTGGATGCTTTCAAGCAATTGGTATTTTCCAGGACCTGGGGTTTATTCTGGCTTCAGGCTGCAAGATTGTCACATTAAAAAATTAAACAGTAGACCTATAAAAATATTTATTTAATTTTAGGGCCCCAACTGGGTAATCATTGCTGAAACCTGGAGCAATATCTGACAGAGAGTGAACACAGTCAAAGGTGACCATTTTCTTAGGATACTCAAGCCATTAAAAAAGCAGTCCAAGACCCCACTTCTTGGATCTTAGAGCCTTAAATCACAGGGCTCTAATCCCCAGTGTGGGGAAGTGAGCAATTATACCCCTGTAAGAGTAACTCAGGAAGCTCTCTAGCTCCTGACTGGAAATACTGAAGAACAAAAACCCCTCCTAATCCAACAGAAATCAAGTACCTTCTGCTTTCTGCATTGCATCAAGCCTACGGCCTTCACATCCACTGGGTACCTGCTGCAGCTCATCTTCCCCGCGCCTGGTCCTCCCTCCCCGGGGCGGCTGGAGGCTGAGCAGAGATGTGGCTCCAGACAGGGCTCCCGTGGTTAAATACCCTGGAGCAGGAGGCAGGCTCTGGCCTTTCCCACTTCCTCCTCCACCCAGTAACGCTGGCAGAAATTCCGTAATTCGTCAAACTACCGCGTACCTGTTACCTGTGTCCCCCCCCCAGGCTCTCAGTGTGCAAACACTCCTGGGAGCAGGCGGCAGGGACAGAGTTCAGGGAGCCCAGGAGGGGAAACGTCTTATCGCATCCTTACTAGGGTCTGTTTATCATCCCTGGGGGTCGGGGAGGTCACTGGGGCAGTCACACTTGCTGTGAGCTGGAATATGTTCCCAGGGATGGCTGTGTTGGGTTTATGGCTCTGTTGTGTGGATGTGCCTCTCAGAGCTGCCAGCGGCTCGGGCTGTGATCACCCCAGTCCCAAGAACTGATTAAGAACACAGCTTGTTGTAAAGCACAAGTCAGGCCCAGCTTTCCCTGTGTGCTGGCTGTTACAAATCTCCTCCTTGCTGCTCTGTTGCATCTGCTGAGGTGTCTCCCTCCAAAGGGATGTCTGGTTGCTGTATCAGCCTTCCTGGGCTCTCAGGAGTTAGCAGGTGATGCCGACATTGCTGGATCAAAGGATGGAGGAAGGCACCCCTGACGTGTCACTCAACAGTCCCGAAGCTGCTCAGGGCAATGGAGACTTGGGGCTGCGTGCCCCGTGCCCTGTCCCACATCAGGCCAGGTGTCTGTACCCACCCAGGCTGACCAGCAGCTCTTCCCGTGGGCCAGCTCCTCGCTGCCCGGTGATTACAGCCCTGGACAGCCTGTCCTTTCACTGAACTGCCTCACCTTATGACTTGGCTGAGGGGCATCCTGTGATCAAACCGCCTTCTCCATCCTCCCTCCCCTTCTCCTTTGATGATGCCTAAAAGGAATCATTGTCATTACTGAAGCCCAAATTGAGAGGCTCGGCCTTGCCCTCCCTTTCATCTCCCAATTACACCCCTCGCCTTAAAACCCTCAGCTGCAGCTACCAAGGGTTTTTCATCTACTAAAAACCCCCTCAGTATCTGAACAGGAAACCAAGTGAGATTCCTTCAGGATGGTCAGGAAGCACAGTGCCTAGGGCCATGGCTTGTGTTTCCACAGGTTGTGTTTCACGAGCACGTGAAGCTCCCCTGGCACAGCGGGATGGCAGGGGCTGGGGACAAAGGAAGTGATTTCATTTGATCTGTTGCCCTGGGTATCTGTCCTCTGTGGGGAAGGGGAAATTATACTGAGAGCCCTTCGGCCCTGCATGTCAGTTTGGTGGGAAAACCCCTTTTCTGGCATCTCCAGGGCACTTCCTGGCTCCTGAAGCGAGACAGGAGCTGCTCTGGGGAAAAGGCGATGCAAAGCAGCTCGCTGCCCTCGACAGCCCTGGAACAGAACCCTCCATCCTTCTGTTCACAGAGGGCCCAGCAAAAACCACGTGCTGTTAAATCTACCAGGCTTGAAATACGAGGTTTTTATGGAGAGAGAGGAAATTGATTCATCCAGCACAATTGTTCTTTGCAATGGTGGTGTATCTAGAAACCACCCGTCTCCAAGGTGGCAAAACCCCCCGCCAACTCCCTGTCATTGCACCCATGGGCTTCTCCTCTGACACAGGTGTCAGTGGAAGCAAGAAGAGCAGGAAGCAGCTTTGGGTTTGGCAATCGCTAGTTCCCAAGGCTTTGCTGTATTTCACCCATCTCAAGGAATTAAAGAAGGGAGACATGGAAACTGCTGAATGGAATGTTCTGACAGGAGGGTTGGGAAGTCGCCTGAGGCCGAAGAGCTGGCCTTGCAGTGTGGAGAGACAACTTTCTGGGGGACGCTGGCCCTTGACTGGGATCCTTCCTTCCAGGAAGGATGAGATCTCAGATAAAGCAAAGTATGAGCAAAACAGCTCTGAACTCAACAACCAGTTGTTGAGAAAGCGTTTTGCAGAAGCAAAGGTCACTGTGCTGCAGAACAGGGGTATAGTGGGGGACAATGGCACTGCTCAGAGATAACACCGCGTCTAGTGCCATTTCCGAGAGCTCAGTTCAAGGCCCTGTAGTGGTTATGGCAATATTGTTGCCTTGTTGTTGTCTGGTTTCATGTCAAGAAACTGTCTGCTGAAGAGACTCAGCTAATGAATCACATCATATTAGCCTACAGTGATGATACTTGTGAAACTGAAGGGAGGGCTGTGCCAGATTGCCCCTGGATCAGCACAAGCAGCATTACTGCACCTCCTCTGTGAAGCCCTGATAGGCCAGGGCCATTTCTGGTGGGAAGGATGGGTAACTGATTGGAGGAGGCCAGCATCCCCCTTCTCTGCTGGATCCATTTGAGCAGGCTTGTAAAAAAATCCCCGAAGCAGTCACTGCTTTCCTGACACGACATCAAGTTTGCTTTGTGTCTTCTACTCCTTCCACCTCGTTCTGCCACAGGTTGGATCCTCCTTGTGTGTAATTATTAACTGGAGCGTAGGAGCGGTCTGCCCAGGGAAAGAAAACTCATCAAGTTTTGCTGGGTGCTGCTATTTCATCATCAGTGTTTCTCTACGTACTTACAGGTGACAGTTACTTTTTTCTTGAGTGGCTGGACAAGAAAGGCACAAGTGAGATCATGAGCTGACGAGTCCTGCGTAGGAGTGGGTTGTCTGACTCTGATGAGACCCAGGAGACACAAGTTTTCCTTCACAACCGTGGTGGTTTCCCAGCCCGTTACAAGGAACCACACGTGTCTCACCAAGGTGGAGCTCTGCCTCCTGCTACTTGAGGCACATCACGGGTGCCCTAAACAGCTGCTCTAGGTACACAAAATGCAGGCTGTGTCACAGAAGGATGAACGTATGCATAGTCACGAGGAGTCACGCCAGAGTGACTGTCCGAAGGCGCCCAGGGTCTGAAGGACAGGGTAGATCATCCAGTGCCTTCAGGGAGTTCCTCTGGCCACCCAGGCTGTCCCCTCTGCTGTTGCCATTACAAGACCAGCTTCCCTCCACCCTGTGTAAAATGCCGTGACAAATAAACCCCTGAAGGTCTGGTTTCCATTTCATTTCGGGATGGATCATACCAAATCTGGTGTGTTTAACCAGAGTAGAGCAGCCTAAATGGGACAAGTGCCTGGACCAACCTCTCACTGCATCCGATGAGAGCCAGAAATAGAGCTGAAGCACTCTGGGGTAGCCAAAGGCGGCTCTTCACCAGCTCCACCACAGCCTTATGACAAATGCACACACCCAAAAAAGAGAAGGAGCCATAGTATGAACATCATTTACCATGTACAGAAGTCAGGGCTGGTCAGTGACCCGGACATCTCATGGCTGGAGATGTGTGGGACTATACCCTGCATTTCTCTTTCTGTGCCCGGCACAGGAGGAACTGCTGCTGCTTAGACCCACTGACCACAGAAAGGCTGTGAGCAAAGTCCTCAAACCACCCTTGAGATGCTATGGCTTGCAAGGAAGAGATATGGAAAGGAGCCACAGGGGCCCTCACCTGGAATGATGCCGGGAGGAGAGCTTCATCTTTCCCACCATCACCTTCAGGATCAAAACCTGCCCTTCACTGTGCTTGAAGGTCACCGGCGATAACGCATGACCCATCAGCACCTTTAATGAAAAGCCCAGCTGCTAAAAGCTGGGTTTAAGAGTACAAAGAGGTTTTAGGCTGCCAATAAATAGAGAAACAGACTCTTATTATAAAATAATAAAAAAAAAATAAATCAAAGACGGGAGTTGACAAAAATACCCTTCACCTCATAAACAAAGGAAGCAGTTGAACTTTCACATGGGCTGGAAGGGGAGATTTTGCAATATCTAATTCAGAAGAAGGTATTTCATTTCCTCCTAATCTCAGCGGCTGCTGCAGGCACTAAAGCTTTATCCAGCGGCCAGATCAATCAGAGAGGCTTTGAGGGCATGCAGCCCCACAGCACTTCTCTCTACCCCCCAAAGAGCTGCATTGCAGGAGGCCCGGGAGTGCAGGGGCTTGCTAACTCCTCCCCAGCAGATTTACTGCACAATAAACAGGGCTCGAGCATGAAGAGCTTGGTGTCTGGTGCTGTACGTACAGCAAGGGGGGCCGGTACCTGCGCAGGGCTGCGTGCTGCACCTTCCTCCCTGTGAGGGCCTGGCAGAGAGTGGGTTGGGCAACAGCTGCCAGCCCAGTTTTCATTCACATCTCAATGGCCCGCTGCAGCTGATTTCTCCTGCTGCAGAGGCCAGACATCCACTAAGGCTGAGCACTTCTCTGCTCCCCTCTGGCTCAGCTCATGAGGCAGTGTTTGCTGGAAGGAAGGAGAAGTGATTTCACAGGGCTGCTCTCTGAGCTGTCTCAGATACGGTCCCTGGCAGCAAGGCTTCCTGCGGTGGTGCTGGGAAAAGACAGGCCTCCTTTTTGCTTCCTGCAAGCCTTCAACCTGCCTTTTCCACAGGCAAACCACACATGGCTTTGCCAGCCAGCACAGGGATAGGAGCCGGCTTCC
This sequence comes from Zapornia atra, assembly GCA_013400835.1. NCBI lineage: Eukaryota > Metazoa > Chordata > Aves > Gruiformes > Rallidae > Zapornia > Zapornia atra. Next base: position 48,910 of record VZTU01030358.1, read on the forward strand.
TCCGGCAGTTGTCCCCGCGCTGCTTCCCTCTGCCACCCTCCCATCCCAGCATGTGTCCCACTCCTTTTGACCTGGGTCTCCTGTGATGGGCTGGTGCCTGGGGCATCATTGGTTATCGGCCCCGTGCAGGAGACCAGGGCTCAGCACATGGAGGTCCCATCCCTGCCCCTGGTCACCGACAGCAGTGCCACAGCCAGACAGTGGGTATAAAATCACAGCAGCACATCAAACCCCGTCAAACCTCGCATCTGCTGGCTGGGAGAGGTGAGAGCAAGAGGGCAGGTTTTCCTTGAAACGGCCTTGGGATCTAGAGGCCCAGCCCAAGGAGAAAGCAGCCTTTGGCGGGAGGCTTGCTCCTTGCCTGGGGCATGACGGACGGGGCCCTGTTCACCCAACACCTGTTGCAAGGATTTCATAGCTCCTTTGTAGTAGCGGTGTGTTTTTCTAAGGTTATGCAAAGGACAAAAGCATGATTCAAGAAGAAAAATTCCAGGAAGGATGAGAATAGAACTTAAGCCACTGCAAGGGAAAGTTTCCTGCTTCATTTCCTACAGAGAAGAAAAAAAAAAAAAAGGTGTTTGATGAGTGCATGGCGTGGTATGAGGCCAACGCGGTGTGTGTATGTGCTGGGACCCAGCTACAGGGTATGAAGGGAGACAGAAGGCAGGGTTGAGTTTTCAAGGGGTTTCAAACCTCGAGGAGCCTGTGCCAGCCCTCCCCCGCTCCGAAATCCATCAGGGGAACATCCCAGCAATGCAATCTGTACAGCCAATGGCAGCAAAGTGAGCACCCACCAGCGTGTAGAAACGCTGGTTATATTTGGGCAAAGTTTTTGGGTGCTGCTTTGACTTTGTGCTAAATACAGTAAAGTCTCGTCAGAGACAAGACTCTTGTATCCCTCCCAGGTTAGTCAGAGAAATGCTCATCCTATTCTTACCCCTTCCTCATTCCCCACTGCCATCGATAGGCGGCATATGCAAAGTGCCTTATCTCTGCTGGGGTTTCCACCAGCGCCGGTAGCTCAAGTTAAAAGTTCACCTTTATTTCAGAGTAAAGACAAGGTGTTTGTGTTCCGTGCCCCCTTCAGAAAACAGGGAAAATAAGATCTCATTACAAAAACCTGGCAGGGAGGAGAGTAACATGGAAGCAGAACTTGTTTAATGCTTGATGATTCAACGCCTTCTCACAGCGATTGTTATCTGAGACAAGGCTCTTCCCCGACACTGATTGGGTCTTTCTTCTGTCCACTTTTTTTGACCTACTTCTAGGAAAAAAAACAAATCACTGGAAAATCAGAGCAGGCTATGTAAGGGCGGGAGAAAGACAGAAACCACCAGGTACACCTGTCCTGTAGAGGGAAGCGATTTTAAAAGTGTGGCTCTCATAACAACAGGGCCATGAATTTTTAGGAGATGGAAATAGGAGGAGTCTTTGGTCAGGAACGACCCTCAAAATCCACATGAGAAATGGTGCACTACAACATTTCAAATGAACTTCAGATAGCATCTTCTTACTGAAACACAGGGTGCTCCCATCACACTGTCAGTTCTGCAGTGGCAGTGGAAGCCCCAGCCCAAGCTGGAGACACCCTGAGCCCTCCAGGCCTGTGCCAGTAATAGTCAGGACAGCTCCTCTTGCAAAGCAAACAGGAGCCACCTGCTGAAGATTTCGTGCTTTATTTTTCAAGAGCACAAAAGGAAAGCCCCGATTTTTCTGTGTTTGTGCTCAGAATGAGTTAACTGCTTCTGATCTCTAACAACTTTGGTTTTTTTCCTATCCCAGCCATTGCAAATCCCTGTGCCACCACTTCCGAACTGATCAGCAAGAGGATGCACATGGAAAAACACCACCAACTTTGAAATAACCTACTGCAGTGTCGGGGGCAGACCCCCAGGTTTGAGCAGGGCAGAGCCTTGGTACACTCTGTGCACAGTCCTGCACCTCAGCCTGGTTTGGACAGGTATCTGGGCAGATATGAACTGAGATGGATGGCTCCCCAGTTCACTGGCAGTGGTTTGTCAGTATGGCAGCAGGATCCTTCCTGTCGACAGGGAGATGAATTCATGCCTTCAGAAACTTGAAGCAGGTGATGCTCAATATGATTCACTTACCTGGAAATACATGTTATTTTTCTGCTGCTATTTCCTAGTTGACTGCAATTTCTCAAACAATCGCATGACTAATTCCTAACGCTGCCTTTGTAGCTGATTGGACTTCAGGCTCTCATCCTTGCAAGTAAACACAAGTCAGCTTCCTCTCAATGTATTCCCCCAGAGAGGGCAACAGTTACGTCCAACTGCACCTCTCCACAAAACTACCCCCCAAACCATGGTGAGGATCCTCAGGAGTTTGGGATAAATTTTTCCCAAGAGCTTTATTTAAAGTAATGAAAAGTGACCTATGAAGCAGAAGGGCTTTGAGATTACTACAGCTTGTTCTCTGGTCAAAATCTAACTTTTTATTGCAGTAATGGAGCAAACCACATGCCAGCAGGCAGTCCAGGCTCCGGGGCTCTGCGGACTGTTATATTTCTATACAGTCCCACTGCAACCTGGAACATGGGCTGGGCAGATGCCAGTAAGAGTTTCGTTTTCCCTGTGTCAACTTAGAGAATTTGCAGACTTTCTGTAAACTTGATCATACTCATAGATCAATGAGCATGCTGCTGTAGCCTAGGATCAGGCTTGTGTAGACAACCTTGTGTAGATCCAGGCCTGGAGGTTGGTGGCCCTGACAGTGGCAGGGGGGTTGGAGCTCTATGATCCTTGGGGTTCCTTCCAATCCAGACCATTCTATTACTCTATGATTCTATGATCAGACTGCTGGGAAAAAGAGCTGCATGAAAACTCCTTGAGGTCACCTCTCCTTTGCTCAGGAGCTGCATTTCAGCTCAGAGCTTTGTCCTCGTCTGAAGCTAGCTGTGGGTATGCCTGTGCCATGCTTCTTCCCATCCTGACTTAACCTCCTGGGTGCAGAGGGCCGGGGTGGGTGGTGGGGACTTGTCCAGCCCCAGCAGCCACCCTTGTGCTAGAGAGTGAGCGGAGGGCTGTATACCTAACTTCAAGTACAGGTCATCTCCCGTTTCCAGCCCATTTCTTCTTCATGCCCCACGCACCTGCAGTCAGCTGCCAGTTCCCAAGCTCTTGTTTAGCAAGGGCCAAAGATAAGAGCAGAACATCAAACAGCAGCCTTCCTCTGAGAAACGCAAACACGCCCTTTTCATTCTCCCAGGCACAGGGTTTCCTGCCGCTTCCTGGTAATTACTGTCACTGCCGTTACCCGCACAGCACCCTGCCCCACGCATGGGTTCAGCGGCTGACAGGACGAGGCACCTACCTGGTAGGATTCCACACACCTGGTCTCACAGGAATCACTGAAAACTAGGTGCTCTGTTGGCAGCACCCGTGCCCAGGAGCACTGCAAGGTACCACTGTCAACAGGCACCTGGACCACGCACCAAGGAAGCCTCGGCCAGGAAGCAGCCACTCTTAGGAGGGGGCTTTGTTAGGCGCTACTTTGGTAACGGCGCTACCACACTGCCAGGAGCAGGCATGATGCCGGCCTGCCGGAGCTTGTGGCAGGTTCCTTCAGCCCCAGAGCTCCATCCCTGCTGAGGGCATGCGTCACTCAGACACGCTACAGCTCCTCCGCCTGATCTGAGCACCCTTGGGCAGGCTGGGAGCAGATAGCAGTGGTACAAGGACGCACAGGGATTCTCCAGTGTCACACAACCCAGGGGAGGGACGTGCGGCTGAACACTGGCACTAGTTGGGACCCTCTGCAGGGCACCCACTAGGATCCTGCCAGAACATAACAGAGAGCAGGAGGGAGGGTGGCTGTGTCCCTCCTCTGCCCTGCACCACGTTCCATCCTTTGCATGGAAGTAGTTAGGCTCTGCGCTTGGATTAAATTCGAGATGGGAAAGTGGATTTCCTTGCCCTGGTTTGAATCTGAGCATCTCCCTGTTCTTTCTCCCACCTGCTTCGAAGCAAGATGATGCTGGTGGTGAGGACAAATAGAGAAGAAGCCAGCTCTGCTCTTACAGCTGACCAGAAATGGGGCAGGGAGAGCAACACCGAGCACAGACTCCTCCGTAAGCAACAGCCCCTTCCAGGTGACAAACTTTTTTTTCCTTGTAAATAAAAATAGAACATGCTTCTATTTTAACTAACTCAATAAAAGAAATCACTAGCGAGGAGGCAAACAGACTGTTAAAGCCAAAGAGACTGCTTTGACTTAGAAACATCTCTGCAACTATTTAATTGCTTGAAGGCTAAGCAATAAAGCACTGTAGGAAATTCCCTGGGACTCTCTTGGGACCAATACACCCTCTTTCCTGAACTGAAATAAAAAAAGAGAATGAGGCCATTAACACCATTTACGTATTTATTGGTGGGCAAAGAAAACAAGCATAAAGAATGCCTTTCCCCTGCTCAATCTTTCCCTTGTGTGTGAAGTTCAGAGATATAACTGTCCATAATTTTAGACAAAGCCCTTTCAGTAGCTCCTGTTGGTTACTCATGTCACTTTTCCCTCACTCCTGTGAGGGAAATGAAATGTTCTCATGAAATGTTCTCATGAAATTGCAAATATTTACAAGAAAAGAGCGAGCACTGGTAAATAGGAGACCCAAAGATGGAGATAGAGACTGTGAGCTCCACGCTACACAGATGAGGAAGCAGATCAGCCGTTCCCACGTGAAGCACACTAAGCTGTGAGACCTTGTCCATGAGGCTTGGAGGCATTTCTCTAAAAGGATGCATTACCTACTGAACGTTTTACACCATGCTGTGTTGAATATGGGGATAACAGCTGAAAATGAGATGTATTTTTCCAGCAACTTTCATACCAATTGTGTCTTTGCAGAATTGGTGGCACTTAAAAGCAGGGAAAAGACTCAAGATGCTTTACAGATATGCGGTGGAACAGCCTGGAAGGAATAGGATGTGGAGAAGCAGATCTTTGCAGGGGCAGGAGCTGCTAAGGAGAAAGCTCCCAGGCCACAACTGTCTGAAGGGACATGAAAAGGGTTGGTGCTGCCCAAAGGAGAAGAGACGGAGGGAGGCAAAAACCTATCCCAGCCAGACAATACAGGATTTCTTTGGGGGTTGGACTCGATGATCTCTTGAGGTCCATTCCAACCCCTACGATTCTGTGATTCTTAAGATGGTATGTTGGTCCACCTCCATCCCAGGCATACATTTCTTTGCATTAGGCAAAACAATCATATTTTTCACTTGACTTGCAGGGCCTAAGAGTTGAAAAATGGAAGTGGAGACAAAATTCACTTTCTCAAGTGCATTTATCACTGTGGGAGGCTTATCCCATGGTCTTGAAACCTCTGATGGCCCAAGAGCAGCAAGCCAAAAAGAAGGAAGAGAGCAAGTGGGTGCTGCCCTCCGATTTTTCATCCTCTGAACCCCCATCAAGAACTTTCCAAGGCCACTGTGTCTTGGAGGCTGGCTGCAGGGTGCACTTCAGGCAGTCAAATCAGCCAAAAACTTTATCCACACTTTTAGCAAAGTACCAAGCTGCAGATAATTAACCTTCCCAAGGGGTGAGAGACCCCACTCTGAAGCTGATGCCGTGGTGGACCATCATCTGGGTTTGATCAGAGCTGGGTTGCTGTTCTCACTGTTTGCAAAGCCTGTAGCTCTCCAGTTGCCCAGAGAGGTTGTGGAAGCCCCATCCCTGGAAGTGTTTAAGACTGGATGAGGCTTTTGGCAACCTGGTCTAGTGAAGGTGTCCCTGCCCGTGGCAGGGAGTTGGAACTAGAAGATCACAGAATTGTAGGGGTTGGAAGTGACCTCAACAGATCATCGAGTCCAAGCCCCATCTTTGAGGTCCCTTCCAACCCAAAGCATTCTATGTTTCTATGAAGAGCTGTCAAATGTTCGCTTGAGCCTGAGGAGCTGGGGCAGCTTTGGGTTGTCCTTCCCACCCTGGCAGCCCAGCTGCGCCCAGCCACAGGCATGGGCTCACTTCTTCAACATACCTGCCCTTGTGTAACGCATGCAAACTCTCGGACAGAAGTGTGTAAATCCTTCCTCAGAATCTCAATATAGCTTTACAAGTGCATGACAGGTGTTAGAATTTGATATGGGCATGTCCCGCTGCAGGTACCTGCACTGGAACTGAGTGATATGTTTGCTCTTTAAATCACACTGCTGATAGCATCACCGTGCCAGAGAGAGCGTGGAGCTGCCCTGTGCCACCAACTCTGCCCCACACTACATAGACATATGAGACAGACACTGCTGGGAGGTGAACATGCAGCTCATGTGAAGCAATCACAGAATTGTAGGGGTTGGAAGGGACCTCCAGAGAACAAGTCCAACCCCCCCGATAAAGCAGGGTTCCTGGGACAGGTCTCACAGGTCGGCGTCCAGATGGGTCTTGAGTATCTCCAGAGGTGGAGACTTCACACCCCCTGGGCAGCCTGTCCCAGGGCTCCCTCACTGTGAAGAAGTTCTTCCACATGTTGGTGCAGAACTTCCTATGCTCCAGCTTGTAGCCATTGCCCCTTGTCCTGTCCCCACAGACCACTGAGAAGGGGCTGGCCAATTCCCCTGTGTCCCACACTTCAGATATTTATAAACATTGATCAGATCCCCTCTCAGGCTTCTTTTCTCAAGGCTGAACAGCCCCAGCTCACTCAGCCTTTCCTTGCAGGGGAGATGCTCCAGGCCCTTCATCATCCTCGCAGCCCTCCAGTGGGCTCTCTTCAGGAGATCCCACCCTGCCCGCCTCAGACCCAAGCCTCAAGCCCGGACCCACTGCTGTACTGGCATAAAATACCAGAAACGCGGGGCCGAGCCTCCTCGCCCAGAGCCGGGAAAAGCCCTGTCCCTCGCCACAGCGCCCGCCCGGCACGGTGCGGCCCTCCTGGGCTCGGAGTCACGGCCGAGGCCCCGACCGCCGCCCACCCCCAGCGAGGCGCGCCCGGGGCCATTCAAATGGCACCTCCCGCGGCAGCCAGCCCGGCCCGTGGTGCACCGCGGCGCCAAGATGGCGGCGCCCAGCGAGGGCCGGCCGGGCCGTGGTGCTTCGCCCTTCCCGGGCACCGAAAGCGGCACCTTCGCTTTCCCGTTCGCCGTCCCGCATGGCACCGCTGGCTCCGGGGCGGAGGAGCCGTCCAAAAAGCCGTGCCGAGCCTGCACGGATTTCAAGAGCTGGCTCCGGGAGCAGAGGAAGCGGGCAGCCCCGGGCGGCGGGGTGAGGCGGCGGCTCTCCCGCGGGGCGTGGGGGTGGCGGTGGCAGTGGCAATGGCAGTGGCAGGAGCCTTCCCTGTCACCTCCGGCAGGCTGGGGGCTGGCGTACCCTCAGTCCCTATGGAGCTGCAAAGCTTCCATTATGGCCCCTCCCTCCCCTCCCCCGCGGCCAAGAGGGATGGGGCAGTGTGTCCCCCTCCTCGGGGTGTGAAGGGGCCAGGGTTTCCCCTCGGGGGGACTGTGAAGGGGACCTCGATCTTCTCCTCACTGGCTGTGGAGGAGGGCTGTGCCGTTGTCCCCTCCATCTCGCCCTCCCACCTGAATGCAATGGAGGTGTTTCCCAAGCAAGCACCGTTGTCCCCTCACAACCCTCTGTCTTGCTCCAGGACCCAACGGTTGTTGAGGAGAAAGAGCCGCCGCCAGACTGTCCCCTGGACAGCGAGCAGCTGGGCCGCAGCACCTGGGCATTCCTGCACACCATGGCAGCGTACTACCCTGACCAGCCCACTGGTGCCCAGCAGAAGGAGATGAGGGAATTCATCAACCTCTTCTCCAAGTTCTACCCCTGTGAGCACTGCGCTGAGGATCTGAGGGAAAGGTGAGTTGCTTTGCTGGGGTATTTTTGGTGGCTGATGCTGAAGGGGCTGATTTGGAATGCAGAACTGCAGCAGCTATTTGCATATCAGCAGCTCTTCCTGCAGTTGGGGTTTTTAGCTGCGTGGACTGGTTTCTTCCATTATTGCATAAATCAGAGATACACTTACTCAGAAAACAAATAGGTTTTTGCGCAGTTAGGTTGTGTGCTGCCTCCAAGGCCTCCCTGAGGCGATGTTGGGATTTTGTGTTTCAAACTGGACTTGCTCTCAGTTGTGGAATTAGACTGGAGTTGTGGAATTAGATTAGGAGGCAAGTGTTCTCCTAACCCAGAAAACCCCTTTTACAGGCAACCCCAGCAGTAGAAGCAAAGACTAAAATGAGCTGTGATGTTTGATAAAGTCTGCTGTTCTTCTTAGCTTGTTTCTTGAAAGTTTCAGCTACTCTTTTTGTGATGATGAATACATAAAAAACCCCTGAAACTTAATCATTGACTTAGCAGGCATTGCATGGCAAAACAACTGCTCAATATTTTTGTTTATTATTCTACTTCTGTTTAAATTCAGTGTTTTGGTGAACTCAAGTACTACTTGCTTATTTTCATAGATAACCTGTTTGATTCCTGAGGCTTTTCCAGTTGATGAGACTAGGCACAATGAAACCAAGCCAGTTGCAGACATTGGTATTTTATAGTGGAGGTTTGGACTCTAATAATTATTGATATCTATGCCCTCTCTTCTGTGTTCTCTTTTGGACTCATCTTGCCATAGCAGAAGAGGCAACTGGCTATCTCTGGGCTCTGTGCCCGCTTCAGGTGTTAAGGTTGGTGTCTGTAAAAGAGTAACACTTGCTTCCTCTTCCCTGTTTGCAGATTACGTACAAACCAGCCCGATACTAGCAACAGAAATAACTTCTCCCAGTGGTTGTGTCTTCTTCACAACGAAGTGAACAGGAAGCTGGGCAAATCTGAGTTCGATTGCTCTCGTGTGGATGAACGCTGGCGGGACGGCTGGAGAGACGGTAGCTGTGATTAATCCCCAGAGACTCTGGAAATCTAACAGACCCATTGAGCCTGGGCTTGAGTCACTACAGAGAGATGTGCGAGTAAACAGCTGTGTGCTTGCGTGCTTGTGTGTGTGCCTGATGTGGCTGCTGGGAATAAAGGTAAACTAGTTCTGAAAATAAACTCGAAAACTCTTTTCCTAATAATGGTTTGAGAAATGGTTATGTAAACATAACCTGAAGGAGTGAGGCCTTGCATGTGACACAGGAGTAGTCAGAAACCTAAGTCGCTGACAGACTCATGGAGACTTCTTCATTGTGACATTTCCTTACTTTAGTGGCATTTGCTTGTTTCTGTGACTAGAATTCGTTTTCCCTGAACACAGTTGTAGAAGGCTACACTGTTTATCTGTAGGCATTATCCCAGTGTTTTATAAATTCATCCAATTTGTTGTCATTTTCATTTCTTTTGTTCTGATGGAGCAAATTCATGCTGTGTTTTGTGCCAAGTCTGTACTGCTCGATCTCCCTTTCCAGGACCCCCACTGCTGCTTGTTAGACCTGCATCCAGCTCCTTGGTAAAAGGCCTGGTGGCAGGTACATTTAATTTAATGCTGAAATCAGGGATCACAGATTTAATTATATTTTTGTCTTTCAACTTATCATGCAAGAGGACATTGTAGAAAAGGAAAATAAAGCAAGACCAAAAAAAAAAAACCCAACCAAACCTCATGGGATGAATGGAATGAATTATCAACTGAGTGAAACTCAACTATTTTAAATTGATCACTACTTTTCTTTGGATCCAGATGTGACATGAGAGTAAGTTCTACTGAGCTACTTACTCTTAAAGCACACCACCTCTTCATCTCTGCTGTGAACTTCTGTCAGTTGTGAAGATAACTTGATTATACCTGTAATGAAGCATATCCAGCTTTGTTTAGCATACAGTATTTCTGAGATGTCGTTTGTGGTTTGAAATTCTTGATTGATACTTGCTGACCTGGTTGGTATTCTGGTGTTATACCCTGGTTAAGAATCTCTCTAGAACAAAAGGACTCTACAAGCCCCCCCTGCAGTATTTGAGTCCTGTTTTACACTGCGACGTCAGCTTTACCTGACATTTATGGCACAGGGGCCTCAAAGGAGTAGATTCTCTCTGTAGAAACTACTCAGGATCCATGCTATGTGTATTTTTCCTGGGCCAGCTGCACTGCTGCAGTGTATCAATACATAAATGTGAATTGCAGATTCAAGTGAAATAGCAGTATTTACATCACAATGCATATAAGCATGTCTCTGTAAAAAGAGAAAGCTTACAGGGGAAAAAGTCAAAATAATTTCAAGTTCTTCAACTAGATGGTGATATGATGCCCTTACTGCATTTCTGGCTGTGAAGAGTTTGCATAAACCATGATGATAGTGGGCTCTTTCCCTTCTGTACTTCCTGCTCAGCTTTTCTTGCGTGTTACAGTGAGTTTCCTTATTTCATGCTCTAGAGCACATTTGTAAATTTACTCTTGCTGATAGAGTAAGTGTTTACCTGGAAATGTTAATGGTACTTTTAAAATACTAGAGTGATGACAGCTCCTATCTAAGAATTTCAATCTTCTAACCTGTGTGGGGAGGGGGGGGGGGGGC
>VZTU01030358.1:69467-110942 GCA_013400835.1 Zapornia atra
GGTCCCGGCTGGCGCGGCGAGGCTTGCCGGGTCCCGTCGGTGTTTGCGAGGGGTTTTTCATGGGGCCGGCGCGGCGCGCAGCCGGTGGATGCGCCGCTGCCCCTCGCCACGATTCTGTCCCCGGTGCTGGAGCGAAAGGCGAGCGGACGGGGTGTGAAGCGGGGGGCAGGGGACATTTTCCTTCCTTCCACGCTCCGCGTGTGCGTGTGTGACGGCAGAAATCCGGGATCCAGCCCTGCCCAGCTCCCCCCACCCTTCTGAAAGGATGTCATATTTTTTGGCCGGTTCCCGGCTGCGAGCTCCTGCCCTGGAGCCGAGCGGGAGGCGGGATACGCTGTGCCGCCGCTCCGTGAATAAGCCGCCCGGGAAGCGGTGCGCTGGTGCCCGCCGGGGCCGTGATGCCCGGGGGCTACGGGAGCCAGCGCTGCGCCTCGCCCAGCCCGGCTTTTACCTGCGTGGGGCCGGGGGGTGGGCAATGACAGGCCCTATGTAAAAGCCCCCGATGGGGAGGGTCCGCCCGGCTCTCACTGCGGACGGCTCCTAGTGCAGGTGCTTGGCCAGAGGCTGCGGGCGAGCCGAGCTGGGCCTGGGGGGCTCACCATCGGCCATGTGGTGGCTCTGCTGTGCACGCAGGCCCTGGGCTGCCAGCGATGGTTCTGTGTCACCTTCAGCAGTGCCGATCGCAGGCAGCAAGCAAAGGAAAGGTGTGATGAGAAGGTGCTGCCTCCCCAGCTGCCCTCCTGCCAGCCAGCGCGGCGGGTGCATTGGTGAGGCTGTCCGGGGTGGGGGGACCCAGCCAAGGCCATGTGCAGAACAGCATGGAGCCATGTGCTTATCTTTAAGCACACCAGCAAGCCCAGGTGCAGTCACATCCTTCAAGTTAAACCACATCCTTAAGGGTTTTGCTGGATGGGAGCCAGCATATCTCCAGGGTCTTTTGAGAAAGCCCCTGACTCCATTGCTGGGGAAGAAGGGCGGCCAGGAATGGGACTGGAGCATCCAGGCTTGGAGTGGATGGGGCATTTTGGGCAGGGTTTGGGCACCTAGCTGCAGTTATTCCCTAGAAGCATTTTGTCTCATCCTGGAAAACTTTGAGTGGGTTCACTTGGATCTTCCTTGAGTGGCAATGGCAAACTGTTGGCAGTGGTGTTGGTTTGGGGTACATTTGGTAAAACTGTTGATGGTGAGTTAGGTTCCTGGGGGGCTCACCAAACCTGTAAACCCAGGTTTACATGGAGTAAATCTGCCACCGCACACATGGAGAGCTCACCATCCTTATCGTACAGGAGGGGATTGGATGCTCCTGGGAAGCAGGAACAGAATATGGAATATAAAGATAACATAAACATTCCAGCTTAGAAAATATTCATGCAGGTGTTGGCTGGCTGGTTTATTCAGTGGAGAGGTCACTCGTTTCATGGTTCTGTGTTCACAGGGAATCTGTGACAACTTGAGCACTTACACCTACAGAAACACATCAACTTAACTCCAGACAGGTGCAGGGGACACTGGTGTGGCCGAACATGAGATATGTGCTGTGCTATCCTGAGCATGGATCTTTGCAGTATTGAGAAGTGGCTCCAAGCCCCCCAAAGGGTTTTTTTGGCTGGTTTTGGTGTGCTGGGGATCAGGCTGTGTAAGATCACCTTAAAAGTCCTTTAGACCACTTTTCCCAGGTCTCACATTTCCAGGCAGATCTGTTGGGGACCCTTCTCCATTGCCACTCCAGCTTGGGGGTTCAGAGCCCCGGCTGGTGTTCACTTAGTTACTGCAGCCGGTTGCCTGTGTCTCAAACCTGTTCAGCAGTTATGGCTCCTTTCTAGTGTAAGCAGAGACTCCAGGCAGGCGACAGGTATGAGTAGAGGTTTCCTTCCCACCCGCCTGCATGGCCGTCGCTGTGTCTCGCAGGTTTTGTCATGGAGAGCGAGCCCAGGCTCTTTCTGAGCCGTTGCTTTGCTACTCTTGCCAGACAGGACCTTTGTCAAGATGGAGAGCTTGGACAGAGGAGGCAGCCAGAAGGGTTTCCTTGTGAGATCTCTGCTGCCTTTCTGTTCTGCCCTGACACTCGTAGTTGCTGCCCTGGCAGAGCGTGGCAGCGCCGTGGCACGTGGCAGCATCTGCTCATTATGGAGGCACAGACCAACGCCCTGGCATGATGCTCCTGTACTCACACAGCAAACAGAAACCTTCCCGGGCTTTCCTGCCTGCTGTCACGGGGGAGAGGAGCAGCGCCTGCTGGGGATGGTTATTCGTCCCCCTCGCTGGGGATGGTTGTTCAGAAAGCCCTTGATGGAGGCTTTGAGGAGGACTGAATTGATATGTCAGGGGGAGCTTTTTCATGTGTTTTTCCTTCCTGTGCTTTGTTGTTGCTGCACCTTTTTAAACATGTTTAATCTGCAGTCACATTAACCCTCAGATATGTAGCCCCTGATGTGGGTAAGACGTTCCATTCCATTCCTTTGGTGCGGACAGGAGGGAGCTGCCTGGTTTGGGTGGGAGTACGGGTGATGGAGAGCCACCATCAGTGCTGATCCAGCCAATAGCCATTGCTGGGGTTTCATGGTGACCTGCCACCACAGGAGGGGCCAGCTCTGGTTAGTGACTGTGCTAGCAGCTTCAGGGCCTTGTGCTGGCAGACATCTAAGGGACTGGCAGGTGACCGATGACTTCAGTGCAGAAATCCCCAAGATGTAAGTGATGTTAAAAGGGGATTCCTGATTCTGCCTTACACATCAACCTCTCCCCAACAGACAGAGTAATTCTGAGTACCGGAAGGGGAAAAAAACCCTCCTGGCATGAGCTGTAAAATCATAAAGCTGGAAAGAACCATTTAATGGTTCCTCATTCATCTCTTCCCCCTACGTCTGATGCAGTTTGTCAGATGAAGATGTGATCGCTCTTGTGGTTTCCTTTTGAGACATTTTTTTTTGCACAGCAAAACAGACTCGATATTCATGGAGGATGCTTGCAGAATCATGAGTTCCTTTCTCTGCAACTGCCAGCACCAGCGGGACTTTCAAGTGGCCGCACGGCTTTGCAGGGGCATTGTTCATGTAGTGTAGGTTTAGGTTTGACTTTTAAAAGCAGTTCTGGAAAATAATTTTGGTCATTCCTGTGAATTTCAGTAGGAGCAGCAGTAAAAGCGCAGTGCCCAGTCCTCAGAAGGGCTGGACCACTCTTACTACCCTCCACCCAGGAGGTCAGGTCATTATTTTACTACAATATAGAGGAATATTTAAGTGTTTTCTTTAAAATGGTTGTTTCTTGCTCCAGTGACCTCCCTGTTGCTGCTGCAGGACCTGCAGAGCTGGACAGCCTTGCCTGCTACCTGCACATTGGCGGCTGCCTGACCCTATCTGCTGCTGTTATCTCTTGCTTCTGAAAGTGGAATGAATTTATAGTGGATCACTTGGATCACTGGAGAGAGCTTTCCCTCGGCAGTATTTTATCTCATTAGGCCCAGTGTTTTGTTTGGGCTTTCCTTCCAATAATCGTATGCTTTTAAGAGCAAACCCTCTATTAAGGGACTGGACTAGGGGGGACAAAGCTGATTATTTGGCAGAGGCACGGCAGGAAAGTGACAGTCCCTGTAGCCTTTGACAGGTGGTAGGAAACTTTTATGATCAGAGGTTGCTTTGGCTCAGATCCAGCAAAGTCTTTATGTGCTGGGCTTTGTGCTGATACGGGTCTCAGTCCGTAATACAGCAGAGCATTGTCTTCCTGCTCAGCAAATGTGCTTTGCTGAACTGTGACTTTGGCTGGGGATGTGCTGGATGATGGTTCGATGGGTTAGGAGCAGGTGGTGGTTCTTGGGAGGGAGGAACCATGCCGTTTACATCCTGGTCCAGCTTTGTTTCGTTCCATTCCAGAGGAATGGAAAGGGTGGTGGTTGTGCTCGTGGTAAAAGGTATGTTTATTTTTATTAGAAAAAGCAAACTCAGGAGTGGAAGAGCCAGGGAGCAAATGAAGAAGAGTATGGCTCCAGGATTATTGCTACTTGGCACCGTCAGGACAGAGTTTGTTCTCCCTTCTGAGATGCTTCACACCCAGGGTGAAGCTGCAGGAGTGGTGGTTTGAGGTGCTCTGGGGTGTACGTTTGGGTTTGCAGGGCTGCAACACACAGCTCTTGTAACAGGTAGGAGCTGGAGCCTGGAAAGCTCCCTTGCTGGAGCAGACCTTGCCTGCAATGGAGGTGGCTGCTTGGTGTAGCAAGCACCAAGCTCACCCCAGGGGACATCACACGAGGTGGGATCCCCAGTGCCATAAGCTTCCAATCGCTCCCACGACCTTCAGGGGTTTCATGGACTCTTGAGCACCTGGGGCTCTTAGGGAAGAGCCGCAAGGCTGGTCTGGCACTTAAGGACCCCTTGGTGAAACTAAGAATCATGAGTGTGATCTCAGCTGCTCTGGACTTTGTCTGTTCTTGGCTGCTTTTCAGTAGGGCCACCAGATTTCCATCGTAATTCTCTCTTTCCGTGTACTGGAGATTAAAAGCAGAACTTCCATTTAACATTTTTGGTAATGGAATTATACAGGAGTTTCACTGCAACTGAGCTTAAAATGCTGCTAAATGATCGTTCTCCTGTCATTGCCAGTTCCAAACACTGCTGCCTTGCCATGTGCTCAGGTTGCGTTACTAGATGAGGAGGTTTGAATGGATGCTGTGCTGCAGCCAGCATCTCTTGCCACCTTAGGAAAACTAATTCAGTAAAAATTGTCTATGTGGTCATCGATAAGCATCCCTCCTGAGCTGATTGCCCTGGTAGACATGGCCATAAACCTATTACAGACAGCATCAGGTCTTTCCTTTGTGGTCATACCCATAGTCTTCGTGGGAGATCTGGCAGTGCTTAAAGTAGTTCTTTAGTCTTCACACCCTCCAATTAATTATGCAGCTCAGTGCTGGAAACTTCCCTGTGACTGACAACTGTAAAGATAAACCAGAGAGGGACACGGGACCTGATTCCCCCAGAATTGGAGCTTGGTGGGTGTTGAAGGAGGCTGGCCCAGTGCCAAGGGTCTAACTCATCCCCGAGCGGAACATCTGCACGAGGTAAGTGTGCAGCTGAAGACAAAGGCTTAACGGGGGCTTGTGAAAGCGCTCAATGCTAGGCAGGGTTTGGCCTGTGCTCATTTGACCTTAAATTGTTTTCCCTTCTCATTTGGGAGCCCATCCTTCGCTTGCTGGGTGGTGGCTTGAGGAGGGGAGGGTGCCGAGCAGGGTGGTATCTTTCTCAGCAGTGGTTGTGTTAGAGTGGTGGAGGATCACCCAGACACCGGTACTGGTGGTCTGTACACAGGACTTGGGCCCAACACCATTGGTTGGGAGCTACAGCAGAGCAAATTAATCTTCTTCATGCATTAAACATCCTTGATGTTGACATTAATGGTTGTTTACACGTGCAACCAAAGGGTGGTTTTGCTGTATCCTACAACCCCTCACCTTCTGGTAATGTTGTTTATAGGTCCCAAATCAAAGTGGAGTGCATCAGCAGTGGAAACATCTCACCTTAAAATGGCTGGCACTTCACCCACTGAAGCTTTCAGCTTCTGCTCCTTGATTTCCTTGCAATGCCCGTGCTCACACCATGAGGTCTCCTGAAACACATTTTAGGTGCCTGGGCCACAGAAGGCTAAAAGCAATGTGCAGGAAAACTGCGTGTCCGTCCTGGGGTCCAGACGGCTCAAGCCCTGGGAGGGAACGTGGATCTGCAAAGTCTAATTACAGAACTGAGCTGGACAGCCTGGCCAGCCACCTTCTTCCAGATGGTAGAAATCTGGTGCAGAGAAGGGGGCCGTAGGTCTCCCAGCTTTGTGCACTCCTAAAATGGTGTTTCCATTGTAGGGTGCGCAGGCGGCCCCAGCACCCTGGGTTGCTGCAGGGGTCTGACAGCAGCTGTGGGTCCAGCAGCCTGTGCACAAGTGCCTGGACAGGCAAGGAACCTGCCCTCTCAGGCTCCCCCCTTTCCTTCTAAATGCTTGCTGGCCTGGCAGGGTGTCCCCTTTTGCTTGGAAGCAAGCTTTAAACTGGGGGAACTGGGCAGCTGGCTTTCATTTAGCAGTGAGGTCCCTGGCTTCTTACTGGTTTGGTGTAACATACGCTCCATCTGCACTTACACAAGCAGCTGAGCTGCATCATTTTGGTTGAAAGCGCTTCATGCGTCTCCCTGTGCTCCCTCTCAGCGTGTGACTGAAGCACAGAAGCTCCTTTGTGTGGCTGAAGTGCAAGTCTTAATGGAAGGGATGCGAGAAGACAGCTTTCTTCCTTCCCATCCCTCCTTGCAGCTGAATGGAGAGGACCACTAATGGTCTGTGCTGCCAGAGCCATGTGCTGGGGGGGCTTCCAGCCGCTCTCCAACAGGGCTGAGCAGTGCCAGGCTGCTTGTCCAGGAGTCCCTGAGATGCCAGCAGATTGATGTGAAAGCTTTGGCAGGCGGGATGCAATTCCATCCTAGGATGGCTGGAGGTAATCCAGCTTTCTTACTGGGTCTTGCACCAGTTCACCCAGCGAGAGAGCAAAATTGTTACTGGTCGTGTTGGGTTGTTCAGCTGGAAAATGGGGTGTCCTGTGAATGCTCAGGCTGCTGTGCAAAGCCTGGGAGATACAGAGGAGTCCCATTAGAAAGGAGGATGGGCTTGGGATGCGGTGACTTGTGCAGCAGATGCCCCTGTGCTGTGCGTGCTGGTGACTTGGCACTTGGTCCTGACTCCTGGCACTGCCATGCCTGGTCATGGGGACTGTGGTTTTGGGGACCGACCTGACAGGCAGGAAGAGGTGGGAGTTGGAGGAGCGGGATTCCTCTGTCCTTGCTCAGACCCGTAAAATCTCATTTGCAGTGGAAAGTCTGACCTTGTAGTTTTGCTTTCAAATCTCTGATGAACTCGTGGTGGGTTTGAGCACGTGGGGGCTGTAGAGGGCATTGGAAAATGGCACTTGTTTTGCATGAACTTCAAAAGATGTTACAGGGCTTATTTTCCCCCATCTACTCAAAATGTATCGCAGAATTTTTTTCTCCACCTGTACTTAGATAGTGGCAAACCAGTTCTCAGACAAGTCCTTCACCAGCACCAGTTAAGAAAAACTATAAAATTTCAGTCACAGGGCAGGGAAAGCCCATGGAAAGACTTGTTTTCCCTAAAAAGCATGTTTTGCCAGCAGTATTTCAGCCAGCGCTGATGTTTTGAGCACATCCATCAAGTGCAGTCACTCACGATCCCTTACTATTTGGGACCTCTCAAGAAGAAGCCACATGTCCCATGTTGCCTGCACCAAAACACTGTGGGCAGCACCTGGCCAAGGGTGCCTCACGGGGCGAGCTCTCAGGTCGTCCAGCCACCAGAAGGATGCTTTGCTCTGCAGAACCCTCCGGAGTGTGAAGTTAAGTGGTGAAATGTCTGTTCTTTCCATCTCCATCCCAGGAGCGCTGTGTGGGCATCCTGTGTCACCAACCAGCCCTGGGTGTGCAAACCTGCCTGCAGGCAGCCAGGCACCCTGTCCTGCAAAGTCCTTAATCGTGGTTATGGGAGCCCTCCCTCACCCCCTGAAACCACCACCTGAAAGCATGGAGTAGACCAGGCTGTTAACCCTGGGAGGACTAAGTGAAACCCTTACTGGAGGAGCTAAGTACAAGTTTGCTGGCCTGCCAGAGGAATAATCCCAGGGAATCAGAGGTTCTCAATTATTCATGTTTTCCAGAATCACATTATTTCTTCCAGGGCCTGTTTTATAAATGCTGCTGCTATTTCTGATGGTAAATAACAATTTTGCATTATTTATGAACAGATTTTTACAACTGCTGATATTACAGCTGCTGCCAAAGCACTGGGAAAGTGATTATTACTGTTTGTTGTTGTTTCTTTCTTACAATGCAACCCTCTTGTTCTTCACAAGATGATGATGTGCCCGTCACGGTGTGACGACCGAGCACTGTTGGTCTGTAAGTTGCAGCACCAAGTGCAGAGGCAAGTGGGTGATTTGGGCAGCCTGTCCCAGGGCTCCCTCACCCTCACTGGGTAAAAGTTCTTCCGCATATTGGTGCTGAACTTCTTGTGCTCCAACTTGAGGCCATCGCCCCTTGTCCTGTCCCCACAGACATGGTTCCCACGGAGACTGGACCCTGGGTAGTGGTTAAATACGAAGAGGAGGGAGGTCTGATTATCTGTCTCCCTGTGCCAGCCATGGGGAGGTCTGTGGGATAAGCATACTTCCTATGCTCAGTTAGTGCTCCAGGGGAAGTCAGAGGTTGCACCTGAATTTTGCAGATGTGCATTTGGAAGCTCACATTTCTAGGATGGTGTCATTCCAAGGTGGCCTTAATCCTGAGGCTGAGGAGCATTTCCAGGGTAGAAGCCCACTCCTGCTGCCACTTGGGCAGACAGGGACATGTGCTCACTTCTGTCACAGTGGGGATGCTGTTCCCCTCAGCTAAGCCAGCTGTGGAGGGAAAGAACCAGCTCAGAGCCACTGGGTCAAGGGCAGTGCTGTGGGTACACGAGGTGTTTCTATGGAAAGAGCCCCAGAGACCCGCTGCTGGGACCTGCAAGTAAATCCCTGAGGGATTTTGCAGAACATCACATGCTCCCAGCTGCATGGCCATGCAGAGCAGGACAGCCACTATCTCCAGCCACAGCCAGCAGCAGCCCCAGGTGTTTGGTTTCTCACACCACAGTGGCACCTCCTGTGCATCTTCAGGTAGCTCAGGGACGCCAAGTAAATTAGCAGGCAGGTTTTGGAGCATCTCCACCACCCAACACAGGCTAGCTTGCTGCTGGCCTGAATTTGGAGTGCTAGAAGCAAGGAGAGTCTGCTGCCGCTAATGGAGCTCCTGGCTAAAAGGCTTTGAAGATGAGCCCTGCCCTCGGTTGTCCTGCTGGTGGGTCTCTGGAAGTGGGAGTGAGCATGGTGTAGCCTGCTTGCCCATCACGTGCTTGCAGATAGCAACATGAGAAGCTGGTGGCACAGTCCTGGGCTTGGGGAGCTGCTTGCAGGAGCTGCTGCACACCTAAGGTAGGACATACTCCAGACCCTCTGCTGCTTCTGCTCATCCTTTATTTCAGATGACACCCTACAGAGAAAAAAAATCAATCCCTCACATTTTCACAGTTCAATCCCTTGCACATCCATTTCTTTATTGTCCCCTCTCTTTGTTGTCCCCTCCAACCTGGGGGAGAGTAGGTGGACACTGTCCAAGACGTGTTTGCTAATGATTTGCTTGTATGTGTAAGTAGCTTCAGACGGAAGCACCTTTGGTGCAGCTTTGCCCCAGCACTGGCAGGAGCTTGTAGGAGAGAAATCTGGGTGAAATCCCTTGGGATGGGTGAGAGCGAGGTATCTGGCCAGTGGGTGGGAGAAAATGTATCTCACAGGGTTGTGTCTGAGTGGTTGGAGCTTGCTGAACAGTTTGCTCACAGGGGCTTCTGCTGTGTTTCACCCAGCTCTGCTAAGGCTGTGCTTTGGGAAGCGTGGGGCTATCGGAGGTGCCCATGGCTGGGCACCAGCTCCGTGGGTGAGACGCAGGTGACTTCGCAAAGGCCGCCGGCTGCTGTTCATCCTGTGGCTCCTCCGCTGCTGCCTCTGTCTGTCGCTTGTCTCGGTCTCGTGCACTTGGTGCCATGCTGCTGCTGTGGAAGATGTAGCTGGGCATCCGGAGCGGGAGCTGCAGCGTGCCTGGAGAACCCCTGAGGAGCCTTTTATCTCTCCGCTTGCAAACGTGGCCTCCAGCTGTGGCCTGCAAGCCGGGGAGGCGGGGAGGCCTGCAGGGACGCAGACAGCAAGGGGCAAGATCAGAGGTTCCCAGCTTGCTGGAGGGGTGTCCGCACGCCTCGCTTCCCTCCCTGCTGAAACCCCAGCGGCAGCACAACAGAGCAGGTTCCAGAGCGAATTGTGATGCAGCTGGTAGTGTGGCTTCCTCTCCCTGCCTTCGGTGTCGGAGGGATAAGGGAATTACTTCAGCGTGCAGCATTGGGAATGGTATTAATTTAGGCAGCTGGCTGCATACTGCCAGCCAGCCCCTTCCCTGCCCGCAGGCATGTGAAACACCATCAGGTCCCAGCGGTGGGACCTGCACAGCCACCATCAGCCCCCCCTGCCCTTTTGTCCCTCACAGGGCTGAAACCAGGTCACTGGATAATGGATGCAGGCACTGCATCCTTCAACCCCTGCTAAGCCAGGCAGAAAATTGCCCCGTCATTCACAGAGGCAGCCTGTCCCCCTGCCCTGCTGCCACCCAGGTGAGCTGCTCCCTGCGCTGCCGTGTCCCATCCCCCTCCACTGGGAATCCAGTCTTTCCTGGGTCATTCTGCTTAGCAGCTCAATTATCCTCTGTAACTTCATTTCTCCCCCCTCCACAGTGATACTGGGGGTGTTTATCGAGCCCAGCCTGACAGCAGAGAGCGGCACGAGCAGAAAGGCTGTGCAGAAACCTGGCCCATCTCTTTACTTTTTCCTTCCCCAGCCTGTCTGGGGAATAACATCCCTTCAAATACTCTGCAGACCGAGCCACTGAAAGGCAGACAGGCTCACAGCAAAGGTAGCATCCACCAGCCCGTTGCTTTGGGCCACCAACCAGGCGAGAGTTGAGATCTGTCTAACAAATGCCATGTTGCCATGGAGTCAAAGACAGGGTTGAATCCAATTATGTTGCTGTCGGAAAACAGATTTAAATGTAAACAGTGGCAAGTTCTGTGTTCTCCTTCCTTCTGCAGATCTTCTCTATCGTGGTGTTTGGCTCCATCGTGAACGAGTGCTACGTGAACAAGGACACCCAGAACCCTCAGCTGTTCTGCATCTTCAACAATAATGAGAGTGCCTGCAGCTACGGCATCGCCATTGGCATCATTGCCTTCTTTGGCTGTATCTTCTTCTTTGTCGTGGACCTCAACTTCCAGCAGATCAGCAGTGTGAAGGACCGCAAACGGGCCGTCCTGCTGGACCTCGGCTTTTCAGGTACGTCTCTGGCTTTGCTGTGCTTGCAAAGGATGATGCTCGCCCCATGGGCAGCGTGGGGCCATTGCTGTGACCTGTAGCTCCACGCTTTAGTCCTCTCTTCTCCTCTCATGGGAGAACGGGGGTAGCAGATGGGTTGTCTCATCCAGCTGTGACCTCAGAGGCAGCAGTGAAGAAGCTGATGTGAGATGGTGTAGGGACAGTGGGGTGTCCCACTCGTCTGTGTCACTTCTGCAATCAGGAACATCGCTGAGCTGGGTTTGGTGAGGCCTCCCAGAGAGACAGGACACATGCTGGTCACAGACGGGACATTTTACCCTCCCACATCTCCTGTTCTGGCTCAAGCAAATGTCGTCTCAGCAGTTACATCTGGGCCTGTTTTCACTTTGCACACGTGTGTTTTGTGCCAAAGCAGAAACACTGTTGTACGAACCCCTGTGATCCCCTGCTGCCTCCAGGGCTGCGGAGTGCAGGTGGGTCTGGGGCTCCTGAGGGCTGGCACGGCTCCTCTGCGCCGTTCTGACCCCTTGACCTGGGGCTCATCCACACGAACACAAGCAGGCAGGATGCCTTGAGCCGGGACAGGCCGTCCTCTGCTCGGCTGCCGGGGGAGTTGCCTGGCAGAGTTTGCAGCTGATATTCTCCTTTTCCTTTTGTTAGCAAAGTCTGAAGGTGATTTATCCAGCACAAGCATCGCTGACGGCTCTCTGGTCCCAAATGAAAACATCCATCATTGCCTCCCTGCACTCTTGTTTGTAAGGATGTTCTCTCCTTGCTGGAAAGCTGATTTCCATGGTGCTTGAGCTCCAGTGTCCAGTCCTCGTTAGATGGTATTTACAGCCCCTTCTGTGGGGCTCGGTGCCTGCAACCCTTCCTTCACATGGAAGAGGAACATTGCATCCATCTTCTGGCTGGTGCTGCCTGTCATGGAATGAGGTTGTGACCCTCCCGGCCTTCCACCTTGTCACACCCGCTCTGTCCCCTGCCAGGCAGGTGTGAAGTGGCCCCACCTCAGTCTCTGCCTCTGTTCCTTTTGTGTTTGCCATGCATTGTGTGTGCGTCCATGGGCTTCAGTGGCGGGCTGGAGAAGACAGGTTCTGCCCTGCCAAACCTTTACTGTGCAGGGCTTGAGCTCTGCTCTGGGGACAGGCTCCAGCGTTGCACCAGAGGTCTGCGCTGGTGAATCCATCCACAGCGGCTCTGCTGACAGCAGTGATGTTTTATTGCCCCAGGATTACCCTGGGTCAATGTCTGTGGTCCCAGAGCATCGTGTCTTCGGGCAGGGTCTGGGCAGAGATGTCCTGCTCCCTTGGGCCTCTGCAGGCTTCTAGGTAGAAAACAGGCACACTGCTTCCTTGCTGGGAAAACAAATCACTTAGGTGCAGGTTGTGTGAACGCAAGCCTGTGACTGACACAGTGTCACCTGTCAGGGTCTGCAGAGACCCAAATAACTCCCCTCCAGCCTGTTCATGCTGCCCAGTACATCTCCTGGCCTTCAGCTCCTTGTCTCTCTCGCTGCTCTTGTATGATCCCCACTCTCCCCAGGTAACAAACCATTTTCCACAGGGTACCCTGGCAAATGCTGTGCTGAAATCCAGCTGGATGCTGATGTAAATGGGACCATTGTCCGGGACCCTTGTAACAGCCTCTGTGGTTGCAGGCAGACACATCTCCACCTAGGTCTTTCTTCACATCTCCTTATGCCCAAGCTGGGTGAGATGCTGCTGATGTGCAGTTGCCCTGTTTGCTGCTGGGGAGGGTGGAGGGGGCCTGGCAGGAAGAATGGGTCAGCCTGGTCCTTCCTCTCCCCATCTGACCCCGCTTGGAGTGGCAAAATGGACGCTTGGCACCCTGAGGTCCCTCCCCACCCAAATCCTGCAACGATTCAAGCAGTGGCACATGCCGTTGTCTGCATGGATCCTCAGAGTGCAAAGCACCCTTCTGCTGTGAGGACAAGCCATGGGGTCACTTCCATTAGGAGACATCTGGGCGGGTTCCTTCCCAGTGTGTTTTATCCCATTCCTATCACTGTGCCTTCATTTGTTCTCTGGAATTACGGCTGCCCCAAAGCTTTCTGACAGCCCTGCTGCCATAGCCTGTACACCCACTCTTGTGGAAATGCCAGGCAGTTGGTTGCTCCCAGAATAAGCGTTGGTATAGGCAGATCCCACAGCACAGATGAAGTGCAGGATTTTGTTGGCACGTGAAGCTCCCACAGTCGCAGAGATTGTGGCTCACCGTTACCCCCCCCCGCACCACTCCCAGCAGCCTTGGGCACCCAACCTGCCAGGAGGCAGAGCTGACCCACATAATTCCCTCTACCTACCTCCATGTTAATAACCCCCAGAGACTTCCCCTCTGGAACTCTTCTGTCCCCTTCTTTTCTCCTCCCACCAAGGATGGGATGCTTGGTTCCCTCCTCTTTCTTTCCTTTCTCTCTGCACTTTATCACTGTGTTATCACTTAATTTGAAAGCTGCAAAATACATCTGGGAAATTAGCAGGTGAGGAACATGCTTGGGTATGAGGGAGCATTGCAAACCGGGTGGTGGGCAGGGGCTCAGCAAAGCAGGTTGTTTCTGGGCCCTTGCCCAGGTCACCCAGGGCCTGACACCAGCTGCCAGCAAAGGAGATGTTCAGCAAAGTAAACGTGTTAACCCAGAGCTTCTGCCACTCAAAGGGGAGAGGGCTTGTGCGTTGGGTCTGGGGCAGATCAGAGCCACCGAACCGGCCAGGAGGTAACGCTGCGGTGCAGGCAGGGACGCGGGCAGGGGTGCAGGTAGGGATGTGGGCAGGGATGCAGGCAGGGCTTACAGCACTGTGCAAACAGCACTTGCAATCTTTCTCTTCCATCTGCTCTTACAGCTGCTCCTGTAGACGTGTGCTTGCTTGGGGCCAGGCTGTAATGATGGCTGCAACGCATCTTTCCTGGGGTTTGCACTCCTGTCTGAAGATCCTAAACAGATAATCACCTGCTGGCTCTCGCCGTGCTTCCGTGCGCAGAGCCGCTACCGTGCCTGCTTCCAGCTGGAGTCAGGCTGGCACATGTAGCCTCACAGAATCACAGAGTTACAGAGTTGTAGGGGTTGGGAGGGGCTTCCAGAGATCATTGAGTCCAACCCCCTGCCAAAGCAGGTTCCCTAGGGCAGGTCGTACAGGTCGGTGTCCAGATGGGTTTTGAATATCTCCAGAGAAGGAGACTCCACACCCCCCTGGGCAGCCTGCCCCAGGGCTCTGTCACCCTCACTGTGAGGAAGTTCTCAAGTGTGCTACCATCAGCTCAGCCCTTTTCCTGAGGTTTTAAAACTCAGGGGTAGCAACAGACACCTCCAAACCGCCCCCGTACAGCTGACGCTGCGCATGCAGCACTGCCAGCCCCTCCGTGGGGCCGGGACCCAGCGGGTGCCGCATGAGGGCACAGCCTGCTGAGGCGCTGGGCGTGGGGGGAGTCAGCAGCAATCCTGCTTGTCTGATTCACGTTATCGGGTGCAAAGTCTGGTCTCGAAGGAGTGCTGGCAGAAGGAACATGACCAAGAAGGAAAACAAGCGCTGGTACAGAAACAAAAATAGTTCCCTTCGAGCTCCCTGGGAAGGCTGACCTCACACGCAGGCATGTGTCAGCCTTCCAGACTTTGAACAACGCCTGGCTGGTGTTTCTGGAGATGCTCTCCATGCCTGACGCCATCTCCTTCGTTGGCAGCCATACCTGCCTTCCCACTTCTCCAGGGAATCCTTTTTCTTCTCGGGGGTCCAGGCGGGGCTGGATGTGGAGGGGAAAAGCTTGCTTGCTTGCTTGTGTCTCGCAAACCCTCTGGGCAGTCCGCATGGGCAGCAGCAGAAGTGACCCCAGCTAGAGGTTTCTGTCTGACCAAGCTGATGGTTTTAGCGTTGCAGAGAAAGCCAGTAACTGCAATACCCGGCACAGCCAGTGCACATTCCAAGTGTGATGTCATTTTAACTCTTGAAAGCCCTTCGAGGACACCAGTGATAGATGGGGCTTCATGGCACTGGTCAGCAGGCAGCCCCTGTGTCAGGACAGGGACTCGTGCTCAGTGGTAGCGTCCTGCCCAGGAGCATGTGAGTGAGGTTGAGCTGCTGCACTGGGTCAAGTGTTAAAGAAAGAAACAGTCCTTGTGAATCAGTTTGTCCTCCCCAAACCAGTGACGCAGCCCAGTCCTGTTCGGGGGACCCCGTGTCCCTTGGTGCCTTCTTTGGCCCCAGAACCTGTCCCTCAGTATCCCCCTGCTCCCCGCAGCGCAGCTCCGCATTAGCCTGTCAGAAGCAGCCCTTACATTTCATTTCTGGTCTTTCAACTTCCAAATACTGCTCTTTTGAGCTAGAAACTCCTGGCTGAGGCTTGATCCTCGAGCACGGGAGGGCAGTGCTCCCCGCTGCCGTGGCATTTGCTGCCCAAGTGCCCAGAGAGGTGGAGTGCCTGGAGATGTGGTCCAGGGCTGAGACCTGCCAGAGGACCTCTACCCACCACACTTACCGCACCACGCACTGGGCATCTGAGCTGCAGCCAACGCCATACCTCAGGCATGCATCTTCCCACGTCTGCATTTAGGGGTGGGGTCTGCTGCTGGTACAGCCCAGTTCTCACAGAGCTGGGGCAAGCACCTCCATCCCTGAGCGTTACCTTTCGGGAATAAGCCCCAGAGGTCTTGCTGAACACTTGAAAACAACTGGTCATCCTAAGGGGTAGTGAAAAGGTCTGTGCAGAGATCAGGGGGGGTTTGGTGCAGGCATTAGCTGTCCTCAGCAAAAGGAGGCTGTAATTGGGAAGAGGAAAGCCTGGGTGACCCTGGCTGGATGTTGTGTTGCTCTGAGGGCAGTTCAAGGGCTGAAGCACAGCCGGGCAGACAAACCGATTGCTGATCGGGAAGCCCCAGGCCCTGCTGTGCAAGAGAAGGGGGCAAGGAGCCTCTTTTCTTGAACTGCATTTAGAAGCAAATTCTGGATTTGAGGCTACGTGTGCGGTGAGCCCCGTACGTGCTGGACGTGGGCACAGGTGTGTGTTTCGTGTCGTACTTGGGAATAACTGGCAGGATGGAAGGGAAGAAAGGAAGCCTCTTCCCTCTCCCTGCAGTCAGGGTGTCCTTTGCAGCCGGCTGCCCTGTGGGGCTGACTGCCCCTGACAAGACATTGGGTAGCTCAGCATCCTGCCTGCTGGTGCTGGGTGTCCCCACATGCACTGACACCAGGAACAGGTGGATGGAGGGAGCTTTGTGCTGGGGATGCCTGGGAAAGCTTGGAGACCCTTAAAGCAGCATCATGGAAAGCTCCAGGTTGCACAACTCCTCTTCCCGGCACTGGAAGAGCGGCGCTGCTGCTCACACTGTGTGCTTGTGCCTTGCTGCTTGACTGTTCTCTGAGCTCCTTGGCATCGGGCAGCGCTGTTGGCTGGTGATTGAATTAGGGGAGCTGCAGCCCTATCTTGCTCAGCCAGCTTTGGTTCCAGTAAGGAATAATCACCAGAGCAGTTCCGCTCAATCCCCCAGAGGCTGGAGAGGCTGAAAACAGCAGCACAGTCTGTGGAGGGCATCAGGGACGAGCAGAGCTCCCTCATGTGAAGCCCACATCAGCTCCATGGGCAGCCCTGCTGCAGCCCTGCCCTGGGCTCGGCGCACGCTGAGCACTTGCTTGATGCTGCGCTCGTGGGATGCGCTGACCTCCCAGGGTCACTCGTGATCCCCCCGTTTGGAGCAGGGGTTAATCTCAGCCTGGGGTGACTGTCACTTGCCTTTTTGTAAGCTCTCTGGTTGTGTCCTTGGACCAAGGCAAAGCCCATGTAGAAGAGCTGGAAGGCCTCTCCCACAGCAACTGCACGGCCTCATATTGCTCCCAGCAATGCAGGCTCCTTCCTGCCTGGGTGCCCAAAGTCCCACAGAGCCGGTGGTGCCAGGGGACACGGGAATGGTGGGTCAGTACACTGGGTTGCTGGAATCGAGTTGGGAGCACCTCGATGCCTGCAAGATGGACACCCACAGGCTGTGGGGGCTGCCTGCCCAGGGAGGGTCCGCTGTCCCTTCACACCTTTGAGATCAGGCTGAGATCAGATGAGCAGGCAGCACACTGGGTGACCCTACAAGGTTCCTTCCATCCCTGGTTTTCTGGCAATCATGGATCAGCCTCTTAAATTAGCTGTTTGGGCCACGCCACTGGCTGGGGCACCCCTGGTCACTGTTGCTGTTGGAAAATCAGCAAACGGGGGTCCTTGCAGCAGAGGAGTCGGTGGGCAGGGGGCAGCACTGACCAGCTCTGTTCTTCCAGGTTTCTTGTCCTTCCTGTGGTTTGTAGCCTTCTGCTTCCTAGCAAACCAGTGGCAACAGACGACGATGACCAAACCGGTTTCACAAGGAGCAGATGCCGCCCGGGCAGCGATCACCTTCTCTTTCTTCTCCATCATCGTCTGGGTGAGTTCAGCTTCAGAGCTAAGGTGGGGAGAGGAGAAACGAAACCAGCTCTGGGCTCAGCACTGAGCACGGAGGAGGAATCTGGGGACCAGTTTGGAGAAGTGAATCCTGGTGGGCAGCTCAGAGCTGTACTGGGGAAACCTGCAGGCCCTCCAACCGGGGGTGAAATTTGTGGTTTCTTACCAGGAAGCATCAGCTCAGTCCCCTCTCGCTGGGGAATTCCAGACTTCCCCTTCTCCTGTGGCTGGAAAGTTGGGTTCCTGTCGAAAATGTCTCGCCAGCCATGAGCTGTCCTCATTCCAGCACCTTGTTAGGCCCCCGGGAGCAGCTTGGTTTGAAGCAAACATGTCCCCAGGAGCAGATCACTGTGATGAGCTGGTCTCATGGGCTGGCAGGGGGATTTTTGGAGTGCTCAGGCTCATCAGCTCACCCTTGGAGGAAGCCAGGTTGGGTCCTCTGCTGCCCCCCCCACCCCCCTGCTCCTGCTTTTCATCTTTGCCTCCCCAGGGCCATACAGTGACAGAGGTGCATTTGCCAGGGGTTTCCAAAACCCCATGGGGCCCCTTGACTGGACCCCGCAGAGCCTGGAGGTATCCGTGCCCCTCTTGTGTGGAGGAGCAGGGATGGCCCTCGTGTCACTGTCACTCATGGGCAGCGAGCACCAGAGGAGTGCTGGGAAAGAACTGGGACAAATGACAGTCCGAGCCTCTCCAGCAGCAGTTCCAGTTCCTTGCCAGTTTAACTGCCCCCAGCTCTATTATTATCCAAATAAATCTCTTTTAATCCCAGCTCCCCCACAGCTCCTCTCCACTGCTGTATTGCCAGGCTGCCTGTTTAATGCAGCCACCCAGGGAGGGCACGGGGTGGGATACTCCCCCACATCCCATCAGCATCTGCTCCCACCCCAGGGAAGGGCAGCAGGACACTGGTCCCCTGCTCCTGGCACAGAGGATGGCCAGGCTGTGGGCTCACACCGCAGCCCCTCTGCCAGTGCTCTTAACAGACTCAGCAGCTCTGCTTGATCAGCACATAACCAGCACCGGGAGCGGGCGCTGGG
This sequence comes from Zapornia atra, assembly GCA_013400835.1. Taxonomy (NCBI): domain Eukaryota; kingdom Metazoa; phylum Chordata; class Aves; order Gruiformes; family Rallidae; genus Zapornia; species Zapornia atra. Next base: position 87,885 of record VZTU01030358.1, read on the forward strand.
CGGTGTTTGGGAAGCTGTTCTTGGGCATCTGCAGGCGTCTTCCCCCCACCACCCCCACCACCCGAGCCTGTCATTTATAAACTAATTGAATTGTTAATGAAACTTCCTGAAATAAGAGCAAGTGTGAGGCGCTCACAGCTCTGCCGGCCGCCTTTCCCACCCTTCCCGACCTGAATACCGGCAACCTGGGAGCGGGTGAAGGAGTCTGGGCAGAACTGACCTATTTTGCCAGGCTGGGACTCAGAGGCTTTCGCTCCCTGCAACAGATGGGCCTATTGGTGCTGATGGTGCCAAATCTGCAATGCCAACCCCCACCCCAGACAGAGGCTTTGGGGTCAACCTGTCACATAGAAATGGCTTCTTTAGTATTAGGGGATGTCGGCGGGGGGGTTTTAGCTCACGGCGGTCGTGGAGCAGCCGCCTGGGATGCTGCAATGCTCTCAGTGTTTTGCAGCAAGCCAAGGGCATGTGGGATCCTGGAGGGGACACAGGGTCTGGGGGGATGTGAGGCCCTGGAGGGGACACAGGGTCCAGGGGGATGTGGGGACACAGGGTCCAGAGGGATGCGGGGTCCCGCCACAGCATTGCCACCCCTCCACCAACCTCCCTGCATCCTGCGGCAGGTGGCGCTGGCGGTGAAGGCGCTGCAGAGATACCGCCTGGGGACGGACATGTCGCTCTTTGCCACCGATCAGTTCGCCACCGACCCCAACGCGGCGTACCCCGGCTACCCCACCGGCAGCGGCATCGAGAGCACAGAGACCTACCAGAGCCCCCCCTTCACCGAGACCTTAGACGCCAACCCAAAAGGTTACCAAGTGCCAGCGTACTGAGGGGCGAGGGCTGCATACCACGAGACCGAGTCCTACGGTGCAGTACTCTCAACCGGTCGATTGCAAATGTATTCAGTCCCATTTCCTTAATGTGGCAAGTCAGTGCTGGGTTCCTTACTATTAGCTAGTTGTGCAGTGAATTCTGTACAGTGGTATTGGTTCTTGTCTTACCTGTCCAAGGGTTTTATAAAAGCAGTGTTCCCTCTAAGTCGGAAGGAAGGTAGGTAGGTTGGTTGCCACCACATCACCTACATGTGGCAAAAGATGAATAAAGGCCCTGTCTGAGGCTCGATGCCAGGCAGTTGGTGTCAGGCTCTGCTGAGCGCCTGGGAAAGCCCAGAATACCTTTTTCCTGTTAGAAACCACAGTAGCTGAGGAGTTGTTATTTATCTCGTTCTTCCAGAGCTAACACAGAATTGGTCTCGTGGTGGTGAGGGCGGGTGGGTGATGCTGGGGAGGTCGGTGCCGTGCCGGTCCCGCTGCAGAGCGTTCCTGCAGGTGTTCCACGGGAAGTGCCAAATTCACAATGGAACAAGTGATGTCTGTGTTACTTTTAGTTGTATATATTTCCTGTACAAACCCCAAATATCTCTCCAAACAGGTGTTTAACATGTAGCTTAGGGTGCAGGCAGCATGGCGGGGAGCACAGCGGGTTGGGGGCTAGGTTGGATATCCAAACAGCATCAGCACTTCAACAGTGGCGTCTGGGAGAGGCTGTAAAAAGTTGCTGTTTGAGACTGGGAACCAGTTCAGCAATAGCTGGCTGCTAATTAGGAACGGCCTTTTAATCAGGGGGGAAATAACAGCAGGTTGCAGTTCCACTTCTTCTCCGAGGGGTTGGGAAAGTTGCAGATTTACAGACAGCTTCTGGCTGGCAGTGCTGACCGCTGACTCCCGCCCAGGCGCCGCGCTGCCTGCGCAGAAGGGTGGGTGTCTCAGCAACCCGAGTCACTCAGGAGCAGTGTTGAACTTGCATTTTTATACTGGGAGCAGCTGCTGCCCGTCCTCAGCTGCAGCAGGACCTCGGGGCTCGATGGAGGTTTTACCCCACGCTCCCTAGAAACGAGGAGTTCAGAGGGAGAGTTGCAAAGATTTGAGCGGTCACCGAAGTCTGTCGCGTGGGGCTCACGGCTCCGTGTTTGCAAACAGGGGGGAGAAGAGAGCGAGCCAAAAACTCCCAGATGAGAGGCTGAGGTTTGGGGTTTTGGCAGGAATTAAAACCGACTAAACGTGCAGAATCTGGGAGGTCCCTGCCAGCAGCCTGCCTGCTTTCCCTGCCTGCGCAGCTGCTGGGGCTTGAGCCGTTTTATCACTGGGGAGCCAGCAAAGGAGCCGAAACTTGAATTCCCACCACCTCGGTGGCAGCGCCGTCCTTAGAGGCTCCCCGCTCTCCTGGTGGCTGGCGAGCTGGGGTTTCACCTTGCTGGTTTCACCAGCAAAAGTTGTGTGCTGCCTTCTGACCTCATGACAAGCAATAGTTCCCGGCCTGCCCCAGCCTTCCTCGTAGGAAAGACATCAGCAGGTTCTTTTGTCATCATTAACACAGCTCATTTCTGCTGCTAAATTGCAAATAAATGCAGTAATTAATAAGCAGCAAATCTCATCAGGAGCAGTCATTATCGGTGACACAGCACATTACTTGACTCCCCTACTATTCAGGCCGGGTTAAACATGCATTTGCAGGGGAGGTTGGCTTTGCTGGAGCTGAGCTTCTCCTGCTCACCTGGCAGCACTGGAGCCAGGATTTTTCCAGCAGCATTTCCCAACTTGGACACTTGTCCTGTGCCACCCCAGCCTCCCCATGCAGCATGGCCACGCGGGGTGGCACCGAGACCTGGTGTCCTGCCATGGTCCCCACCACGGGCTTTCCCAATGGCAACAGCAGAGCTGACCTCTCTCCCACTGGACACCTTTGATGTCCAAACACTAGCGGTGTACGTAGCACTCAGCCCCGCTGCCCACAGCAGCGATGGAGGCAGAAGCGCAAGCGGGAGGATGTTGCACTGCTTTGGGAGGGGTGTCACTTGCTTGGTTAGTGCTTGGAGTGAGGAAGAGGTGACATGGGCATCTGCTGGTGGCCTCTGCCATTGGGCTTGGTGAGAAGTGAGACATCCTTGCATTAAGTAGACGGGGGACACCCAAACCCCAGCAGGGAAGAAGTCTTAAATTGCTGATGTGACCCTCACGATGTTTCTAGCACCAGCCTCGCTGGGGACAAAAAAAGGGCAAAGGATTTTAGCACAGGGTATGGTAGAACTGTAGCAATATTTTCCTTAGAGGGAACACTGAAATTTTAGCAGCACAAACAGTACTTGTGTTAATATTTTAGCAAAATTATAATCAATTTAAATGTTTAAATTGATTGTATGTGAGATAATGTTTGTTCGGTACCTTGTATTTTTTCTAACTATATAACTGTTCCAGAGTTTCCTTGTAACCGTAAAGAACTAAAGCTCTGTCTGACTGCGGGACGTGTCCTGAGCCCTGGTGTAACCGTGCTGAATATTACAACATCTGAATGTATGCACTGCGGCCTGCATTGCCTTTCTTTCCTCCCTGCCCTCCTGCCCGCCAGTGGTGGGGCGCAGGAGGGATGCACACGCACACCCCACGCACGCTCTCGTGCCTGGAACTGACCTTAAGAGCAGCAACGGTGACACGGGGACAGCGTCAGCGCGGCTTCAGCCCCCGGCAGAGGCACCATTGTTCTTCTCGAGGTCAGAGGCTTTTTACAGCTCCCCAGAAGTCCGTTACCTTTAACTTGCAGTCGGCACGGCGAGCGTGCGGGGACCTGGCTGCGTTTTGCTGGGCAGGAGAAGAGGAGGATGAGGAAGGGGCCTGGGTGCCTGAGAGGCTTTCTGGCCATGGGAAGGCAGGATAGATTGCTCCTCGATTAAACTGGAGCTGGGACTAACGTGTCCAGCCACAACAAGAGGCACCTCAATGAAGCTTAACCCCGCTCCCCCTGCCACCGAAACTGTTGGTGCTTGTTGGTGGAGGGGAGGACATCCCCGCCATGGTGACACCGAGGGGGATGGGGCCTGCAAGAGGCAGGCAGTGCGGGCAGGCAGGCAGCCCACAACCAGTGTTGTTTTCCCAGGCAGTACTGATGGGTTTACATACATAGTTGCCTGTCGAGGCCATGTCAGCCAGGCACAAGCCGAATTAACGTGGTGCTGCGTCACCTAAGATACTGTGGGAAGAGCATTTGTTCACCGTGAACAAAACCCATCTTCTGGTTTATTGGTGAGGCCGTTGCCAAACACCCCTGTAGCTCCCTGACCCCGCAGCAGCACGGGCCGGCAGCCATCACGGCCCTGCTGAGTGAGAACACGCTTAGCGGCTGGGCGAAGCGCGGCCCTGGCCAGCGATGCCACGTGCCCACCCCTTGTACAAACCCCTCCTGCTTTGCAAGCCCCCCGCCCCGTCCCCGCTAGCTGTCCCGTGCCAGCAGTGCCGCGCATTAACCGTCGTAGCACATCGGCGTGTCCGTGACTTGTCAGTCACACCAGTGTACGCAGGTACGGACTGCCACTCAGTATAACCCTCCGGGCTTATGGTTAGAGACATAGATCCATGGGTGTAATAACTGTAGTGTATTGTTCAGGGTTCGAGTATTTGTAACACCGGTCTCTGTGGTTCTTTCTCCCACCTCTTTTCTCCCCGCCATTCCCTGCGGTACAGTAGCACGAGCGGCTTTCCTTGCAGACCTCGTCCCAAAAGCATGCCAGGATTGTGCTGTGAATTTGTGCCGTGCCAGCTGCTGCCCCCATGCTGTCCTCCCAAGCTGTTTAATGTATCCTCTGTTCTCCCGGAGATCTCAGAAGCGCAGCAACAAACTCGAGCTTGCAGAGGGCAAGACGGTGCTGCTCTCGGGCTGGCGTGCTGAAAGCTTCTGCATAGCGTTAGCACTGGATTTGGGTGTAAAGAGTAAAATCTAACCAACCCTGTACCTTTCCTGGAGATGGGTTCTGCCAGATCACCTTGGTCCAGGAAGCTCCATTGCAACAACACACTCAGCTCTCAGCACCAGAGTTAACCACAGCAGGAGCTTTGCACGTTTATTTTAAGCATATCAAGAGATTTGAAAGAGTTGGAATTTTTTCCCAACATTTTAAGCTATTCCTAGTGAGGTGGAAATTTTGCTTAGCTGATACGTAGTGAGAAGATCTCCCCCAGCACATGCTTCTGTAGCTCACGAAGTTTGAGCAGAGCCCCCCTCCCTTTAAGCCATGTCCACATGCAGCTGGGATTTCACCAGCTGCTTTGCCTGGGTGTGTTTTAGAATGAACTTCCCATCAGCTCATGCTACAGCAGCATCTCTCTTCTACTCCTGTAGGCCAGCAGCTCTGTACCGGGCAATTCCTACCCAGCTCTCTCCGCAGCCAACCCCTGTAGGCACACAGCTGGCTCTGGCTTAGCTCTGCCTGCTGCAGCTCTGAGGTCACTGAACAAAACTGTGGTCACTGTCTCTTCATTAGTAAATCACGTCATTACTTTGGTGGGATGGGCATTTCTCCATAAAAAACTACTGTATATACCTGCAGACTTCCTTTCAGCCTTTGTTTTCCTGGAGCACATTGGGGAGGGTGGACGGGTGCAGTTCCACTCCAGTTTAGTCCCTGGTACTTTTCTAGGGAGCATCTTGCAGCCGCACGTGCCAGACAACCCTCTCCCACCACCGGCAAGGCTCAGGAACAGCCTTCGCTCTCTCAACTTGAAACCCACGTTCAGCTGCCTGTATTTTGTTGCAATACGCATTTAAACCTCAGATTCTTTAAGAGTTTTAAGATCAAACTGATACCAAATGTGTTTTGCCAATTTAAGGGTGTTTTTTTTTGCAGATACCTCTGTCCAAGCAGACCGCTTCCAGGAGTTGCAGTTGTCACTAACCTTACGTGCATTGTAGTACAAAGTGGACTGTGTATGGAAATAAGTTAAAAATGTTTACAACTTTTGTATATATTATATATATATATAAAAATATCTTTTGAGAGAACAATCTGTGATTCTGTATTTTCAGTGTCCGTGTACCAACTGCAACTTATTTTCAATAAAGAGTTAAAAATGAGTAGAAGCAGCCTCAGCAAAAGTTGGTAATACTTTATTTAATCAGGTGAGCACAAGGAAACTGCATCATCAGGCCAAAGAGATTGATCACCTCGAGGAAACCTAGAGCAGCACCCACCTGGGGGACCTACGTATCTGCTAACACAGGGGAAATTAACTGAGAAACCAAGGGAAGACATAAGATACATGGGCAGAGAGTGTGCATTTAACTTCCCCTGACTTTCACAACCCAATGAGAGATGGGGAAGAGCTGACCCATAGCTCAATGCTGACCAGAAGTGGTGGGAGCAGCTGGCATCAAACTGAAGTGCCGCTGCAGTCGGGTGGGTCAGGGTCGTGTTGGGGCATCAGACCCTGCTCTGCTCAAGGATCCCCACTCGAAGCAAGAACACGGAAGCATTGCTACTCATCACGTATTCATGCATTGTAGAAGCAGCCATGCAGCTAAATAATCCTCCCCAATCCCATTTCAGGGTGTGCACCACGTTCAGTTATTCAAAACAGTCTTAATTACTCGGAAAGGAAACCAAAAGCACCTTGCAGCCTGACAGCAAGCAGAAATAAAAAGTGTAAGGCAAGGAGATCTTTCTGTAGCCAGGACTAGCTCTTCAGCAATACTCTGAGCTCAATTTCATAGAAATGATGCTTATAGAAAAGCAGTGTTTTGTCACTAAAAGTTACATAAATTAATTTCAACTTTATCCCTACATGGTAAAAATAACTAAACCTGGTCTGCCAGGATGGAAGAGAATCAGATGCTGAATTGCAGCCATGGAAGTGCACTGCAGGGAGGACTCTCGTCACTCCACCGCGTCAGAGCTGCTGCTGGAGGAGGAGGAGGAGTTACTTCAAAGGATGAACAGATTCCCCTCTTGTCTCCAAGAGGTGGGATTCAGAGATGCTAAGCAACGTAAGCAAAGCTACTTCAGACCAGTATCGCCAAGGGAGGCACAGGATGGAAATGCTCTGTACAGTCTGAACACATTATCCTCATTAGTGCAGCCCACTGTAAACAGATAAATGCACTTAAAGGCACTGCAGATAAACATGGTCAGTGATCAGCAGCATTTAATGTCCCAGTATGCTGTTGTTTGGAGCCACCACCATTAATACATCCAAGAAATCAGAACCATGGCAGCCATGAAATAAACCCACCGTGAAGTGCGCTTTACCCCCGTAAAGCCGTGACGTTACCACTCTACATGCAGTGCTACAAAAGTCTGTTAAAGAACACGTTACATAAAAGGTCAGAGGCCACATCAGATCCCACGTCCGACTCCTCACATGGATCAGTCCAACTCTTCAAGTAGCAGAATTCAGTCCCATTTCAGATGGGAATTGCTAAACGAGCAGCCCCGTGTGCACGACACGCAGCTGCCACGGGCTGACCAGTAAGTAGTATACTTTCTTTGTACCCCTGACTGCTGTGACCTGTGTGGTCACAGAGATATCACCAAGAAAAAAAAAAAAATAAATCAGAATATTATCAAGGAAGCCACTTTGCTTCCGTTCATTTCAGTGATTCATAAATCTTCCCCACCCTCCCCCACCCTCCTCTCCCAGAAAAAAAAAGGAAAGAAACCCCCAAACCAGATGCTTATTACCCTATTGCGTCCCCTGTCAGTCTTCAGATCAGAAAGTATTCTCTCAGCTATTGCATGTTACAGGAGCAGGGTGGCCCCTGCCTGCCCACCCTGCCATTTCAGCCTAATTCTACTCCGGCATTTCGAAGCTCAGACTTTGGATGTTAAGCAGCTACGGCGCAGTTCAGTGATCCCTTTGCACAGTATTTAATCAACAGCTCTGAGAGGGCTCCCTAACAGTCACCTGTGGATGACTACTCGACTGACACCAGCTCTCAGCCACACTACACTGCCAAACCTCATTCCGAAAAGTGCATATTCGTTTTATTGGTCTTCAGGAAAGCTAACTGATGATTCTGCTGATTGCTTGTAAGGATGGGAACTCCTCATCCTCAATATGCAAAGCTTTATGGGTGACAACGTCCTGCTGAGTTAGTACTTGCTTACACGTTGGGCAGATATAGCAGTCGAGATCAGAGTTGGAGTCCGTCTGCCAAACGTTATTTTTGTTCTTTTTGGATTTGTTTGAGCTTTGTTTTTCTTTGATTCTGAAATCGTTGTGAGCAGAAAGCAGTTCTTGTTGCTTAACTGTGTCTGGCAGCAACACCAACAACTCGTTAAAAATTTTCTTGAAGTTATCTCCAAGCAGTTCTCTGCAGCTTTTGTAATACTGTGCTGCAGAAATCAGGCCCTTCAGGGGGAAAGAGAACAGGAATAAGTAGGAAAAAAAATATTCAATAATGAAATCCCACTGGGATTCACCTTCTCTCAGAGAGGAAGGCTTTGGGAATCCGAAGGTTCTTGCCCACTCACCTGTCTGAATTGCCCAGAATGAGTTTTAAATTTATTAAACTTGGACTCATCGCTTTGAAGAAACTCTTTAATGGATTGTATTAGCTGGATGTTCCTTTGCTGGAAGTTTTCTGGTATCAAGTATGACCCGTGACAGGATTTTGGCCTGCATCTGAAAAGACCAAAAGCAACTTTGACATTGCTTCATGTTATACTGGAGGCTATTGTCTCCTATGGACGTGCTCCCTTTCTCCACCCAACCCCACGTACAATCGCTGTAAGCAGCACACAGCTACCCTGACAGGGCCACGAAATCCATCCTGTGGAATTCCTGTATCCAATTCCAGCTTTACCTACACAGAATACTTCGAATGCAAGTTTAATGTAGTCTTGACTACATGTTTGGCAAGCTTGGTTCACCAAAGAGCCACGAGCAACACAGAGCACACCGTAAATAAAACCACAGTTTACTACAGATGTCTGTATTAAACTTACACAAACGTTCCCCCTCCCCTTTTCTCATACACTCATCTCTCTGGCCCAGAAGGGTCCCAGAGGGAGACCAGCTACTGGAAATGCCACAGCAGTGAAGGCATTTAGAGGTCACTAAGGCGAACATGCTGCAGCACGTCCCTTCTGGGACTCAACAGAATCAATGGCAAGGTTAAGAACTAAGTTGAAGCTGCAGATTTCCAAATAAATCTAGAAAAGACAAAGAGCTGCCACACTGCAGAGGTTTTCATTTCCTCAGACCTGCATCCACACAACTTTGTGCTCCCTTGTATGCAGGTCTCCTGAATCCAGCCCACAGCAGCCACAGAACTCCCCAAGGGCAATCACTAAGTGACTGGCCTCTGCCAGGGCACCTGTTCAGAATAATCCCTGGAGCATTTCACGTGTTGCCCCTGTGCCATAACCGAGATGTCATGTGTAAAGTAACTCTAACTCAAAGGACTTTTACTTACTCTTTCAAAGATGTAGTGACAGGTTCAGAGATATTGGTGGATGGAATAACAGCAAAACCTGGTGGGGGTTTACTGACAGGCACCGACAGTCCCGGAGGCGGAGGAGGACTCTTTAATAGCACCACAGTGTTAAAGCCTAAATGAAAGCAGAGAACGGGCAGTTAAAGCACCTATCTGTGGCACCCCCATGCCACTGTGTGAAATTAGCACCAGTGGTCTGAGACACTCTTCATTGTTATATTGGATGAAACCTAAAAATCTCAGAGGTGGAAATCTGTCACCTTAACAGTCAGGTCAAGAAGCACTTCACAGTGACAGCTTTCACCCCACATAGAAAACTCTTTAACTATTTAGTTTTTCAACAGAAAATAATAATAAGAAACCCCCAAACAACCAAACTCATGGTAATAAACCCCACTTCTATATTATTAGAGGGAACAGAAATCACTCCAGAAGTCACAACAGCACAAGGCATCACACGTTCTGGCATACTTCACTGGGCAGTAGCTGCAGAGCAGCACAGAACAGAACAGCTAAGCAAGCATCTCCTGATGCCATTCTACTTTCATTAAAACTGCTCTAAGTCACTTTTGTTGCTGTGCTACTCCAGTTTTACAAGATTATGGCACCACTCAAAGCAAGGGCATTAAATCTCTGCAAATGCAGAACAAAAGTGACCAAGCAAGTCAACTGACAAGTACCAGCAGGCCCAGACCCCAGCTAAAGAGATTCCCTCTGCCCACAGGGGCTCCCAAACTAGATCTCAAAGCACAAAAGCACAGATACATGTCAGTTGTGACTCACCAGAAAAGCAGTGACAGGTAAGGACCAGCTGCTCATCAGCAAGCACCCCCAGAGAGCAGCTGCACAGAGCAGAGCTGTCCCAACACTTCCACTGCCTTAACTGTGTTTCACAGAGGACATTTAAGCCCACCCACGTCCCCCAGACTGTCTTTTTAAACTTCAAAGGTTAACCTAAAAGGTGGTGGCAGCAGCTCTGTCCAAGTGACAGGAGAAGCACATCTCCCCCTGGTGCCACACATCTCTAAGATGCACCCAAGCGAAGCTGGCCGCCCCTGCAGCGCTTACCTGGTGGCGGGGGCATTCTAGCTGATCCTGAGCTCCCAAGAGCTGGGAAGTCTTCCTGAGGTAAAGGGCATTTGTTAGTCACTGTGGGCTTTTTAAGGCCAGGGGGCTCTTTGGGTGTACTGCAGATCGCTAACGATTTTTCCGAATGACCATTCATGATGGTTGCGGATCTGTCAGGGGCGTGAAGAGCAGAGGCTGCGTTTGATGTCTGCTCTGCTTCTGGCAGCTTCTCAGTCGATGACCTGGGAAATGATGTCTCCTGTAACAGGTGGGGGGATGATGGTTGCTGCTTTTCGACCCCCATCTTCTTTTTCTTGCTCACTTTTGTAAAAGTTTGTGAGGTAGAAGCTGCCAGCAAGGACGATACGTCGAACATCGTTGGTGTGTTTCTGATCTCCTGGGTTGTCAAGCCACTACCGCCATCTTCATCATCTGACTGAGAGAGTTTATTGCTCTTCTTACTTCCTTTAGTGCTATTCAAGGAGGATGGTTTTTTGGCTACCTGGTTTGCACAGGGGGTGCTAATGGCTTTGACCACATTTTTACTGGAACCATTGTTCCACGCAGATGTGATGTTAGTCACTGTTTTATTGTTAGGCCTCATTCTGGACACCAGAGCTGGAAAATCCTCCTCTTGGAAAGCTGTTTTCTTTGTGGTTGCTGTATATGTCAAAGGCATCCCAGAAGAGATGGCAGGTGCTGCAGAAGATGACAAACTTGGGAAATCTTCTTCTTTAAGCTTCACCGCTGCGAGCGGGGCAGAGCTGCGAGAAAGGACAAGCACAGCCCGTTACAGCGGCGCTGCACGGGCAGCACAACCCCAGCAGGCACAACGAGCCCCATCCTGTCTGCACTCTTCCTCAGACTGTCACTTAGGGTGGCACAACTGACCTAACTTAACAGCACACAAATGCACAGTCAGGCTTGTAAAGCATACCTAGGAGTCCCCTCAGAGAAGTCCCACTAGCCTGCTGGGTACCAGTACCGCCTCACCACACCTCACGTGGAGCAGAGCTGCACACACAGGCACATCTGAGGTGTCAGATCCTGCAAAGACACTATTCTAATCATCACCAATTCCAGGAGATGATGAAGGATCACAATAACCAGCTCCCTCAAGGTCAGCTATTGAGTTAAAAGTGGCTGGCATGGAGAATACTGAGAATATCCCTGAAACTGAGCCACCAGAGGATCCAGCCATGAACTGAAGCAAATACCAATGCTGTTCATGCAGATGACTAGCACAGAGACAGCTGGAGGCAGAGGGGACATATTCATAGTTTACATAAAGTGATCTGTAATTTATAAGTACGTTAGCTGCATTTAAGTAAAAAATCTGTAAAACTATTTTCTCCAGAAATGCAGAATACCAGTGAGCTCCTACACCTGCTTTCTCACTGCTGCAGCCTTGCACAAACTTACCCTTGTAGAGGTGCCACTGCTGAACCAATTGCTGGAAAGTCATCTTGGCTTAAAGCACCGTTAGCAGCTGCTTCTTTTGGAGTATTGACAAAAAGAGCAAAGAAATGTTTTCAGCTAACATCCATTCACTTCAGAGTGGAAGCTATCAATGAATATGACAGCAGCATTAACAAGTCCTATTTTCAGCAGCTGATGATGTCATTAACTCTGACATTCCAAAAGGACAGTTTAAATACATGCATCACTCTCTCCTTCACTTAACTGAATTCACCATTATGTCATCGTACACTGGCTGTGGCATATGGGAAATTCACAATGAGTAACACGAGCAAAACATGGTTCAGAAGTACTTTGTGAGGGAGGAACCCTCCAAGATGCAGATACCAACGCCCCCAGCTGTCTGCTCCACGCTTCTACAGGGTCAGGATGCTTAGCAGAGCCTCCGTGCTCCAACTGAGCTACACCAATGCTTCTTCCCTTGGAAAGCTGCTGTTCTGAGCAGTCCATCACACCCCTGCTGCACAGATGCTCAAGCTGCTCAACAATTAGGTCCTGGGAGATCATTTTACATTGAAACATAACCAATTTCAGTTTGCTTTAAAAAACCAGATCCAGTGCTGAGGACTGCAGCAGTTCAGGGACAGACTGGTAACAGCTTGACACGTGCAGCAAAAGCTGGGTAAGCAGGTGGGGGAGACAACCTTGCCTGCCATCCCCAACCGAGCTGTACCCATTAACCAAACAGAGCTCTCAGCAGCTCTCAGTTCATAATGAAAGCATATGATCTTTAAGTAGGAATCCTGTTGTAGGAGCAATAAGAGTGGGGAAAATGGGTTTGGAGCAACAGGGATATCAGAACACCACTGTGTCCGATTTATTTGCCCCAAACTAGATGTAGTTTAAAACAATTAAAGGTTTGCTTTCACCAGTTATAAACCTTTACTGGGAATAACCTGTTCTCAAAAAAGAGGAAACTCAGCTCAAGCATCACAGTAAATCAGTTCTTGCCTGCTGGAGTAGGAAACAGCACGGTCTTAATTATACTGATTTGGACGGAACATCCCACCTACTGTATGTTAATGGCAGTTGGTGTTTCTAGCCAGCTCCAATTCATGTGTAACTTGCTGCAGGAACCCCAACACATCCAGACACATCTCACTGCAAACCCGGATTACAATTGTGCAGAGGTCTGTCCGAGTCCACCAGCTCTGGAGAACAAAGTGTGGCGACTCCCACTTTCGCCAGGCTGATCTCCAGACCCATCATACCTCTCTACAGCCACAGAACATGTTCAGCACTCACCTGTAGCATCATTAGAAGACTTTGGCACACGTTTGGAGCTGAGCACTTCAGAATCTCTCAAGTCCTCCTTTTTACCTCTACTGCTGCCATCCTCCTTGTCTTCTACCCGTTTCTTCTCCTCTTGGCGTTTAGCTGCCACAGACGCCCTGACTGCTGCTGCAACGTCTCTGTCTTCTTCCTCCCTACAGGACAAGGCAGATTTTCTCTGTCAAACAGCAAGGATTAGGGAGCAGTTTTGCCTCGCTCCAGCTCTCACCTCTCCGGTGTCAGCTCCAATGACTGTCCCTGATCTCGTGCTGCAGCCTGCTGAGAAGGCTACAACAAACCCGCTGCTCCAATACACCCTGGCACCGGCTGGTGAGACAGGCAACATTCACCCCTGGGTTTGCAAGTTCTACACGTGGTAATAACAATCCAGGCCAGAAGAAACTGGTTTGAACTGGGAGAGACAGTACCAAGGATGCATGGGGACACGTGCCTCCCCCATTCACTTCCAAACGCATGAAACCATACTGGTAGGCCACAGTAGTTCTTTGAAACATGGTCTGTCATGAACTCTCAACACATGCACAATCCACATGCGACACTAACATATAAGTGTTTAGAGATGGACTTTTCCCCCAGTGAATTCACCAGTAATGAACCAGCTGACCGTCCAGCGAGAAAGAGAAGGCAACAGATGTGCAGTATGTATAAAGCACTCAGGTCTTGTGTGGATGAAGAGACATATAAATGCAAAATTTCATTTCAATACTTAACCCTCTTCTTTTTCCAAAGCACTCAGTCTGGCCACACAGAGATCTGTTAGTTCAATGAGAAGCATGGTCCTTAGAACAGGAACTTTGTGATTACCCAGACCAAAAAGTCCATTAAACCCACAAAGATCTGTCACTTAACTTCAGAAAAAAAGTTAGCATAAAAGCAGTTGCTGAAATTAATTTAGGATTCTGAGCTTATTTAACCCATAAGTTGAAGATTACATTGTTTGCTTCCCGTGTCAAGTTCAGACAGCTGAAACTTCACAGAAATCACTTCACTTTGACCAAGAACATAGTCAGCACCCAGCCATTGACTGAAATCTAGTTCTACTCTCAACTAAGGATTCACTATGGAAGCTCCAAAATTTTGTACCCACTTTCTTCCTACTGGTCCACCAAAGCAATGTGAATTGGCAAGTAAAGAACAACACTGAGCAGTAATAAAAGCCCACAAAAAACATTCTGCTACTCACCTCTTGTATCTCCAACTGCCTCTTCTGTTTTGCTGACTTCCTCGGCTGCCCACTCTGCCCGACCTCCCTTGCCTGTTGTACCTGTCAACCTCTTCATAGTCCTCTCCACTTACAACACCTGAACAGGAGGGATGGTTGATCACTCTCAAAGTTAATTCTCTAATCCGGGCATCACACTATGCCTGAAAAAGCCCAAAGATGTACTAGTACAAACCGACCTATCTTGATTTCTTTCCCATGGTTAAGTGGCCTATACAACCTTACTGCTTACTATATTAAAATACATTTTGCAGTCCATGGATTTGATGTATTGTAACTTGTGATGTGAGTTCTGAGTGAGTTGGATTATACACAGAGATCTCTCCACATACAGTTCCACACAGAAGGAGAGTTAATATGTACATTGCTCTCTGCACTCCTAAGTGGATATGCTACTCTGATCTCAGGCTCTGTGTTCAGCACTAGTTTGTATTCACTGTACGAAGTCATTCACCTAATTACAAATTGGAGAAGTCAAAACTTGTCCTAAAATTATGTATCATCATTAAATTCAGACATGGGGGAAATGAACTGTAAAACAACTTAGGCAGGAAGAGACCTCTGGATGTCATCTGCTTCGCCCCCTCACTCAAAGCAAGGCCAACTTTGGGCCCCATCCACTCAAGTTCTGGTTATCTTCAAGGACAAAACTCAACAACCTCTCAGGGTCCCGGTTCCAGGGCTTGTCAATCCTCTTCATAAAGAATTTCTTCTTGGCCAGGAAACGCCTACCTCAAAGCAGTAAGGAGGAATATGTTTCTGCCCACCCCCAGCCACACTTACCCTCGTTCCTCCTCTGGTGCCTAGGGGCGTAGTTAAACTGCAGGTCTATCTGCCGGTTCTGCCTGGCCTCTGCCCTGTTCTTGCTGTGGCAGGCTGTTTTGTGAGCCTTGTAATCTATTTCTGTGCGGAAAGCGTGAGTGAACTGCTCTGTGCTGCACCGCCCCTCCTCACACAGAAAGTGCTTTTCGTGGAAGTGTTCACGAAGGTATTCGTAGTCGCTGGAGGGAGAGAAGAGGCTGAGCTGCAACCTTCCCAACATGTTTTACTGACAGTATATGGCTACTCTTACAAGATGAAGTTAAGACAAGCCTAGGCAGTGAGCTCTTGCTTTACCCAGCTTTAACCACATGCGCACAGCTGACACGATCCCAGGTGCTGAACTGAACTAGTGGCTGATACATGTCACCCCCAGCTGTACCTAAGGCACCTATTTAATAAAAGATTTACTTCTATCTGCTTTGCAGGTGAACTTCAGGGTATTAGAGTTAGCACACTGGGCAGCTTCAGGCATCAACTGTATTGCTGCAAAATATAACTTTTAATGTTTAACATTAACAGAGAAAACTTCAAAACATGGACAGAATGTGATTGCTTTGCTCCTCAAACCGATTCTGCTATTGGTTCGAGGAACAAAGCGACCCGAGCCAACCTGCTGACATTCTTGCCCTCTGACTATTACTTTCCCCAAAACTCAAAGCAGACCCAAGCCCTTTTTCCCCGCAACTTTCGAGCTACAGAAAGAGGAATAACTTCCTCGCACAAACCTGTAGTACTCCTGAGCACCATCAGAATCACAGAAGTGACAAAAATAATGATCTCGTCTCAGGTGTTTGAGTAGCTCATCGTTATCCAGGTAGCGCTCGTCACAGAATTTGCACAGGGGGTGCCCACGGTGAGAGGTGTCATCCGGGTCCCCGTGGATTCGATGGCGAGCGAGGTCCTTACGAGAATACCATTTCCGTTCGTAGGTAAAGATCTGAAGGGAGAGAGAGATAGAGGTACAGAGATATTTATTATTACTTCTTGGGAAGAAAAGGAGTGAGCCAGGTTGCACACAGCTTGCTCACTTGCAAGAGAGGAAGACTTTGCAGTTTGACAACGGACACCCACAAGTTTCAGCACCAAAATTCAGGTGACAGATCCAAATCAAATCCAACCCGCATCTCCTTCAGTCAGAACATCAGACACCGATTCTATTTGCCCTGTCACAATGTTCTGTGTGTACTAACCTAACACAAAAAGCTTTAAAGTATAATCTCTGCTGGGGAAAAAATTCCTAGATATTTGTGAACATACAGTATTTCTAATACTTGAACTAAAAAACCCCATAAACCAGAACTGAGATGTTTTGCTCCGGAAGCAACTACCCACACACAGCTACATTCAAAGAATACAGCTCAGCAAGCAAATATTGTGTTGTAAGCCAATCTTCTGTCCCTAACACAGGAGCTATTTTGGTAGGAAGGATTCTGAAGACGTCAGAAAGATCAACACAGCCTTGAGAACACAGTATCTGTTATTTCTTGCCCAGGCAAGGTGTGTTAACTCAGTCAGGGAAGAGGTTCACTTGTCTCAGCAAGGGTTGACTGACTAAAGCTTATGGGAGTTTAACAACTTCTTTTCAGTGGGTGCTAGCAACACAGAGCTTTTTTCCACGACACAAACATTTCTGCAATGCTCTGAAGTTAAACTAACAAGTTCTAATATTGTTTGTGAATAGGAGAGACAATAAAACATTTCTGCAGTGCTGGCTACTTCAGCTGACCATGGAAATGCCTCCTCAGCAGACCTTGAAGGACACAGCAACTGAGAGAAGCGGTCCTGCCCTTCCCTGACCACTTCCCTTGCCTGAGCTCCAGTGATTCCAAAATCACAGGAAAGAGTCAAATCAATCCACTGAAAGCTAACCCTGCCAAGAAGTAGTATGTACTAGTATTCATTCAGGTCAGCCTGCCCACTTTGGGATGCTGTCCCTTTGGCAGTAAACTGCAGTTCAGTTGGCATAAAACAACTGTGGCACCACAGAATAAATGCATTTCTCCAGTCTGATAATTAATTGGTTTCAGAGGAAACAAACACACACAAAACCAAGTATAGTGAGTTCTAAAAATACACACTCATGCATTAAATATCCTCCTACAACAAGGAATGCTGACAACTATTAGGCAGAGGGGTTAGCAGTCCTAGAATTCATTGAACAGTAGCTGCTGATTTCACCCCAGGTGTAATTCAGAAACACAAAACCCACTCTAGCTCCAGGGAAAGGTGGAGTTCTGGCTCTCAGAGAGTGAGAAAGCCTTGCCTGGCTGAGACAATGCTAGCCTTTCTAAGGGAAATTTGGGTGGGATTAGAGCAAGTGAAAAAGGGTAATGGCAGTGGTGATGGTAAGATGAGTAGTTTGACGTTTCCATGCACATGACCTTTTCAGACACAGGCAACCAGCTTTCCAGTAACTGCCTTGTCTTTAGTAGGCTGTAAGACACATTTTGAAACAGCCCCATATCATGTTCTACGTGTGTACATCAAACAGAGCCGACCTCAATTGCAGGCAACAATGAGTTTCATTTTCCAATCAAGTCAACAAGATACAGGAAATTTGTTCTGAACAAAAAAAAAAAACCCAACAAGATAATGAAATATAATTATATTTCATTAAACCAGGAAGATGAATTCTCATCCTGTACATGATCCAACTGTAAATGCTACATTGTCTCTGATCTGAGAAATAAATGCATCACTCCACAATGTATTCTGCTTTCTGAACCAAATGTTTCCTTAAGTTACAGTTCTAGGTTGTAAAGTCATTAGAAGTGTAAGTCTTACTAGACACCAAATCTCTGCAGTTATAGTTGCAACAAAGCCTGCCTATGCCACAGGATTAACTTCCTATCAGACAGTTTGGGCTTGGTATTTACACATGTTGTAGTGGAGGAGCTAACATCAGTAGAGTTTGAATGTGGTCAGGTTTAATTTAAAATATAATCCACCAAGATCCTTCAGGCCTTCTTTGTTAATCAGTTTGTGGAAGAAGAAAGACTTAAAACAAAGCAACTGGCCTCAATGCAGGCAAACAAAGAAAACTTAAAATAAACTGGTGCTGTTCAGCCACCCCTGTCTTCCCACCTCCCCAAGGACTCTTGCAAGTGGCATAAGGAAGCACCCCTCCTTCCCCCACACAAACGCAGAATTAGCTCACCTTTAAGTGTTTAACACAGAGTTTGCAACAGAAGAGCTCATGCTGCTTCCTCATGTGCTGTTCCAGATCTGCAAAGGTATTGAACGGCTTCGCATCTGGACACAAGTAGCATTCGTGCTGCAGCAGCTTCCTAAGGGACAAGAAAGATTTCCTAAAAATTATCTGATTTTCTCCAGGCAACCCAATACCTTTATCAAAAAGCAAATGTTCTGTCAGGGGCAGAAGGCTGTATTTTTATAGCTCCTGCAGCAATTTGTAATGAGGTTAACGCCCTGCTTATTCCAAGAATACTCTGTCATCTGTCAGGAACAGAACACAACCAAATTACACAGAGGCTTCAACTGCAAGGAGAGAGCTGAACAGTCACAGTGCCAGTAAAACACTGCCACAATAGAATTCTGAGTGCACTGTAACACATCCATGCAACAAGCCCCCTGCTTATTGAAGATTCAGCTGATACACACAACATTCACGTCCAATTTAATTACTTTTTCTACTGTCAGAAACAAAAAAAAAATACAGTGGAGAGAGATAAAGAATTGTAATAGAAAAGGGAGGGGGGCAGGGAACCCACCACAAACAACCCCCCCACAATGATTCTCAAGGAGAGCTGAAGACAGAGCACAGGTATCAGTGGGAGAACCCACTCCCACACACTCGATTCCTGCCCATGGATCTGTAATCTCCACAGCTCTCCAGAAATCCTGTCAGTGGAATAAATTCCCAGAGCTGAAGTGTAATTAATCAGAACATGCTTCCAACTGATTCCCTCACTGCCCAATTCCACAAACATTAAGTCAGACATGACTGTAAATGTAGCAGCAAAGGTACATTCTTGGCCCAAATCTGGCTGGGTATAACGCACCATGCTCCAAGAACAAGGTGCAGCTGCCTGCAAGGGTTTCACTTTTCTCTCTTTTTAACTTCTTTTAATTCTCTTAAGAGTCTCCCAATTAAGTGCATGATGAAAAATATTTTTTAGAACACCATGCTGATGCCACATCTTCTACTTTGCATTGGGTTTTTTTTTACTTCACCCTTTTCCTCTCCCCTTCAGAGGGAAGATCTTTGCTGGCAGATAAGGTTGCTCGACTTCTCACCCAGTGCTGAGCACAATTGGTTTTGATTAGTCCTTATGCAGCACAGCAATAAATACAATTATAACAGTAATTCAGTCTCTACCAATTCCCACAGCAGCCATGCAAGGAATGAAAAGCCTTTCAGCAAGTTTGCTGCTGGTAAAGAAGCAAGAAGCAACTTTTCCAGACAGAGCAACGCTTCTCTATCATCCAGCAGTGAACGGGAACGCTCCGGCCCTGAGGAGTAGCTCCCTTTGCTGACTGCTGTACTGAGTGGTCACACCAGCCATGCTGCTCCAGCCTCTCACCCTACCAAAGCCACCTGCTCTGTGACTAACACACATGGCATGGCAGCCACTCTTCCCAGGAAACAAAACCACACCGCTCTGCCCAAGTCTGCATTTCCTGCCACGTAGTGCAGGTAAGAATACACTGCTTGAGGGGGATGTTATGGGAACTTACCTGTACAGAGCATAAACATCTCCATCCATAAAATAAATGTCATATTTCTTCTCATGCTGCAACTGGTTAAGTGCTATTGTTGAGAAAGATGTAAGCTTCCGTCCAAAGACCACCTGCAGGCAACACAAGAATCAGAGAGAGCGTGCTCAGACAGCAGTCTTTGGGATTCCAGGCAAACTCCTCAGCCCAAACTGTATTTGTCAGGGAACTCATCATAGCCTGAAGCTTGGACAACATCTGCAGAGCTTTTTGTCAGTCCCAGCTGCTCACCAGCATTCCCAGTTACTGGCCCCAAAACCATCAGCAAAGCCACTGCGACTGCTCCTTATCAACTTCAAGTGAGTCAGTTTAGATGAAGGTGGATTGGGCTAACCTGGTCTTTGGATTTTGAACTAGACTTTTATGGTATGTTTTGCTACCACAGCTGTGCTGAGAGGAAATATCTTCAATCCCCTTGGCAGCAAGTGCCTGTCAAGAGCCTGCGCTCAGCTCCCTCCTATCTCCTCACAGGAGATCACACAGGAACCTAGAGTCTGCAAGTGAGAAGTTACTCAGAGTCTGACTGGGAAATCACTGTTTCTTGCTTTCCTGGTAGTTAAGGAATGAAAAATACTACATCACTTCCCAAATCAGCTGCACCACATACGCCTTTCTAAGGGAATCTGCTTGCTCTCAGTTGCCTCCGCTGACCTTCAAGCAGCCTGGGTCTGTCTCACCCTGCAGCTGTTTACAGTATTACACCCTTCTTCAGAAGCCACCTAGCAGTGGTCTGCTCCAGCCCACAGTCTCAGTTTGGGAAGTGCTGGGGTAGCAGCAACATTTACACAACAGCTAGAGTTACCTGGAGCAGCACAGAAGGGCTGAGACACAAACACTGGAAGTGCCTTTCAGTTCTTTCAGTAAACACTGTAAATCTAGAAATACTCACAGCCTTAACAAAAGCTTTCAAGCATATGATGCACATACAGTTTAGTCTTGTCAAATCACTCCTCTGCTCTGGATGAGGTGAAACACCATGGAACAAGTCTTTGTGTCGGGTGTTGTAGGTTGGTGGGTGTTTTTTTAAAGCTTTCCTTACAGTTGGGCTAACCAAAACAACAAAAAAATGCCCTACTTGATGAAACATCAAGCTTAAAATAAACAGAATGCAAGTTTAATTTTGTTGGGTAAGTGACAGCTGTGTCTAACTCCAACTGTTTAACAAATTTCATCTCAAGAGAAATGGTACTGGCATTCCATTGCAGCCCAAAGTGAGTTTGAAGGGAGAGAAAGGGATTGCTGCAAAGCAGATTGTATCACAGGGGCCCAGCACAATTTCCTACAGCAGTTCCAAGAACAACCACACACACAAAACAAACACACTGAGCCAAAACTCCAGATAACAAGAAGCACACTGACCAAAACCCCGAGCCTGATCCAAGAATGTACCAGGGTTAGTTTACAGGTCAACAAGTAACCCTGCCTAGCTTCACTGCATCCCTGAAAGCACCTATTACCATAACGAGTACAGCCTGCTTTCTCCTCCCTCCTGCCCTGTGCTGCCACTCATCCTTACAGCTGCATTTCCTTTTGGACATTCTGCTGTGACATGTACTGGTTTGGTCTACACTGCTCTGTACCACACTGGCTGAGACTTGGCAGTGTCACACTTGCCTCTCCTCATTTCACAGGGCCCTGTTTAGGGCCCTACATATATGCACAGCTTGTTCAAGGGTGGTTGTGATGTGATTTATTCCCCCCAGTAGCTTTTTCTCTTCCTTGGGGCAGATGGGTGAAGAGACAGGACAGTGTTATAGTGGCACTTAAAGACAGGGGAGTAAAAAGAGTACAGCCACTAAAGTTGACCTCAGACTAGTAAAAAAAAAAAATAATCATATTAAACAGTTCATAAGTGAGGGAAAAAGAGGGCTGAATGAACCAAAGTTCAGGCCACGTAATACAGCTGTATAAAGCTCCAGAGATAACAGTCCACCTGCGACCCTACGACAAGCAAGTTTAAGGATGAAGGGCAACATCACAGCTTGTTTCTTCCAAGATGGGAGAAGTGGAGCAGCAGCCCTTCAGGGCATGATCAGAGATAAAATTACTTTCAGAGTATCTTTCTGTACATAGAGCCCACTCATGGGCCAGCAAGCTCAGTCTAAAAACCACATTAACCTTTCTGGCCTACACAAAGTCTGAGGATCTTCAGCACACAGCCAAGCATCTTCAATCCCTACAACCATTTAAGCAAGGTGAAAAGCAACCAAAGCAAACCTTTTTTTTTTTGAGAGGGGTGGGGGAAGTACCTCTCCTTTCAGGAAGGAGAGAGTTCCCCTCCCAAATACACTTATTCTCTAAACCATCTCAGCATATTTCAGTGCGAGTACAAATTCTTTTCTTCTTAGGGGTTTGCTTTTCCCTGCATGGCTCTGCAAAAACCAAGGCATGTACAACCATTAGTTTTTATAACCATCCTCCAACAACTTTTCTTCACACAGCTCACCACTGCCCCAAACCCTGAGCTCGCTGCACACAGCCAAGCCACAGGCATCCCAGTGACATCCCCTGAACTCCAGCACAGGGTCCTGCTCCTGCACGAGCAGGGCCACGAGGAAAACTGACATCTATCAGAAAAGTTACACCTGAGGAGAAATGGCTTTTAAGGCACACACTCAGGAGATGGTTCAGGCTGACAGGGGCTGGAGGCGAATGCAGCACAGTGTGCTGTAACGCGAGGCGTGAGCCAGCCCTGACAGAATACAATGTTCTCCCCCAAGCTGAAAATCGAGGCAGGAATCCGGCAGGATGAGAGAGGCACCTGAGATCGTGTAACACCAACTCTGGAGAGCAAGCCCTGCTGATCTAAAAACCAACGAAATAGCCCCTTTAAATGCCGTTTGCTTCGTATTTTCTTTCCAGCGCCCCTCTCGTTCTCCTCTGCACGGCAGCCGCACCACCGGCAGCCAAGAGGCCTGCAGACGAACCCGGTAACCTCCCGGCCGGGGCACGCTCCCCCCGCGGCTCCACTCAGCAGATTTCACGAGTTGCTCCGTGGCCCGGCCCTACCCCGGCTCCTACCCCTGCCCGGCCCATTGCCCCGGCCCGGCTCCGGCCTGGCTTGTGACCCACCCGGGCCCATGCTCCGGTCCCTCCCTGGCTCATGCTACGGCTCCGGCCTGGCTCCTACTCCTGCCTCGGCCCGGCTCCGGCCTGGCTCCGGCCCCGGCCCA
>VZTU01030358.1:111594-123051 GCA_013400835.1 Zapornia atra
TCCGCTCGGTTCCAGCCCCTGGGAGAGGCCGAGCGGCGTTGCGAGGCCGCGGCCCGCCCGCGGGGAGCCGGAGAGGCGGGCAGCGGGGTGACTGGGTGCGCCAGGCCCTGCCCCAGCGCCTCTGGGCGCTGCCCGGGGCGGCCCTGACGGCGGGCTAGAGAGGGCGTCCCGGTCTCGGGGGGCGCGGGGGGTGCTGGTGTCCCGGCGGGGGGTGCTGGTGTCCCGGCGGGGTTACGTTGCCCGTTGCCGGGGCACGCAGCCCCGCGGTGGGAGCGCCGGGCCTGCCGCTCTGCCTCTCGGTCAGATCTCATAACTCGGGCGGCCAGTGGCCTCTGTAAGCGACGCGCAGGCGGGGGTCAAACCCCGCGAGCTGTTACAAAGCGGGCCTGGAGCCCTGGCAAATGGCACGTAGCACCCGCGGGCACAGTGCCACCAGCGGGCTGTGCCCGCGTCTCGGCGTTAAGAGCACAGAGTCTGTTGGAGAGGCCTCTGTGTGCGCTACAGGCCGCGGCTCGGGTGCCTGAGCACGCGGCGGTGTCCGGCCTTCCAGAGCCAGTTCAGGCGAACTGAAGTTAATCCTGAATGTCTCAGCCGCTCCCAGGGGCAGATGTGTGTTCCCCCGCTCGCCCTGAACGCTGATTCCGTGTTTCAGAGGTCTGTGCGTTGCTGGGGCTCGGGGCTGAGAACTGCAGCTCCTTAAACAGAAGAGGGTGCTCCAGGAGCACAAAGAACAGCAGGAAGGGGCTCAGCAGCCATGTTCCTCTGGAGGTGAAGTGGGAGAGCGTGGAAGCTTGGCTGGGGACAGTACAGAGGGAGAGACCAACGTTTATCCAGACTTCAGGATCTCCCCACTTCTTTTTCTCCCTGCTAAATGACCGATACGGGGTCACCTTCCTTTCCACGTGTGAGAAATCAGTGCAGATCTCTGTCAAACAGGGACGTTCTGCTTCTACACCTACCCAAAAAAGTCTGAGGAAACCCCGAGGTCGTGGCATTCCTTCTGCCACATCATCGGATGTGTCACCAGATGAGCAGCATGTCGCTCTGCTTAGCAAACATTCCTGGAGCCCTGTCCCTTGACTCAAGGGCTGCCATCTGGCCCAGAAATGACAAAAGGGTTTCATTTTTTTGGTGGGTGTCTCCCATGACCTGCAGAGCTGGTATGAGAGGGTGATCGAGGAATGATTCCAGGAGGCACCATGCCACAATGAAGCAGGTTACTCACTGGCATAATATGTTAACCTTTAAAGGCAAAACGTGCCAAAAGAGATTTTGCTAGGAAGGAAAATGGAGACAAACCACGGGAAATGAGACATTGCAGTGTGTAGTAAATTCCTAGGATCTCCTTGTCAACAGCATCCTTATCATTCCCATATGCTTGCTTTTCATCAAATTCCTTGCCATTTGGGTTAAAAGATGCACTTCATTTTCTTCGAGGCGTGAATCATCATTTTAGGGCAAAGGAGCACATAAAACACAGGGAGTTCATTAAAACACACAGTGATTTTATCTAATCCAACACCAGCATTTAACATCTGTGCCATAAAATAATATGTTTTATAAGTATTTTGGAAAATTAAGTAGTTTAAATGAAGTATTTTAATGTTTTGGATCATTGGCTACAACAGGTAATACTTACTTTCTCCTAAAGAGGCCCATTCACCGTACTTCAAAGTAGAGGAGATAATACCTGTCTTTCTGGTAATCAACATTAAAGTGTGTTTGGGTGGGGCTGTTTTAAATAATTAGGAATGACTGAGGATGTTGGCTGTAATTACTTCAGGAAATGGTTGTGTGTGTTGTGTCCCGTCCGTCCCTGTTCTCCCCCCCCTCCCCCCCTCGAATTAATGATACTGTTGAAAATGTTTCTGTGCCTAAGCTGCATCACACAATTTTGGAGAGCAATTAGCATGAAATGAGATGGAGGTTGCTGACAGCAATGCGCTGTCTTAAGTGTCACTCGTCTGTGAAATTACGCCAGTACCCCAGCGCCATGGCCCAGCATAGGATAATAAATACACCTGCATAATTAGGCTTAAAAGTGACATTACTCACTGCAAAGAACATGGTGACAAAGTGACTGGGCAGAACTGGAGTTTGTGCTTTTCGGATTCTGGTTGTGTGGGTAAGAGCTGGGTCGTGGCACCTGGTCCCACACAGTGTGTTCCTACCACCAGCAGCGTGTGTGATGGGCCTGGTGAAAGGAAGCACCGGCTCTTTACCGGGTGCTGCAGGCAGGCAGCTCCTCACCTGGGGTGTTTTCTGCCTCTCTGTAATCAGTGCCTGAAGGTTTCGTGCCCCTTCACAGTGCAGCTAAACTTCCCTCAGCAGGGAAAGCTCGTACCCCTCACGCTTCTCACTCTCACCGACCCCTGAATTTTAAACAAGACCCAGGTAGTTCATTTGGACCAAACTCCATGTAAGGTTATCTTTGCACAGATACCAGCCCTGCCCTCTACATGCAACCATACCAGGACCCAAACCAACCCAGTCCCCCAGCTGCTGGCACGAATATCTGCCAACATTCAGACTTTGCTCCAAAGCCTGCTTTCAACTCCTCATCGTTCCCAAAAATCATCTCGACGGTGTATGTGACTCATGGGTTTTAATTCATTTATTTCGCAGTGCAAAGAGGTTTTTGTAATACTCTTTCAATGGATTGAATCATTCTTTGCTGATGACTTAAGGATGCTGTTTTATTTCTCTAGTGATTGCAAATGGAAGCTGGATCTTAAGCACTAAGTGTGACCCCAAAACATAAAGAAATATAATCATATATAATTAACTAGGCTCCAGCGCATACTGTGAGTATCCTGGTTGGTTCTTAGTTCTTTCTGTTGTCATACAGGAAATGTTTTCTTCCCAAGAGAAAGGGTTAATGTCGATGCCAGGGGTAGATAATTTCCATGTTTACTTGCTAAATATCCCATCGTAACATCCGAAGAAAAGTCACTTTTCAAGTCATTTAATCAGCAATAAATATCCTGTGGAATAATTGATAACTCAGCAGATGAGCACAACAAATCCATTTTACTCAGAAGAGCAACAGATCAAATATTTATAGTTCAGCACTAAAACATTGTCAAAGTGTAGAGCTAAAGGTTATGCCTTAGATTAATTTCATATTCACAGCTTGATGCGGATGCGGTTCATTTGCAGCCAAGACACTTAGAGCATAATAGCAAAATCTACTTTGATTTGACAAAGTTTCTGTTAAAAGTGATTGTTTCCTCAGGGATTCTTAATTATTTTTTTTAAAATAAGTCTCAGATATTCTTATTAGGAGTGGCTTTACACAGGTACCACATTTGAGGGTGGGTTTAAATGTATAACCCTGAATATCCATAGTCTTCAGTGACCAGAGTTTATTTTTCTGAGGCTGAAAAAGGCGGTTTAGGTTGCTCTAAGATCAGCATTGCTTGTCCCAGACACATCAGGCTGCCTTTCTCTCAGACTGGCCTTCCACCGTGTTGCTGTGTGTGATGGAACCGGTCTGTGCCCCTTCAGACTGCACAGGGCTCGGGGCGGTCGGGGGTTTCACTCTGTCGGAGCAAATACACCGACAGCCCTGGCTGTGGGACTGACAGGAACTCACTCTCTTATTTTCCTGCATTTAAGAAAAATCCCAGTCTGCCATTACTATTGATGTTTGATGTTCCCCTTTTGTTATAACCAAAGCATGTTTTTCTATTGACAAGTTCAGCTGTAGAGAGGCAGGAGCACGCCGCAGCCCTCCAGCGTGTCAGCAGGCACAACGCGCTCGGTACGATGCACAGCTTCAGATCTGATGAGGGAATCTTTCTCAGAGCCCTTTATTTGCCAAAAAACCTAAGCTGATGATACAAGCTTTTCTGAAAAGTAGCGATTCCTTGAAGAGGGGGAGGATCCTTAAAGTCTAAAGAGAGACACATGCTGGGAAGCAAAGTTGTATTTCACGGCGTTCATAAACATCTGTCTAGTGATAAAGAGTTTTCTTTAGCAGCAGTTTGTTGGAGGATGTGAGCAGAGTAAGTGCAGCTAGCAGAAAATAGAGTACCTAGATGGGAATTCAAAGGAGCAGTGGGGGAAAGGGCTCTGGCATCAGGCTTTCAAGGTGAAATGTTGATGTACAAATTCCCAGAACAGGATGAGGACCTTGAGGGAGCTTGATTTTCACAGAACATTACGGGAGGTAACGTCAATGGACGGAAGCAAAGCAGCTTGGCAAGCAAGAGCTCCCTTGCTGCTCCTGCCCCAGTTTTTGTAGGGGGGAGGAGAGCCCATGTGGGACACTGGAGAGGGGATGGGGCAGCTGGAGCTGGGCCCTGCCTGGTGCTCTGTGCATGGTGAGAGCCTTGGGGGTCACTGTGGCGCCGAGCTCGGACCGAACCTTAGCCATGCTTCTTTCAGCCTGGTGTGTTTTTCAGACAGAGAGATGCATTTTCATCCCCATGTTTATATTCAGCAATGTCAAGGTCAGATAGCAAAGACAGGTAACTTGGGGATTGTGGCTCGGTGCTCCTGACTCCCAAATCAGTGCCCTGCCAGCCCAACCACTCTGCTCTGGATAATTTGGGGGGTTTTTTTGCCTAGATTTTTGCTAGATTTTTGGGGTGGGTCAGTCTTACACCTACAGGGACTGCATAAAAAGCAGCAAGAATTGCATGCAGTCAGTGTGGGACATCAGGGTTCTTGTAACATGCTACTTGCAACACAGTTGTAGCATATTTAGTTCTAGTTGTAGCGCTGGTCCAGGAATAGGACTGCTTATGCGCCTCCTCTTTTCATATCTCAGTGGGTTTTACAAATATAGCTCTTTATCCAGCAAAGTGTTCATGCCAAGGAAAACATACTCCACCTGTGCAATTTGCTTGAAGACAAATTTTCTTCCCATCTACATGCTTCAGAACCCTCTACTCCAGTTTTCTTACATGTATATAATTGTGTCTACAATAGAGCCTCACCTAATTAAATTGCAGGAAAATAGGAGAGCGCTTCAGGGGTGTGTGGGGTTTGGTTGAGAGATCTCAGAGCCGCCAATGGGAAGATTCACCTCACAACTCTTCCTCCTTACAGTAAACATGCTTCAGATCTGAGCCAAACATACTCTGAGCTTCACACGTCTGGGTATTCGCTCGCTTTCGTTACTGTAAATTACTTCCAGGAGAAAGACTGAATCATGGTCTGGAGGGGGCTGCAAGATCTGTCTGCATCAGAGACAACTGTTTGATGGCATCTTTTTCCCCTGCTCTTCTATCTGCATTTCAGATTTTTGTCCTTGCTGCTTGCTTGCTGCTCTTCTAAGGCAACCCTGTCGTGCTGCATCACTCTGTTTTTTCCATCATGATTCTTTTTCTTTGGTGGTGCCATGTCCTGTCCAAATCACTCTTATGATGACGTTGCTTCAGCCTTTGAGATGTTTAGAGACTCTCTTCGTATTCTGCCAACTGCAGCTGTTGGAGGCAAATTAGGCAAAAGTCAGGTCTGGATGGTTGGGCAATGCGATGGTTTCTGACAGTTCATCCTTTCACCCAAGTTGTCCCATCAGAGTCAGGTTCTCAAGTGGATGAGTAACATCAGAAGTGCAGCATCACGCCTGTAGCTTGTGAGATGATGGACTGCTTCATTAAGCTCGGATACTGAGGACAGATGAGTGGAATTTGGGGAGTAGCACAGAGGACCTGGGTCCATACCTTGGTTCAGTTTGGTCTCCAATCAGTGACTCAGTTATTCCCTCTCTGTACCTCAGTTTTAGGCAGAAGTAATTCCACTGATTCAGCTGGGGCTTAATTATTGCCTGTAAAGGGCTTTGAAATCCTAAATGATCGATGCCTTGAGAGCGTGTGTGATTAGTGAGCTGGATGCAGCGGTGGGAGCCGAGCTGCAAAATTCAAGTGAACAAAAACAAGTTCGTTTGGCTGGGAGCAGCCAGCTCCACCAAACTCTGCAAAAGTATCACCAGGCTGGGGGCTTTTTTTCCCCCCTGACTTCGTGCTAATGGATCCATCGTTTCATGTAGAGGTTTCTACCACTTCTGTTGAATCGTGTGTGACATTTACAGTACTCTCTGTTCCATTAGCAAAGTAATTTGAGATAGTTTATTATCCTTTGGAGACTTTACTGCTTGCTGGTTAACTTCCATGTGACTGGACCCTGGGAAAAAATGAACCCCTCTTAAAATAGTACATGAGACTAAGAATAGTGAGGAATTAGTAATTTCTTTGGAGTAAAATAATTCATTTAGTGTGCTTTAATGAGAAGATCTACAACATTAGGAAACACCACTTACTGTTTCCTCTTTTCAGCACCACCAGAACGCAGCAGCTTCATCGTGGAGTCAAGGTGCTTCTTTGCCTCACAGTTTGAAACCGCAATTTGTTTGTATCAGCTACAGTGCCTTTATTCCTGAGGAACAAAGAAACAGCATTTAATCAGCATGTTCTGAATCACTGGGGAAAGGAGTCGCTCCGTAATCTGAGCTTATTCCACGAGGACACGCTCTAGATGCAAGAAAATGGCAAAGGTGGTTGTTATTCCTGGGACTCTCTGCCCGGGGTGCTGTCAGTGCGGTACCCCAGGGACCCATCCCGCTTGGGTCCCGCTTGCTAAGTGGCTCCTCCACACTCCTGAGCAAAACACACCCGGTGTGATTCACCAGGGAAGCTCAGCAGTGGGCTGGCTGTTGGGAAGCATCAGGGGTTGCTGAGCCACATGTGTGTGGGGGGGAATATTTTTTGCTTGCCATTAAGGCTTCGCTCACTCCTGGGTTGAAGCAACGCAAGAGGCAGCGGGGATGTGAGTCTGGGAAAGTAGGTGAAGGGTGAACCACAGAAACTCAGTGTGCAGGCAGAGATGGAGCAGTGGGAACCCAGACCACTGTCCTGGCAGGCAGGGGATTTCTCAGGGTGTTTCTTCTTTTCAGGTGGGATGTTCAGTACCAGGTTGCTCAGATGCTGAGCTTCAAGCATCACCCGAAGGACAACTGCCTGCAGCAGCACCGTGCTTTGCACTGTCTCAGGATGAGCACAATGACATGGGCAGCAAAACTCATCCCTGCTGCAACCTCTGACTAAAGGTCCTTTGCCAGTTCAGTGCCTCCAGCTGATTTCACGGTGGTGAAGCCTCTCCTGCCTTATGACTGTTTCGTACCCGTCTCTCCAAGGTCAATCTGCACACTGCGTGGGAGGGCAGAGCCAGACACAGTCTTCAGGCGAAGGACCTCAGAGCAGGAGGCTCCGTTCCTTGGCCAGACCTGCCATTCGCTTGTGTGGTCTTTGGCAACTCGCTTCAACTCTCTGGGCCTCAGTTTCCCAGCCTGAAAAACAGGACGCTCACAATTAACAGTCGGAGCAGGTCTGCAGAGTACAGGAGCTGCCTCCATCCTCTCATCCTACTCCCACAGGGAGATGCTGTAGAGCCCAAATGGCCAAAAAGTGTCACGTATGGAGTGAGTGTTAATGACCATGTGTGCCAGAGACCCCATCACAGGGCTGGCCTCTTCAATTGCTTTGTTTTCATGCTGGGCTGAGTTGCTAACCTTCCAATAAACACCGGAGTCGTTAGAATAAAAATGTGGAAAATGCTATCATTAAACCACACTGGTTTATTTTTCAAGTGCCTCTTTCTGGGACATCAAATTCATTTAGATCATTCTCAAAAGCCACAAATCCTGAATGGGTGCAGTAATGTGTGTGGTGGGAGGCGAGAGCACAACAGGCATTAAATCGGGCAGAGTGTCAGGGCTCTGACAAGAGCGCTCGCCTGGGTTTATTGCAGGGGTTTAAGACGTGATGCCTCCAGCTGCTCAACCCTCCTGCTCCCCAGCCATCCAGTTTTTCAGACTAAAACCCCAGCTCCTGCGCAGGTATCTCAGCTTAGAGCTGTGGTGGAGATGGCTGGTCCAGCAAAGAAGAGGGAGGTACATCCTGGAGAGCCTGAGCATCCAGGGGGGAGAAGGAGCTGCAGCAGCTGTCTCCTCAGCAACCAAGAGCCAGGACCTTTCCATCAGCAGAATCTTCCTCTTATGAAAATTGTAATTTTCTTCTAAAATAAAACAGCCTGAAATCTTTTCAGCAGCAGACCCATACGGTTAGACCCCATTGCCCCTCATCTTGATAAATGTGGAGTGACATCATTAAGGGGTCACCTGAGCACTGTGGTAGCTGAGCAAGGTCTCAGCTCAGCGGCCACGGAGTTGGTAGATGTGATGCTGGAGCTGATAATTGTGTTTGTTGAGTGAAAACCTAAAAGTGAGGCTTAGGATCAGCTGCCCTCAGCTTGGGTGAACCCTGGCACCGTCATTCTACAGGAGTGACCCAAAAGACTGAAATCTTAATCTCACAGGAGTCTATAAAAAACTTTCACCAGAGCCCTGATTTATCCAAAAGCTTTGTGCCTACCGAGGAGAGCCAGGATTCAGTTCCTCTGGGAAAGCTCCTGGCCCAAAGAGCACCTTGGGAGCTGCATGGTGCGAAGTGCCCGCTGCTGCACTAAGGTAGCTACTGCGTTTCTGGGCGCATCAGCTTCTGTGAGGGGGACAGGATACTAAACTGATCCTTTAGTTACTTTGAACAGAAATAGAAGACAAATGGGTTGTCAGCTGTTGCATTTGGAAGGTATTTACAAACGCCTGGGAGAGGAAACGTGCGCTCCGCTCGAGATCCGGAGCCTGACTGTGTCTCGGAGTGCCTTGCAGACACAACAGGCTGGCTGTGAGCGAGCAGCATCCCAGGCACTGGGAGGAAGGAGTTCAGTTCAGTTCCCGGGGAGTTCATCACCCTGACAAGTTATTCAAGTTATGCCAAAAATACACGTAAAAGACACTCCAGGCGGATCTCTAGGAATGAGAAAATCTTCCACTCCTGGGTGGGGAGGTTGAGCCCACGTCGGTGTTTTGCTGCAGCGAGACGTAAGCTGCCAAAGCGCCTGTTTGCTCGGCGGAGGGGCAGGGGTGGGAGCAAGGCTTGCATGGCTCTGCCTTCTCCAGACCCCAGCATCGGCTTGTTCAGGATGGATCTGGCTCTCAGGGGGAGGAGGAAGTGTAACAGCTGTTTAGTGAGTGAAATAAGCCCGGCAGCACATGTCTCCTCCTGGCTGGGGTTCGGTGACCAGGGAGGGACGCGATGTGACTGTGCTGTACCTCTGCCGTTCATTAATGGCTCTATTAAGGCATGAAAGTGGTGAGGCTGTTTGTAATGTCCAGAGCACTCAAAGGGTGACAAAAATAGCCCACCCATCAACCATCTGCTTGGTGGGAGATTGGAGCCCGGCTTCATCCTTACTGTAAGCCGGGGTGCTTTCAAGAAGTCAGGCCATGGGTGTGTTGGGACTCTGGGTCTGGTTTGTTAACAGAGCTGAGTCGTGCTCTGCACACACGTCATTTCCAGCGCTCTGCATGGGAAAAGACAGGTTCTCTTTCTTACCAACTGGGAATTTCACTCATTCCCAGCTTCCCCAGAAGAGGAACATCGTGAGGCCCTGCACCATCCATCTTACTTCTCCCCGTCTCTTACTGCTGCTTTGTGCTTTCCTTTTCTCCCTCCTCCCCTCTGCCCCCAGTCCTGTCAGTCTGGCCTGAGCGTGGTCCCTGCCTGGTCCCCACCTGGCCAAGGGGCTGGTTCCTGCAGGAGGAGGTTGTTCCTTGGCTCCCACACCCTAAGCGGTCCCCAGCGTTGGGTCCGTGTCTTGCTTGAATGTGCAAACACGTCCCCATGCCTGAGCAGAGGGTCACAAAACACCAGTGTGTGCAAGCTGGGCTGATGGGGAGACCTCCACTGCTGGGAATGTGTGCTCGCTGGGCATGAGAAGATGAGGCTGGAGGATGCTGGTAAAGAGATGGGGAGCCGAACAGTGGGAAGCATCCCGGCCAGATTCCTTGGGAGCACATTAAAATAACATCAGCAGGGAGAAATGGGCACACAGGAGCATGCAAGATGCTGAGAATAAAATTAATCAAGTTACGCTGTAGCCTGAAAAAAAGAAATTAAATATTTAGTCATAGTTCAGTGTATAAAGCCAAGAACTTGGCTAATAAACAGGAGGAACTGGAATTGCTCCCCGATGAGCATAAATTTGACCTGCTTGGTTTTATTAAGGAATCTGGGGGGAAAAGTTACCTGACTGGAATGGCAGACTCCTGGCAATATTCTGTGGGAGAAGAACTGGGTTGTGGAAGAGGAAGGGAAGCAGCCTGACAAGCCCACTGCATATGGTCTTGAGCACTTTGCTGCAGGAGAAGGTGCAAAGCAGCTGCTTGCTCCTGGCTGCTGCAGGCTCCTGGACCACGGAGAAGAGCAGAACCATCGGCTCCTCGCATCCCACCAGAGTATCTACAGGCAAACCCTGGTGTGGTCACAGGAGTTCAATCCAGGCAAGAAAAAGTGGCTCTCAGTGGGAGGCAGCAGGGGTGGTGTACCGAATCCCAAACCCTTCTGTTTGTTATGAAGTGGCACCAGAGGAGTGTTGGATGGGTCTGGAAACACCAGGTCCTGTAATTCCTCTGGCTTAAGAAGGCAGTAGGCTTCAGTGAGAGGAAGACATGCTGGCAGGGGTCCCATGGGAATCAGCTGTTTGCCTGCTGGTCATACCTTCTTTTTCCTAAAGAAGAGATGGGAGAGCAGGAAGAGCTTTTGGGGAGGAAGGTCATTTGCAACTGGGAAAGTGACCAGGATAGAAAAGTGACCAAGAGCGAACAGAGATCTGGAGGACAGACTTTGAGTGGGTGGGAGGGTGGCACAGCAGCCATCTAAGCCCCCCTGCCCATGGGTTTGGTGCCTCAGCTTCACACCTCTTCAGCAGTTGTGACTTTATCCTACACCAGGCAAGTTCACTGGCACTAGGACCCCCCGAGTCCCTGGTGGGTTATTCGTTTGAATGGAGCAAGATGGGAGTGAAATCTGTGTCTCACCACTTCATGGACACTATGAAGGTGGAGAGGAGCCTGTTGAGCTCTGCACAGCAGGATGGCCGTGCTCCCTGAGACACTTATGGACCCTCTGCTCCCCTCCAGCAGCAGTTTTGTCTCTGGACTGAGGCAGGTAACCAAAGCAGGGCTTCAGACCTCTGTCTGGCATCTCACTCAGGATGAATTTTGCTGAAAATCACTGCAATTTGTTCTTACCTATGGTTCTTCCAGAGTGTGTTGCTGTGCCTTGCTGTTGGTCCCTCCCGACAGCAAGTCTGGGAGTCATCTCTAACGGGAGGGGAGGGGTGCAGGTCCCCTCTGAAGATCCTCACTTGCAGGCAGTTTATAACATCTCTTTCTCTAGCAGTGAATCCTGCTGCTGCCGAGCAGGTCCTGAGGGGCTGGGGAGTATGCTGGGATGCGGGGAGGTTCCTGGGGATGCTCAGTGCTGCGGAGGGATGCTTAGGGTGGTGGGGAGGATGCTCAGGGCTGCAGGGGGATGCTCAAGGATGCCCAAGGATGCTCGGGGCCATGGGGAAGATGCCGCCGTCCCGGGGGGAAGTCGCAGGGGGAGG
>VZTU01030358.1:144925-182644 GCA_013400835.1 Zapornia atra
TGTGGGTGGTGAGTGGGCTGCTTCCTGCAGGAGCTGTGGGGAGGAATGGCAGCAAAGCTGGGCTTGTTTTGGGGGGTTAGAGCTTCAATCCTGTCCCAGAGGCCTCAGCAGCTGGGCCGGTGTGCAGCAGAGCTGTGGGGAAGCCGGCGGCCCCGACCCTGCTGCATTATTGATAGCGCTGGGCTGGCTGGCATCGTGTGTCACGGGGCT
This sequence comes from Zapornia atra, assembly GCA_013400835.1. Classification (NCBI taxonomy): domain Eukaryota; kingdom Metazoa; phylum Chordata; class Aves; order Gruiformes; family Rallidae; genus Zapornia; species Zapornia atra. Next base: position 145,136 of record VZTU01030358.1, read on the forward strand.
GGGCAGGGGCCGGGCCGGGGCCGCAGGTGGTGCGGGTGGGCTCTGGAGCAGCTCCGGCTCTCAGCACCTCGGGGATGGAGGTTGAGGCATGTGGCAGCTGGAGGGGCTTTCTCCAGGGATGGTGGTGGGATGCTTCCCCATCGCCTGATGGGGCCATTTTGTGGTGGTCCATGCCAGTGCAGGTGGTGGGAGTCTGCTGATGACATGGGCTTTGCCTGGGGGAGCATGGAGTGTTTTGCTTTCCCTGGGAGCCTTCCCCTTCCCCTTCCCCTTTCTCCTGCAGGCAGCAATAGCCAGAATGGATAAAAAGAACGGATTCCTTCAGACCGTTGGTCCCTCAGGTTTGGTGCTTGGTTAGGAGGAGCAGGATGAGATGGGTTTTTGCAGAGTCCCTTTGAGTGTTGGGGGGTTTCAGGAGCTTGTTGCAGCTCTGACCACCAGCAGCTGGGAGCAGCGGGTCTGTGCTGTTTGAGGGGTGACAGGCTTGGGGGGCTCTACATCCCACAGCCTTGCAGGTGCTGGGACCAAGGCAGCAGCAGTCTTGTTCCCCAGGCAGTCCCATCTGCTTGTCCCTTGCACATCAGCAATGTGCTCGCTTTTGACTTGGGATCGCTGGGGCTGGGGCTGGCTTCACTCTGCTGCTCTCTGCAGTGAGTTTGGAGCCTTGGCTTGAGTTACGATCAGCCCGTGCAGGGGCAGCGTGTGCTGGGTATTGCCACAGCACTCTGAGGAGGTGCCAGCCTGGCTCTGAGCCTCATCCTGCTGAATGCAATCCAGATACCAGAGATTTACCCACAGTGTTGTGAGGTGAAGAAAGCAGTGTGGTGCTCACTGTGCTGGACACGGTGGGGTCAGCGCTGGCTTCTGACCCCCCCCCCCCCGAGGTGCCACATACTCATACCCTCCCAGTGCCATGGGAAGGGGGCTTGGATGCAAAACACTTACTTTCATGTGGATTCTGGCTGTGTCCCATCATCCAAAATGCCCAGGAGCTGCAAGTGGGCTGCAGGGACAGAGGGAGGGGGCTGAGTGGCTGTCCCCTGGCCACAGCTCGCCTGCCTGGACTCAGTGCAGGCAGTGGGTCCTGTGCAGGAGCTTGGCTGAGAGGTTATTTTTGCTCCAGGGCAGTGCAGGAAGCCCCTCCCGGGGAGGAGAGCATCCACCCCACAGCAGAAACTTCCTCCACCGTGATATTTTTAGTGAAACACAAAGTGAGTGGAAGGGAATGGGAGGTAGGAGGCAGATTAGCATCAGGAGGAGCTGTGCCCTGCCAAGAGCCTTTGTTCCTGGGGCCACACACTCCCAAGAGATAGCCAGTCCTGCAAAGGGACAGTGGGGTCACCCCTGGGATCCAGCATCCCTCTGGGAGGGGGGCAGGAGCATGGGGGGGGTGTGTTTGCATCCCAGCCTGTTGCCTGGCTGCAGAGCAGTGATGCTGCTGACACTGAGAGATGATGCACCTAGTCCAGGTGGTGATGTTCCCTTCTGCATCCTCAAGTAATCAAAAGCTTTCCCTCAAAATTATTTGAAAGCTGATGTTAAATAGGAACTGTTCAAAATGCAGCCTGTTCCAGAGCAGCCAGTCCTGGCCCTCTCTGCTCACAGGGATGTGTTCAAGCAGCTTGCTTTAATAACAGCCCTGCTTACAAGTGGGCTCCTTGCCAGTTGTTTAATGGTTCTGTTCAATAGTAAAAATATTAAATGGTTTCAAATAAATTAAGAATCTTCTGGCAGAACCAAGGTCTCCTGCATGTGCCATGGCAGCTGCACAGAGCCTCTGCTGTGACTCTGCTCCATCCCTTGGAGCTTCTCTGGGCTGATTGGCCTCGTGGGCCTGTTGTGGACCTTAAAATGCTTTTTTGCATTCCCTCTTTATTCCTAAGACCCTCATTAACTGTGGAGGAGGGGGTGACATGCTGCATACTTTCAGCCTTTTGTTCAAGACCATCACTGGTGCTGCTGTGCAGCATGGCTGGATAAAACACTTCTGGGTGTTGCACCCTGCACTTGGCGATGCTGTGGGTGAACCCCACCTCCTCCTCCTCAGCACCCCCCACCCCGGGCATGGGGCTGTTCTCTCTCAGGGGAGAAGCTGCTGGCTGTTACAGCATTATTCACAGGGGTGGAGGCTCATGGGTATGTTGACTTACAGTGTCTGTTCCTGGGGCCAGGGCTTCCAGCTGTTGGGTGGGCACTCCCAGCTTCTGCATGAGGTTTTAAAGAGCTCCTTTTAAGCTGTAAGGCAGCATCCCTTTACCACTTGCAGCCCCAACAGCATGCAAGAGTGATGTGGTAGCTGTGGCCTCTGTGCACTTCGTCACTGGCTTTTGGTCAGGGAGACTGAGGCTGTGAGGCTGAGGGACCTACCCAGTGCTATAGGAGAGCTCTGGGTATAAATTAAGGCCTGAATCGAGCCAGTTTTGGCTTCCAAGCCCTGGCTCTATCTGTAGGTATGGAGACTTTACAGGCAGTGGTCTCTAGAGACATCAGTTGAGATATGAGAGAGAGAAAATTAAACTTGTAATGAGCACAGGGTTTCTCCAGATCCACAGGTCTCTATAAATAAGGAATTAAAACCCAAGTTGTCGACATAATTATTTCTGGCAAGATCTGTATCATATTTTAATTTCATTATGGCATTTGCCTGGACTCCTGAGTGTTTTGGTTCCACTGCTGTGTGCATTTAAACTGTAACCAGACTTGGAGCTGGATTTTGCTGGCTAAATGTCTCTATTTTTATTTTTCTCCCCTCTGAAACCATGCAAGAGCTTGTTACCAGGTGAAATAAGCCAGTGGTAGATGTCTGTTAGTGGGGAGTCTGTGAAGGCCAAATAGAAAAGTAATTTTCTGGGCATGGGAAGGTAAGCAAGGCAGGTCTCTAGAAGCACTGGTGCATCACTGGCATGCAGGGATGCTCGGTAGGCATCTCTGGCTCTGCTCAGCCAGTGATGGGTCTTCCCCTTGGTGGGGTCTCCAGCCCTGGCACTGAGCAGTCCCACACACTGCCCTGCAGCTGGGGGTGCTGGAGAAGGGAGTGGGATGGGGAGCAGCAGTGAGCAGCTGTCTGGATTCAGTCCTGGGCCCCTCCATTGCTATCTGCCCCAAACCCAGTTGAGCGAGGCTCCCTGCCTGCACCAACGGGTCAGGAGCCCCGCTGCTTGCCCCGGGGTGTTATGTGATTAAACCCTCTTAGGGACTTACAGGGACTAATCCCGTTAAAGAAACGAGCATTACAAAAGGCAGCGGGAAGGCTAATCCTTCTCTGCTCCTGCCTTGGTGGGCTGGTCTTCCATGGCAGCAGCTCCTCACACAGCCCTTGGATGGGGCTGTGCCCCCTGGCTGGACTGGCATTCCCAGGGAGGTGAATCCCTGCTGTGGGGCAGGTCCCCAGGGCCCTTCTCAGCCTGACAGCTCCCACCTTGCTATGTCTGCAGCCACCGTGGCTGATGCAGGTTGGCTTGCTCACACCAGGCTGGCAGTGAGCAGCTAAAGGCCATCCCAGGTAAATCAGTTAATTCTGGCCCTGTGGTTGTTCATGGTTAGCAGGATTTGATTAAGACAAGCCCTAATTAGTTCTAAGCGGGGTGAATAGTCTGCTTTGGCTGGAAGAGCTCCCTGCTCTTGTCTGGCAGCTGTTAATGAGTGCAGGGCTCCCACTGACACCGGGCTGAGCCTGTCCTGGGGATGGGGTATGTGGAAGACCCTGCATTGTGCTGGAGAAGTGTTTGGGGCAGCCCAAATGTGGGGGTAAAAATCACCTTGTGCTGCTCCTTGGAAGTGGGTGCTGGGTTTTGCCAGGCACCTGGGTGTGTGTCTGGGCTTTGGAAGTGCTGTGTTGGGGCTGTTCGTGGAGCAGCCGCTTTCCCTGCAGCTTTCNAGAGCCCCGCGGCCAGCCCCCGCGGCCAGCCCCCGCGGCCAGCCCCGCACCGCGCCCGCGGCCAGCCCCGCACCGCGCACCCGCCTTCCCCAGGGTTTATCAGCAGGAGCAGCCGGAGCCTGGAGCTGGCTCTGGGGGTTATCATGAGAGGTCCTCCCACTCTGCTTCAGAAATATGCTTAGTCTTGGACCACTGGCTGCTCTGCAGGGCTTTGACAGAACCACCTCCAAACCTCCTTATCTGCCCCAGCACTGAGGTGCTGATCTCCTGTCCCAGCTGGAGATAAGCACCAGCCCCTTGGGGAGCAGCTGCCCAGAAAGGTGCTCAGCTTCCTGCAGCCTTTGACAAGCAAGAGGCATCTTCCGTGGTCATCTCACTTTTAAGGAGCTGGGTTTAAGGTGTCATTTTTGAGCTCAGCATCTCAGCAGTACAGGCTGAGGGAATGAGCCCTGATAAGCAGCTTCCCCAGTGGCACTGGGTCATGCTTTGACCCTGTGTTTTCCACCAGTGCTGTGGAGTGGAGCTGGCACTGGCACTTTGCAGTGCTTGCCGTGGAAAGAGGGTTGTGTTGTGGGGAGGAGGGTAAGGAGAGCCCCAGGCAGAGCTTGAGGTCCTTGGCTGCTGTGTCCAGATCAGCTCCATGGATGGATTCTGTGCAGAAGTGTTGAGTTGTGGGTTGTTGGGAGGAAGGGGTGCTCACATGTCATGCTGAGGGTGAGGAGCAAGGCCCCTTGCTCCTTCCACTTTTTGGAAAATTACACCCCTGGATATTTTCTTGCAGGATTTTTAAATACCAAAGGCCTTACACTTGGTTAACCCCAAGCCCGGGTGCCACAGCGCTGCCTTTACTTTCGGTATAAGGAATGCAGAGGATGTTTGGAGCCCTCCCCCTGCCCCGTTTCCTCCAGCAAGCCGTGCTGCCCAGCCAAGACAAATATTGGTAGTAAACTATTGAACTTCCCTGGTCCCGATGCTCCCTGGTGCTCACAGAGCAATGCCTGTTCTCCCCCCCCCACCCTTCCCTGAGCAGGGGCTGGGCTGGGGGGGTGCAGATGTGTCCCCAATGCTGTGAGTGAAGTGCTGCTGTGTGGCAGCGGGAGCTGGGAGGTGTGTGGTGAGTGTGCTGTGTTCTGTAGAGCTGAAGTACCTGTGGAGCTGCACCCAGCTCTTCCTGCCCTGTGTCCATCCCACCCACCACCTCAGCCTGGGCATGGGGTGGGCTTGGTGGTGGTAAATGGGAAGATCAGCCCTGAGGGGTCAGTGTGGTGGCTTGTGTGACCTCTTTCCTACCCTGTGTGTGCTTTGTTGGACTCTGCAAATCTACATATAGTACCTGTGACCTCTTCTGCCAGCCCTGGGGGAGGTTGTGGGGGCTTGAGGGGAGGACCAGGAGCTGTGTCCTCACTGATTGGTGGTGCAGAACAGACTTCCCCATCCCACTTTGGGCATTGTGGCTAACAGCTGGCTTCCTACAGCGCTGGGAGTTAGTTATTAACCTCTAGGGACTGCACCCAGTCCCCCAAAATCCTGCTTTTGGAGCATCTCTCAGTGCATTTGAACAGGCTGGTGCTGCATCTGTGGGCTGTGGATCGCAGTGGGCAGGAAGCAGCAGTGGGGTGTGGGGTTTGGTATGTGGGTCTGTGATGGTATCCCATAGCCCTGGCATGGGGCTGCAGTCCAGCTGGGCAGCCTGCAAGGGTGGACGCAGGGAGCTCAGAGCCTGAGCAACCTGAACCCTCAAGAAAACAGTTTTTGAGGCAGAGCCCTGTCTATACTGGGGTGTGTGGCCCTCTCTGGGGAGGGAGTGCTGCTCCCTGCATTGCCTTGTGCTTCACACAAGCCCCTGGTGCTCCCTGGTGTGTTGGCTGGAGCTCCCCCCATCTCAAGGGGGATTTCCCTGTTCTGGTGGTAAGCTGGTGGTTGCTGTGGGAGTACAAAGCTGGTGTGACTGGATTCCTGCTAATGACTGAGGGTTATTAAAGGCAATGAATGGGGCCAGCATTAATGAATGATTTTGTGATTGCTCAAGGCTTGGCCTCAGCAAGAAGCTGAAGAGTCCAAAGGGCAGGCTGATACGGCCTGGTCAGCAGCTTTATGGCCAGAGCCTCTGGCTGCCCAAGCCTCAAGTGAGTGTGAGCTCAGGTGCAGGGTGTGCTTCAGGGCCTGCCCTGGCAGGAGGCTCCCTCTGGGATCCATTGCCTGTCCCTGGAGTGGGGCTGAGGATATTGAGATGAGCTGTCGTGGGTGGCAGTTATGCCTCTAATTTGGGGTGCCATGGAGCAGGGTATGTCTCTCCCCAAGGGGCTGCGAGGTCTTGGCTGCAGCACAGCCCCTGCATGCTGCAATTGGGGAAGCTCATTCCCAGCATCTCCTGCTGCCTCCCCACCACCCGCAGCAATCCCCCTAACCCCCCTGGGGGGTTCATGGTGAGCATGGGAAGGACTTTCCCCCCTGTTCTAGCAGCTTGAGCCATGGTTTGAGCCCCACACATTGTGACTAGCACCCCTTGCCTCCTTTCCTTCCTACCCACCAGAAAAAGATCCCTCTGGATCTGGTGTGATCCCTTTTCACCCAGACTGGAGAGCCTGTGTTTTAACTCTTGGACAAATCCCAGCCTGCCAGGACCTGTGCTGCATTGTCCTGGAGCAGCTCCCTCCAGAGCAGGGGAGCTCACCGGCATCCCGGCTGTGTTCCCTTGGCAGATAATGCTGGAAAAGTTTTCTCTCTTAAAGAAAACACATGCACGTGGCGTTTTTGGTCTCCTCCATCCTCCCTCCCGCCCTCCTTTTCTGTCTCCAGCTGCTCCCTGCTCCCAGCCAAGCTTGTGCTGCTGTTCCTGGCTCCAGCCCTGCCTGGGGGAGAGCGTGGGTGCCTCTGCTGTCTGAGTCTGCTCAAACGCCAGGAAAAGGAGGGGGGAAGAAAGCTGCTTCTTGTGGCTGAGAAATTCCCCAGCTTGGGATTGCTGAGGAATGGCAGGGATAGCTTGGCTGGAGGCATTGCTGCCTCAAGGAGGTGGGTGGAATCAGACCCCACGGAGCTGGACAGGGCTGGTGTCCCACACCAGCCAGCTGCCCTGCTTGGGAACTCTGCCTGCCTGGGTTCCTTGCCTGGGTTTGTCCCCCCAAGGGATACATGGTCCTGAGCAGGATGTGGCTCCAGCCCCTCTCCTGAGAGGCTCCTTTGTGCTCAGGGATTTCTGTAATGCCTTGGCTGGAGCTGTGGCACAGTGCCGGGGATTTCAGAGGGGCAAATCCAGGCTTACCCCCTTGCTGCAGAGCATCAGCAGCTAAGGTCGAGCTCTGATTTGTCTGGCAGCAGATTGCTTAAAGGTGAAACGCTGGTGGGAGGATTGAAGCGAAACATGCTTCCTGTCACCCTGCTCTGGTGTGGGGTGCTGGGAGCTGCGGCACCCAGCGCTGTCACTGCAGGCTGGAGATCAGGCATCCTCCCCACCCTTCATATCCTTCCTGCTCTTGTTTTCTCCTGCTTGGCAGTTTCTTGGGATAATAATTTGTGTCCTGTCTGGGGCTGAGGTCTGTCTCTGTGGCAGTGTGCTTGCATAGCCACCCTACTCCCCCGGGGGCTTTGCATTCCATAGCACCTGGAAGTTGTGGTGCCTGGGTTCAGGGGAGATCTGGGCACTGTTTGACACACAGCTGTCCTTCATGCTGCTCTCACAGTGCCAGGGGATGCTGAAGGACCTCATTATTCCTTCTGATTGCTTTGCATCTCTCTGGAAAAGGCTGCTGGGGGCTGTGGGTCACCAGTGACAAGCCACACCATCCCCTCTGCTGTGTCTGAAAGGGCTGCAGAGCTCAGGGCGAGCGTCCCTAGGGATGGTGTGTTCCTCTGAGGCTCAGTACCTGCCATGGCATCTGTGGGCATCATCCTTCCCCTCTGTGGCTGGAGGGAGTCATCCCGTGGGTGTGTGGTTTCCATTGCATGGTTAACCATCCTCCTCTTCCTCCTTGCAGGTGCTGCCGTCAGGCTGTGGCTGAGGGCAGAGCAGGGACTGGGTGTCACCCTGGCCAGCTTGTGACTGGGAGCTCCATCCTCTGCAGCAGACCCATTGGGCTGGAGACTCACCCACTGAAAACGGCCCGGTTACCCTATCAGCTGCAGCTTGGCTGTGGGTCCTGCTGAGTGCTCGTGGCTGGACGCTTTCCATTGCTAATTGGGATTGCTTGTCTGTCTGCTGGCTTGCCTGCCATCCTCACTCATTGCCTTTGTGCTGCACGTTGGCAGAGAAAGCAGTGGGATGCATCCAAAGGGCACTGGGTGTGCATGCTGGTGCAGCCTCCTCTCCTCCAGAAGCCCCCCACACCCCGGGACAGAGGTGCAGTGCCTGGCTGAGCCCCCTGGGCTGGTGTGAGGATGCTGGGGCAGCAGTGCTGCAGCTGTTGAGGGGAACAGTGAGACCTTAATGTCTTCTGCACTTTAAAAGCAAATCAATACTTTTTTTTGATGCTTCTGTCACTCAAACCCAGCTGGAACAGTTTGAATAACGGGAGCAATTTGAATAATGGATACAATTTAAATAAGCTGTAAAAGCCCAGACCTCATGTTTGGGGCTGGCAGCCTGTGTGGGCAGGCGAGGTGCCTGGTCAGTGGTGATGTGAAGCTTCGATGCCAAGGTGAGGGACGGTGGCACCCCATCAGGGTTTGTGCCAGCACCATTGGGAACCTGCATCACCCCTCCCCTCTGGAGGATACTGAAGGTAACCCCACTCATTGTGGGCCGATCACAGGCTCTGCCTAAAGGTATTTTGTGGCAGCTTGGCCATGTTTGAACTCCTCCTTTTCTATCTGGGCAGGGATTGCTGTGGGTGCTACCACAATCCCTGCTTGTCCCTGGGGAGCACCTGGAATTTCCCCTGGCTGTTGCAGTGCAGAGGCAGCAGGAGATGCTTTGAAGAAAAGGATTTTCAGAGCAAGTGTCTGTGAAGCTGTTGGGTCTGTATGGGAAGGGTGAAGTGGGGTTTTTCTCTTACAGTGCTGATGTCAGAGCTGAAACACCTCCTCAGCTAGCGGGATGGGTGGTAATTAGAGTTGTGGCTGTATAAAAATGGAAGCAGGTTGTTTACTGAGCTGGTCCTGCCCAAAGGACTTATTCATGGCCTGGCTTGTGGAAAACTTATGAATTATCCCCCTGCTTCTCCAGGTGCNCTTGCCAGCTGGGGCACTCTGGGTCTTGGGAATGCCACCTTCCTCCCCAGCTCCTGCTGCAGGAGGGTGCAGCCCCGCCCTCTGAGGAAGGGGAGCATCTGCTTGTGTTTCGGTGGGCCTGGCGTCCCACCAGCCCTGTCTCCCCTTCCCCCTCCTTTATTTATAGCATTTCACCGACATCTGGAGTTTGAGCTGATTCGATGCTGGCTGACTCTGAGGCGGGGATGGAGCTGGGGGAACCGTGTGAGGCCGGGGAGGAGGGGAGCCCCTGGGCCCTTCCCAGCAATCTGTGGGGGGCCGCAGCATCCCGGCGTGGACCTGAGGACCATGCAGGAGTTGGGAAACGCTGGGAGCATCCTTGCTCTGCTTTTCCCAGCAATGGGGGGCAGGGACAGTGGGAGAGCTGCTCTGTCCTTGCTCTATGGGCACAGACCTGGGGATGCTTTGCCTTCCCCCCCCTTGCAGTTCTGCCAGTCAGAGGTCATGCTTACCAGCTGGGTTTTGAGGCTCCTTTGACATTTGCCATCAGCAGTCAGCCCTGTCCCCTGTGCCAAAGTGTCTCCGAGGTCCCCTGGCCCCAGGGGATGCAGGTCTACAATAGCCTCCTTTCTGGTGTTGCTTTAATGGGAAAATTTGAGTCATTCTTGGGGGAAGGGGAATGAAAACCAGCCTGGCTGTAGCAGGCGGTGGATCCCTGGCACGGCAGTGAATAGAGGCAGTAATCCTGCTCCTGGCCGTGGCACGAGCCCAAAGCCTCTCCCCTGTTCTCATGGCGAGTGGGACTGCAGGCATTGCTGGCACTGCAGCCAGGGCTTCAGCTTCTCCTGGCTTTCCTCATCTTTGGTGTGGAAAACAGTGGGTTTTCCTGTGGAGCACATGAGGACACCCCTCCCCTTCTCAGAGCAGGGCCATAAGCATCTGCTTAAAGTTATGGGCATCCCGAAATCTGAGGGAAGGCAGTAGCCTTTGAGCTTCCAACAAAATTGTATTAATAGCAGTAATTAAAGCTTGCCTGCGGCCCAGCTCCCTGTATAACCATTACTGCCAAGGGAGGGTGCCCGTATCAGGGTGGGTGTAAATGAGCCCCTTGTTCTGGCGGGGCTGCAGCCCTGGGCCCCTTTCCTGTGCAGGTCTCTCATCCCGCTCGGCTCCTTCCCTGCTCCCAGCACTGTGCCTCACTGCTCTGCCTGCTGGTGCCTGGGGTTCGGTCAGGATCCCGTGCTGCTGGAGCTGCCTTTCCCTTCCACAACCCCCTGGAGTGGCCGTGCATCCCTCCCATGCATCCCTGTGCATCCTTGCTCGCTGCCTGTGGCGGGAGAAGCAAGAGTGCAGGGTGCAGAGGTCCTGGCTGGAGGTGAGACAGCAGAGATGAACACTGAGGCCCTGAGAGGTGTCCCTTGTTCCCCTCAAAGCATTAAGGTGTCCTGAGGTGGCCGTGGGGCAGGATGGGACCCTGGTGTCCCCCCAGCTTGGGTGGGCTCTGCTGGCAGATGTTTACTTTTCAGGGAGCAGGCAAGCAAAGGAGCCATTTTCTGACTGAAACCACATGTGAGAGGAGAGGAAACACCATGGGGAGCTGACTTAAAAGAAAATATGTTAACAATGTAAATTAGTCAGGAATGCTCCTGCCTGTGTTTTCTCCAGCTCTGCAGAGAGGAGGTGGAGAGGCTTGATATGTCGCAGGGCGATCCAGAGCCTGGAGTACATACATTCAGGTGGTGAAACTCCTCTAACAGCCTATTTGGCTGCCCCCAGGAAATGGTGAAGCCCACCCAGCTGGGCCATGGGAGGGATGGTGCTGCTTCGGGGAGCAGCCCCAAAAGTGCTGGTGGGTGCGGAGTGCTGTGGGTGAGGTGGTCTGGGACAAGATTGAGCCGATTAGGTGGCAAGCCCTGATCTCTGGTGATTAGGGGCTGTGACGGGGCCAAGGCAGCCGTCACACCCATGGCAGATGAGCTCAGTGTGGTTTGAGCAAATCCCCATTCTGAGGGGACGAGCAAGGCCAGAGCTCCTGCTCCCCTCACAGTGCTGCTGTGCAGCACTGCACGCTTCCCAGCTGTGCCAGGAGCGTCCTTTCAGCCTTGGAGAGGTGCAGGGACGAACCCCTTTGAGGTGCACAGTGACGTCGTGGCTTTGGCGTGCTGGTTTGTGGGAGCTCCTCTGCCCCACCCTGTGCCGGGACCCGCCAGGCTCCTGCAGCAGATGGTACCGACCCGGCCTCGGCCTCTAGACTAGCTCTGTGTGTGTGTGCTTGGCCTTCCTCCTCTCCTGGAGGGCCTGGGGAGGCGGGTGTCCATGCTGGCACTGGTGTTTGATTCCCAGAATAAACCCAGTCATGCATGAAAAGCTTGAAAAGCACAATGACTTTTCAAGGCCTGGCTCAGCATGGGGTGTGCGTCCGCCTGTGCAGCGTGGGGAGCGGCTGGGGACGGCCGCGGAACCTGATGTGGCTGCACTTGGCTGCTGCTGGCATGGAGCATCCTGGGCAGGGAAAGCCCCATGGTTTTGTTTCTGGCTTCTCATGCTGCCTGGTCACGGGCTGGGCTGGCAGCGGGGTTGTGTTCTACAGCCTGCAGCATCCTTGTTCCTGCTTCAGAGTGTGCCCGTGTGACTGAGGTCTTGGAAAACCCCTTTTCAACCCCAGCCATGCTCAAAGTCAGGCTGCATGTGGTAGTTGGAAGGGATTGGGTTAGTTTTGTGTCTTAGAGCCCTTTGGGGAGGTGGTGCGGAGGGGCTGGGGAGTGCCCGGGGCAGCCCTGTCCCAAAGCTGGAGGTTGGGGCTGGGTCCGTGGTAACGGCCAGCAGGTCTCTGATGCTGGCATTGAGCTGAGGCTGGTGTGTGGGTACTGGAGCCAGGGAGGGACTTCTCTTAGGTGCAGGTGGGTTTTGCTTGGACAGCAGAGTATGGGGGTCTCCTCTGCTGTCCCTCAAAATCTAGGGGGTGAGTTAGCTTTGGGGAAAAAGGTGACTAAAATGCCAGAGGTTTGGTGCCTCTGCAGGTGGATTCTGCTTGCATAGAGGCTGGCACCTACTAACAAATTGCATGGACACCCCTTGTTAATCAGTCAGTGACATCTATGGCATGTCCATGGTGGAGCACACCTGAAACTTCCAGGTGTATGAAGTGGGAATGGCCATGGTCTCTGCTGGGAGGTGCACAGGGGCGACACGAAGCCTGTGCTGCAGGGCTGTCCCTGGGGGTCTGCAGGTCCCAGCAGCAGCACTGGGAACACTAAGGGCAAAAAACACCAGAGTTGAAATGAGCTTGAGAGCTGGCAACACCCAACTGATTTTTATTATTGAAAGTGTTTCATTGTTGTTTAATGTCTTGTTTGTATGCTTTAAACTGGACCAGCTTGAGCTGAGTTTCCGAAACCTTTTTCCTTCTGAAATGATGATGATTTGCCCCGAGCGGCAGCTCTGGGAGCAGTGTGGCAATGCAGCTCACTGTCCAAGCAGCATTTATCTGCACACACCTACCTGTGGATGGGTACGGATGGGGGTGCTTGTGGCTGGAGTGTGGCATGCCATTGCTTCTTAATCCAGCTTAGGGTATTAGTGGCTACTGGTCATTGCTTGCCTTGGCAGGGTTTTTTTATGTGCAATGTCTTTTGCGTGCAAATAGACAAACAATATCACTGTTACTTTTCGTTGGCTTTCTAGTATGTGTGTGAATCCACCTTACCCAGCCTGGCTTTTATGTTCTTGGTGTGTGAAAGGGTGGTGAAGCCTCCTCCGGAGCAGCACCAAAGCCTTTCTGCAGGGGTGAGTGCTTGGCAGGTTTCTGCGGAGCCCAGATAACGTGCTGCTGTTACTGGGAACGCTTCATTGCAGAGCTTTGGTTTCACAAAGGCCAAATTCCCCTGGGAGCTTAGGAAATATCTTCCCAGAACACAACCAGGGAAACATTGGCACCGGTTGGAAAGAAAATAAATAGCAGAGCTGGCAAGAGATGTGGCGGTTCCGTGTTAACGGAGCACGTAAGAGCAGAGTGTATGAGCCTGTGCTTGGCTTTGGATGAAGCAAGGGGAGTTTGCTTAATCCCAGAGAGGGGCTTTGCAGAGTTGTGGTCTAAGACCTGGGTTGGTTTTTTTTCCAGTGGTCAAGGATTGTGTTAGCTGGGAGGTTTAAGAGTCCAGTGAAAGCCCTGGATCATCTCTTTGGGGAGATAAGCAGTTTTGCCTAAGGATTTCTGCTCTGAGCAGATGCTGAACTGGGATTTTATTTATTTTTAAAACAAAGATCTTGAATTCATTTCAGTTAAGGGCCTCAGATGCAAGATTTTGTGGTGAAAGCAGAGCAAGGCCACGTAGGACGTGGCACCGGTTACCACCCTTGCAGCCAAAGGGATCCCGCAGACACAGCTTTCCCCTGTGTGGTTTGTTTATTGAGTAATGTGACTTCAGTGGCAATCCCAGGGGATTCCCTGAAATCAGAGGGACTGGCCCTGCACCCCCCTGCAGCTGCCTGCCAAGCCCCTGGGATCCCTGAGCTGGGATGGCAGCCGGGCACCCTCAGGTGATTTCCTTGATGCTCCTGTGCTGCTGCTGGAGCTCTGACCCTGTGGAAATGGCTTTAAAAAAAAAAACAAATCCTTTTAAAATGTGAATAGGTGATCCCAGATGTGTCCTACTCTGCTTGTGAGAGGTTCCCCCTTTTTCTAGTCCCGTGCATCCTTTAAGGTCGTGCGGATCTGACCCCTCTTGGGCCGATTGAATCATTTCCTGTTTTCTTCGGGCTCTGGAGAACTCAGAGGCAGGCTGGAAATGTTTGCAGATAGGGTGAACTGGCTGCTCTGGGGCCATGGGAAAAACACAGGCGTGCTAAATCTGCAGATGCAAGTACAGGGTCAGAGCAGGCAGAGGGGTCTGGTCCTGGTCAGGCTGGGCTGGCTTTTGCTGAGCAGGTAGCTGAAGCACTTGGGGAGCCCTGCCCTGTCCTGGCAGGAGCTGCTTTTAGCCATCAGTGGATGTCACACTGGTGATTTTTCACTTTCTAAGAACTGATCTGTTTGTTAGGGTGTCTGATGCCAAGAGCATCTCCCCAGGCAGGTGTCTGTAGGTCTCTTCTCCTCCAAAACTTGTCCTGGTAGCATCCACATGCCTCCCAAGCTCAACTGCAGTGTGTGCGTGTGAGCAGCTGGTAAGGCTTTTCTTGCAGCTCCATCCACACTTCTTTTAAAAATAAACCACTGTATTGCCTGGTTAATGTCTGTAAACACCTAGTTACAGCTTGCAGCTGGCCCAAGCAAGCTCGGGTGCTTTTTGAGGACCCATTCCCACCAATGTGTGGATCAGAGCTGCTGCAGTGGTCAGGTCGTGGAACACGCTGGGGAAGCTCTTCTGGTGTTCATGGTGTGCTGACCACTGGATTTCATCTGGTGTTTCATGGTAATAAAAGTTACAAGGGTGAAATGGAGTCACTGCCAAGTGTCAAGCAGACTGTACAGAACTCGACTGGGGAAGAAAATCTCCTTTTGCAAGTGGGTCCATCCTCACACACAGCAAGGCGTTCCCTGGGGTCTTCCTGTGTGACCTGCTCTAGGTGATCCTACTCTGATGGGGGGGTTAGACTAGATGATCTCCAGAGGTCCTTTCCAACCTCTAACGTTCTGTGTTTGTGAATTTGGTGCTCTGCCCCCAAGGACTCTGGTGGCCAACATGTCCCTCCTGTGCCAGAGCAGCTGTGACCTGGGCTCCAGTGAGGGCTGGCCATCTCACATCCCTGTTTCTTCCCAGATGTTGGGATGGAGGTGGTCAAGCTGCACCAGTCAACCTCTGTGCTCTGTGGGCACTGCAGCCATGGCCAGAATTCCCCCTGCTTTTTGCCCTAGGATCTGGGACTGATCTTGTTGCTTGCTGTCAGAGGGTGCAGATGGGAGCAGGTGGGGGTAGCTCCAGCTCTTCCTTTAGCCAGGGGTTGCTGGCTGCCAGTGCTTGGCCCTGGGGAGGGGTTTGCTCTCACCCCCTGCTTTGGGGTTCAGCAGGACTGGGACCCCAGGGAGATTTGGGTTGTCAGCCACATGGGAGCTGTGTTTGGAATAGCTCAGTGTGATGAACCAGGTTGCAGAGGACGTGGAGGAGGCAGTTTGGTGTGGCCAGCTGTGCTGGGCAGATGCACCCTGAAGTGATGGGAGGGGGAGAAGTTGCTTTTTTGCATTTATATTCCCAAGAAAGGGCCACGTATGGATGAAGGCTGCAGTCACAAGAGTCGTCCCCTGAATGCTTCTGACCCATCAAGAGCCCCACCAGCTCAAGTATTTCATCAGCAGCTCGAGGAAAGCTGTGCTGGGGTATTTGTTTACATCCCAGTGAGCCAGTGGGTGCGTGTGGGGTCAGAGTGAGTGCAGTCACGGTGGGGCTCTGCCTCCCCTCACCCTGTCCCCAGGTCCCATCCAATTGCATTAAACCCTGTGCAGGCAGGCAGTGCTGGGGTGGGGGTGTCCAGAGCCCCTGCTTGCATTGTGGCTACGTTCACAGCTTGCAGCACAGGGCCCTGTGCCATGAAGCGGGTGTTTCTTGTTGGGATTATGTGTGTTTATCCATCTGTGGGCTCTGTGCCCTGCCAGCAGCAGCAGTGTCACCCCCCTGGGTGTGACCGATGATGCCTGCACTCAGTACAGGTGATGGTTGGTGCCCTGTGCCCCAGGGATCCTTGGTCCTGAGCTCTGCCATGTGGGGAGCCAGCTGGGGACAGGGACACGTGGTGGGTAATACTGCCATTCTCACATTATATGTGGTGCTGTGTCGGGGTCCTGAGCCCTGGGATGGAAGGGGCCTGCTCTCTGTCCCCCTGCCCCTGCTGAAGGGGAAAGGCAGTAAAGCCCTTCCCCAGCACAGCAGGTCCCTCGGTGGGGGACACACCACTCTGTGTTCCCCACCTGATGGTCCTCCAGGAAATCCCTTCTTGGAGGGGCTGGAGGTGGGGTCTGGGCAGCCTGGGCAGCTCACTGGGGGTGCCTGGGCAGCTCACTGGGGGTGCCCGGCCAGCGGGCTCGCTTGGCACTGCGCTGCTGCTGTGGGAATTCAGCACTGGTGTGGGGGTGATCAGGGAGTGCTGCTGGGCTGATCCAGCTCGTGGCTGCCCTCCGTACTTGCCCCGCTGTGACTTGCAGTGACCAAAAATGGCACACTGTGATGGCAAACAGTTATTCCCTGTCATTGTTGGGGCACACGAGGACCCTGTGGATAGTCCAGTTCCACAGACTGGGAAACCTCCTTTGGCTCTCTGGCGCTTGGATTCACTTGCAGCTGGAGCCCCTTGTCATCGTCCCTGGGGTCTCCCCACATGGGTGGTAGCCAGGCCAGGTCTCCTGGGCATCATCCATGGGTGCCCTCAGCTCCTGCAGCCCTTTCTGGAGAGGAAGTGGCTGCTGGGCAACATCAAGGTGTTCTGCAGAGATAACCCCGAGGTGCTGGGGTAACCCTGAGGAGCTGCTGGCACAGGCGGGTCGAGCACAAAGCCAGCACGGTGTGTAGGAGCCCTGAGCTGTCTGAGGGAGGACATCTCCAGGCATGCAGCAGGAAGGGAGGGGGTGCAGGTTTGGTGGTTCACTGTACCTTGTGGCGAAGGAGTGTGGAGGAAATTGCTGTGTGGGTTTGTAATTGGAAAGGGAAAGGCTGTAAGAGACTTCACCGTAAATGTGATCTGGGGAAGAAGAAAAAAGCCTGTTAGCAGGAGGGGAGTGGTATTTCTTTTAATGAAAGATTAAAACTCAGCCCCAGGGGGTGTTTTCCCTCAACCACAGATGAAAACACAAAGCTGTATCTCTGAGGCAGCTCTCACTGGGAGTGCAGTGCTGTACTGGGAGCCAGCGCTCCCAGTGCGTGGGCTGGGAAGGAGCCATGGGGGAGAGTGATGTCCAAGGGAGTGTAATGGGTCCTGCAGAACTGGGGAAAAGCTGGTGTTTGTTGCTCCCCTGAGGAGCTGTAAAGTACTTTCCATGGGATTTGGGGAGAAGAGCATTGAACTCTTCACGTGCTCCTGCGCTGTTCATCCTACAGTGAGCTCAGCCTTTCCATGCTGTGGGGAGGAGCAGTCAGGTGTGGGGTTCATCACCCTGAAGCCCCTCTGCTGGGAGCTGATCATACCCATGGGTGGTGCCAGTGTCACCAGGACCAAGGGCATGGCACTGCCTTAAATAAATAACGAAGGTTAATGTAGTGTCTCTGTGAGCCTGTGCACTGTGCCTGGGCTCTCAGGGTTGGTTCCTGCTGGGGCTGCAGGCGTGGGGCTCGACTGCTGCTGGGGAGGGTCTTGGTGTATGGGGGGGATTTTATCTGGGCAGCCTCTGATGAAGGAAATGCATTTTTTTGTTTTGTTTTTAATTTCTTCTGGAATGGTTTTGCACAATTGATTTTCTAAAATAGACTCAATGAGAGGAAATCCATTTGTTAAGCTGTCCCTGCTCAGGGGAACGGGAGGACGGGGTGCAGATATGGTGCTTCCTTGGCAACTTTTATTTACAATTGCATCTGCTTTAGAGCAAACCCAAACCTAAAAATTAAACCTCTTGTCTACCCCCTTTCCTCTGTTACCTAGGATTTAAACGGACAGAAGGAGCTGTGCCCACGTCTCTGCCACCTGAAGAAAGGCCCCAATGGCTACGGCTTCAACCTGCACAGTGAGAAGTCCCGGCCAGGGCAGTTCATTCGCTCGGTTGACCCCGACTCACCTGCCTCCAGAGCAGGGCTGCGGCCCCAGGACCGGCTGGTGGAGGTAACGCTGCAGGCACTTGGCACCTTCCCTTCCCAGGGACCCTTTGGGGTTTCCTCAGCACGTGCTGCACAGGGATGTTCAGTCCTGTCCATGTGGGCAGGAGCAGCTGGGTCCTGTCCCCATCTCACAGGTGGGGAGAGGGACAGCAGGAATGGTGGGACCTTTGGGAACCCTGAAGCTGAAACCAGCCCCCATCCCTTGAGCTTTTCCATCAGATCTGTGCCCCCGTTCCTCTAATACAGAGCCCCAAGATGGATGCAGGTGCTTAAGCAGAGGCTCTGTGGTCCTTCAGCAGCTCATTAAAACCAGAGCTGAAATCTAGATGATGCTGCTGGCTCTGTCTGGCAGAGGAAGGTTGGGGCAGGTGAACTGCTGCCCCTGCCCCTGTCTGTGTGCCTCGGGGAGTGGCAGGATCTGTGGATCAGATGCTGATGAGTGCCCATCTCCCCCTGCAGCACAGCGAGCCCTGCGCTGGGTGGCATTGCCTGATGCCGCTGGCTCTGCCTGCCACAGCAAAAGGGCTGTGGGGACACGTGGGACCTGTCCCACCACCAGTTCAGGGGAGGGGGTGACCTTCCTCCCAGCCACACCAGTCTGGTGTCTGGCTGCAGGCATGGGGATGGGTTGGTGCTGCCCAGCCGAGCTGATGTGCTGCCAGGCAGCGTTTGGAGAAAGAGGGGGTGAACTTTGCAGCACATGAAACTGTAACGGGTAAGGGAGAAACTGCTTCTGGAAGCAGCTCCTGGTCACAGAGTGCTGGACATTGCCAGTTTTGATGTAGCTGGGAACTGCTCTCCCTTCAGCTCGGTTGCCTTGTGTTTTCCTGAAGGCTGATGGTCCCTGTGAGAGCTGCCCATGCTTGAGGCAGGGCTTGAGCAGCGCATGGACGGGGGACAGACAGGGCTTGATCTGTAAGCCTGTGCCTGGGGCACAGCAGCCATCATGCCTTTTACTTCTGCACTGCGGGAGCATATGGGTGTCCCATGCTGAGGGTGGCCCTTCCCCAGGAGGCTAAATCCCAAAACCCTCCTATGGAGAGCAAGCTGTGGCCCTCAGTGCTGGCTCATGAGGGGAAGGGCTTTGTGCTCCTAGAAGAAAGCACTTGCACCCCGCAGAGCTGGGCGAGTTGGGGAAACAGGAAGACCGAAGCGCTCGCCTGCTTTCTAGCCCTGTGAATAATTGCTTCCCAGATGATGGGAGCTGCTGCCTCTTCCCAGCACCTGAAAGTTTAATGCTGGGATCAGCGTGGGGCCGGGGCTGGGAGTGGGGTGGCAGCGGCTGCCGGCAGCGCGGTGTCACGGCGAGGCGGTGTGTTATTTATTTATGGGTGCCTGGCAGAGCACCGGGCGCACACAAAGCGGTGAGGGGTGAGCCAGCGAGCTCGGAAACCTGATCCCCTCCATACCTGCTCTTTGGGCCTTTGATAAATATTTGATGTCCCCAACCCTGCTGGAGTGGGGGAGAGCAGCCCTGTGTCGCTGGGCCAAGCTCAACCAGGGTGAGTGCTGGGCATGAATCAGCGTGACCTGGAGTAGCAGGAGGATGCTGCTGAGGGGTTACAAGTTGGCAGCTGAGGTTACTGGTGAGGAGCAAAGCCTGGGGAAGGGGTTGCCTTTCTGTCCCACCCCTTGCAGACATGTCCTGGCCTTTGGGACCTGCTTCTGCCCCAGGTTTCTGTTCAGGCACTTGTAATGCAAACAGGAACCCAAAGTTTGGTGATGGCTCTGCTCAGGCCCTGCAGTGTTCACCTGTTGTGTCCCTTGTGGTGGGGACTAGCAGCTGCCTCCCCTTGGTCATGCCTGGCTGTGGGGTGTCTCCAGGCCAGTGACAGCCTCAGCACAGTCTCGAGGAGGTGCCCACTCATCCCTGCTCCAAAGCTTGACTCTGCAGCAAGAGGGTCCATGGCTGGGCCAGGACCAGCCTCCTCTGCTGCCCCACTTTCATGGGATGGGTGGCAGTGTCCTGGGTGTTGTTGGCACAGTGCCATGCTGGGGTAGCTCTGCTCCCTGGAGCACAGCCTGGATGCAGTTACCCCACAGTCAGGCTTGGTTCCCAGCTCCGGCATCAGTGTCCTCTGCTCTCCAGGGCCTGGCATGGAGAAGGCAGTTATCTGTCTGCAGGCAGAATAAAAACATGTTGGTGCTGGTGTCCCTGGGCAGCTGTGGCCCCGCAGGAGAGCAGGCACACACATCCAAAGCATGTGGTTAGTCGTGTGCGGCTTAGGAAAACAAGCAGTGCCTGCTGTCCAGTTCTCCTAACGAAGGCCCTTCTGTGCTAGGCAGCACTCTTTGATTTGGTCAGAAAGCTGTAGTAACAGAATAGCTATTTTTAAGCAGAGGTTACTCGGGTCCCCACTCTCTCTGTGCCACCAATGAGCCCTCTGCCCTTCTCCCGAGCCGAATTAGCGCATCGCTCTGCCGTGCTGTGGGCAGGCACCTTTGGATGCCAAAGGCAGGACGGGCAGCAAAGGGTGGGCTGAGCTTTGCCAGAGAAAGGCTGGGCCATTGAAAAGAGTTTATCACCCGAAAGCGGGTCCAGCAGCGAGGGGCCGGGCGGTGCAGAGACCTTCCCCNTCCCCACCAACAACAATGCCCTGAAACCACAATTGTCCCCTCGCTGCGGGGAACAATCGGGAGCAGAGGATCACGTTCCCCCAGAGGTCCCAGCTCGCACGCAGAGAAGGGAAAGATGAATCTGTGCAGCAGGCATGGGGACTGGGGGTGTGGGATGCCTGTGGCTTATCACAGAGGGATGAATGATGGTGGGGCCATGCTGCAGCCACCTGAGGAACGGGGCACACTGGTGGCACCCCATAGGCAGCATGAGATACCTGGGGCACATCCAAGGTGAAGGCTGAGTTTGAAATCATTTGAGAGGGGAGCTAGGGTGTTTTGGCAGAATGTGGGTAGGCAAGCTGATGGTGGAGTCTGGGGGCTGTGGTTCCCGACTGGATGTGTTTGGGATGCAGGCAGAGGCATGCAGTAATGTGAAGAGGTAGTGGGGGGTGGTAGGGGCTGTCACTGGCTCAAGAAGGGAGGGACAAAGCCTGTAGCCTTCCTATGATCCAAAGAGGGATTAAAAAGGATAAATCTCATCCCTTAGGGGATGTGGAAGCTGCTCTGGGGGTCTGTGAACTGGAACCAGTATCTCTGCTGCGGGAGGCACAGACTTGGGTTCTGATGCTGTTGCTTTGCAGGTGAATGGCATAAACGTGGAAGGCCTGCGGCACTCTGAGGTGGTGTCCCACATTAAGTCCAGGGAGAACGAAGCCAGGCTCCTGGTGGTGGACCCTGAAACAGATGATTACTTCAAGAAGCTGGGGGTGACCCCCACGGAGGAGCACACCAAAGGTGAGACATGGCTTTCCCTGAGTGACACGATGCCGTTCCCATGACTCACTGTGTCATGGGTGGGATTTCAGAAGTGAGGGAGAGTCATGTTTCCATTCTGTCTCATCCCTTGGTAGTTTCCTGAGCACCACCCAGCTATTTATAAATTAGTGAGAATACTTCAAAATCTAGCCAAAAAACAAATTGCTATTTTTAGACAGTGAATAATTAACTTAGGAACTTGCTGCCATGAAGTGGCTGAGGCAGAGCAGGGTGGGATTCGGGGGGGAGCAGGGTGCTGGGTGAGTGATGAGCTTGTGGAGGGATGCTCAGATGGGAGCGGTCCGTCTGGACAGGGCTGGGAAGCCTCTTTGGCAGCAGTTCCTCAGGTCCCTCTGTTTTTGGCTGCAGCACCTGCACCCTAGGAGATGAGGTGCCTGGTGTTGAAGCAGATGGACCTGTAGGGAGCAGGGAAGCAGAGCAGTGCTGAGCTCTGGGGAGGCAGTGTGATAAATCCCCAGTTGCTCTTTGCTCCAGCAAGGGAACCTGAGGGAGCGTTGACATGCTGGAGCGAATGCCCTGTGTGTGCAGGGGAAGGGTTTCATGCCATGGTGATCACAGGGTTGGCTGTTGCAGGAAATTTTTTCCTTGCTGTTGAAATCTGGCAGAGAAAGCTGCCTGTCCACTCCCCAACCTGTTGTGCTGCAGCTCCTGGATGGGGAGGGAGCAGGGCGCTCCCCAGCCTGTCCCACCCCCCCTAGCTGAATGTGGAGCTCTGTTTCCCAATACAGCTGTTCCTTATCTGCACCCCAGCTCCCTGGGATACTCAATGGGGAGACTTGTCCAAAGAAATGGGCTGAACAATGCTGGGAAGCACATGGGGCGACAGCGGTGTCAGATGCTCCGTGTCGGTTCGAGGAGGAGCTGGGGCAAGAGCTGTCTGCTGGCATAAGCCATAAAGGAGCCCTTGTTCCCCTGGGTGGGGGGGACATAGCTGGGGCCATGGACGTGTGGGAGAGTGGGTGGGTGTTCAAGCCCCTGCCTTGGTTCTCCAGGCTCTTGCTGCTGTCTCGACGTGTTCATCGGAGATCAGTGAGAAGTGGGTCTGCCTGATTCTGCTCAAGAATCCCACATTCCTAATGTGAGGCTTTTGCATGAGCACACAATCAAAATGATGATTGGGGGTTATTTTTTTAAAGACAAAGCTGCGCTGGTTTGCACTGGGAATCCCTGCAGCTCCCACTGATCAGCCCTCAGATTGGTCTCCTGCAAAGTTCAGCCGTGCTTGTACGTGGTGCAAGGAGATGATGGCTCTGGAGCTCTGCAATTCACTGCTCTGGGCTTCTGCAGTTCCAAGCCATGTTTGGCACCCCATGCTGCTCTTCCTTCACTGGAGTTTGGGTTACACAGCCATCTGCATCCACACCACTGTCTTCTGCTGGAGAGCTGCACAGTGATGCTTCTTTGCCCTAAGAAGCATTCGTGCTGGACATGATTCAGTTATTAATCATGTCACAATGAACACGTCTGTTAGCCCAGGACAGATGAGACATGGTAATGCTCTTGGCAATGATTTGGTCCTGGTGATTGGCAGCTCATGGGCATAAAATTTGCCATCATGTGGAATATTACTAGTGCCAATTGTTAGAAGTGAGGAAAAAATCCCCACAGCCCAGGGAACGTGGGGAAGGGGTTATTTGCCACATGCTGCTGTCACTCCAACAAGATGCTGATTTTGGTGAAGAATGTTGGGTTCTGGTTTAAGATTTCTGGCTAAGCAGCTTTTGAAGAAAAATGATCTAACAGTCAAAAAGAAGAGTGTGCTGAATTGAGTGCTCACAGAAGGAAGTTACTTGGTCCCCTTCCTGGAAGGCATTCTTTCCTGATGAAAATGGGGAAATCAAGTTAAGTCAGGGAAATTGGAAAGAGTTTGGTTCCAGAAGGGTGCAAGGAGGATGGACAGGGTTTTGCTTGGACTCAGAAGCAGCACAGGACAAAGCCAAGAGATGAGATATGCAGAGCTGGTGGGGTGGGTGAGGGAGAAGGTGGGCTTGTGGCAGCTGGATGGGTGATGTTGAAGGGTGCCTGTCTGGGATGTGAGGCCAGCAGTCCCAGCTGAGTGTACTGACAGTGTGTTTTCTTTATCTGGTCTGCAGGTGTGGTGCCTCAGCCCATGACAAACGGCTCTGCACAGACTCAGGTGAGTGCTTGCCTGCTCCCAGATGCCCTGATGGCTGAGGTGGCTGAGTGGCATCCCAGGTTACCTCAGTTTAGGGAAACATTGGAGCGATCAAGAGGGCTCAGGGGCTGAGAGGCCAGGCTCCTGGCATGCCAGCTTTCCTTGGCTCCCACCTGGGACACGTTGGGATGACTTGCCAGCCTGTGGAGCCAAGAGGGATGCTCATAATGTCCCCTAGACTCATTTAGCTCAGCTTAACTGCTGCAGGTTGACCTTAATGGCTTCCAGATGGAGCACTGATTTAGGGGTTGGACAAGGCTGGCTCCAGCCCCTTCCAATCTCTGGTCCCAGTGACAGAGGGAGGGGGTGAGTGGCTGCCCAGCTGCCCAGTGCTGTCAGGACAGGGACTGTGCTTGGCTGGCACAGGGGCTGTGGGAGAGTGGCAGATCCCAGGGAGCTCTGGGGTGTGTGCATGCAGGGTCCCTTCAGCAGGACCGTCCTCTCCAGGCTCTGTCCCTGGATGAGCCCGGTGTTGCCCTCTGCCTCCAGCATGGCTGGAATGTCTGTCCCCACCAGCATGGAGCATTTTTCTGCCTGGCTCTTAATTTTTTTCCTAATTCCATCTTTGTGCACAGTGGACTAACGTATTAATTTCCACTAGCTAAATGGAGGATCCACATCTTCATCTCACAGCGACCTTCAAAGTCCTGGGAAGGAGTCAGAGGTAAGTCCCCCAAACATCCCCTCCCTTTCAGACACTGCTGTAGGCACATACTTGCCTCGTGGCACTAGGGTCTTCCCATGCGTTTTCAGCTTTGTCTCCCAGACTTGGGTACACCTGTGCCCATCCAGCAAGCAAATCCCAGAGTTTCCTTTCATCCCTTGCACTGTAGATGTGTGTAAATGGAGCCCTGAGCTGTCAGCAGCTCCTGGTTCCAGTGCAGAGGTGGCCACTGGGATGGACTGGTAACTCCTTCAGGTGGCTGGTCAGGGGCTCGGGACCCTTGGGGTGATGGGTGCAGCACAAGCTGCTGTTGGAGATGCTCTTTGCCCTTTGTCAGGGGACAGAAAAGCTCCCTGGGGGCTGTGACATCCCATGTTAACAGGTGGGTTTTGCAGGGGTGCGGATGCATGCCCCTTCCTGACTCCGGTAGGACGTGGGCATGCTCATCCCTTTGGGCATAGGGACCTCAGGGAGGAGGTGGCACTGCCCCAAACTGAGTGGTGGAGAAGCTCAAGGGGTAACAGCAGGGAGTTAATTAGCACTTTGTTGGGCTGTGACTCCTGTTTGAAAGGAGGTTTAAGATGAAAGGACGTCTACAAGAGTTCTGGATCTCAAGTGTAATTATACTGAGGAGGAACAGGGCAGGAGGTGAGGCTGTGAAGCCGGAGGGCAGGAGGAGCAGAGCTGTGGGGTTCAAGGGCTGCTAACGGAAACGAGTCAGGCTAAAGTTTTGAACAGCTGAATTGCTTTTAGCTTGGAGCACAGTGACTTTATCACAGGGTTTACGTTCAAGATAGGAGGAGAGTGGGTTTGGTGACTGCAGGGCTGGGGCTGTTTCTCTGGTGCAGCCTGGCTGGATGCTGCAGCAAAGGGCTGGGGAAGAATCAGACCTCCCTGAGTAGGGTGAATGAGCCACTGAAAATAAACATCAGAGGCAAACTTGCATTCTCCTGGTGTCATTAGTTTAGCAGGGGTTTTCTTGAGATAACAAGTAGGGGATTTCTAAAGGGCTCAAATTTATCTTTAGGGTGAAGCTCTGCTGAAAACAGAGGAACGTCCCCATGCGGGTGCTCTGTGGGGTGTCTGCCGGTGCTTGTGCTGTCCCCTGCCCTGAGATGGCTGTGAACAAGTGCTCTCACAGCCTCCTCTGAGCACCCAGAGCCTCTCAAGCATCTCGAACACCAGCTGTGTCCGGGCACTGTGGCCCAACGCCTGCAGTCTGGCATCTCTGTTTCTCACTGAGCATTAAATAATACATGTCCTGATCCAATGGCTGCTGCCTTTGGAAAACCAGGCTGTGTCCCAGGGCCTGAGCGCAGTGGTTCCTCCCATGGAATCACCTTAGGACTGTTTCAGAGATTGCCGTCCCACCTCTGCAGTAAAAGAGTCCTGGGGAGGTGGTGGGGATTTGCCTGGGGCTCTGCCCCACCAGCTCCTAGCCTGGCCTGCTCATCAGAGCAAAGCTGGAGCCACGATCCTGCAGTGGAAAACCTGTCTGTGGTTATCAGCAGGGTCAGTGAAATCACTGGAGCTCCCCACGCGTGGTCAGGCAGTGATGTAAGCAAGCTGTACCAAGGAAACAAGGCTGTTTCCTTAAGACTGAAGGTCTTGGCTTGGTACATTTGCGCACTGCTGACACAAGTGCAGCTGGATGGAGCTGCTTCTCCCTGAGCTGGGCTCCTCAGGCACCTCCGCCCTGCCCAGCACTGAGAGGGGTGCTGGCAAAGCCTCAGGCACAGATGTGATCAAAGAACTCGGTACCGGTATGATCAGTGAGGCAGCAGTTTCACATCGCACCCGCTGCGGAGTGCGCTGCCCGCTGAAACCAGCACCGAGCCAAGTCCCAACAGGGGTGGTGCTTCCCAGACCTGTGTGGTTTGAGGAGCCCAGAGACCTGGTGCTGGATCTATCTGTGGCAGGGGTGCGATGGAGAGAAGGCATTTTGAGCAGGTGTGAGCTGTACACTGAGGACAGGGTGGCTGTCCTTCACCTCCTGCAGGAATAAGAGGGGCAGAGTTAGCAGAGGGCCACCCCAGCTTTCTGCTCTGGGCACACAGTGCCACAGTGCCTGTAGCAAGGACAGGGCCTTTTCCCATTTTAAAAAGTATTTTTACTAAGCTGACAGAAAGACGTGTTTTTTCAAAGCTCATCCCAAAGTAAATACTGCCCTGACCAGTGTCCATCGGGGTTGGACCTGATGATCTCTTGAGGTCCCTTCCAACCCCTATGATTCTCTCACTATGATTCTCTTTGCTGGGCAGGCCAGCTGGGTACACAGTGCAGCATCCCCCACCCCTGCCTTGGGTGCTCTGAGAGTGAAGGGGTGCCTGGGCAGGCAAACATGGGAGGTGGTGAGGATGGGGGATGCTTACTGCAGCCCCTTGGAGCCCTGAGGCTCACCCAGCTTGCTCCCTGGCCCCTGCTTTCTGCCTCTACAGGGACTACACAGCTTGTTTTCCCTCTGGCACCAGCTTCTGTGTTTCTGCTTTTCCACTGCCAGCCATGGCCGCCACACATTCTTCAGATGGGGGGGGAACAACCCCCACAAAACTCAATGTAGTAATTAACTTGGTGGCCACATGGATGCTGCCGCTGCCAGCAAAAGCCACAGACACTGCACAGGGGAGGGAATTTGACCCTTTGCTCAAAAAACCATCCCCACTGGTGTGTGTGCTGGAGCAAAGGCCTCTCCCGCGGCCTTGCGGGGTGAAGCGCTGCAGGCCACTAGGGCCGGGCCGGGGGCAGGCTGCCATGGGGCTGACATCTTTTTCCCCCTTCTCCACGCAGGATGGGGACGCAGAGAAGAGAGACCCCTTTGAGGAGAGCGGGCTGACCCTGAGCCCAACGGCTGCCGAGGCCAAGGAGAAGGTGCGGGCCAAGCGGGTGAAGAAGAGAGCTCCGCAGATGGACTGGAACAAGAAGCGGGAGATCTTCAGCAACTTCTGAGCCTTGCTGGTAGCTGCCGCCCGCCCTTCTGCTGCCCCTGCCCCAGCTCGGACATTTCTGAGGTGCCTACGCCCTGTCCTTCAGTGTCCATGTGAGATGCTTTGTGCTCTGCTCTTCACTGGTTGCTTTTACAAGGCGTATTTTAAAGTCCTTTATTTTTTATTTTTTATTATTATTGTTACTCACCAGCGATTCTCATAAGACAAATGTGACCAAAGCTGCTTCTCTTGCTTGCTCTTCAGCCCAGCTCTGGCTGCCCACCGTCTCCTGTTCCTATGAGAAAGGACTGGAAGAGTTTAACCCTTGTTTTCTTCCCTGCGTCATTTAGGCTTCTGTTACCTTTTTTCTTGTTGTTGTTATTTGGGGTGTTTTGGTTTTGTGGGTGTCCCAGACTGAGCCCCATGGGATGCTCTGTGCCCCTGTGCAAATGTCTTATGGCCTTGTGCCCCCGGTGTGGTGGGGGTCTGTGGGGTGGGGGTGTACCTGGCACCCCTCCCTGGGTCCCCATGTGCTGCATTAACTACTCACACGATGGGAAAATGGACAGTGACTGTAAATTGCTCCCATTTGCTTTGCAATTGAAACAAAAAAGGTTTAGTTTTCTTTTTAAGTGAAGTCCCATGTGTTTCCAGTTAATTTAGGAACCTCCCTCCCCACCACTGACTCCGGCCCCAGCAATAAAAGTCCCTTTTCCATCCCTGACAGCTCTGCGGAGGGGAGAGGGCAGGATTTAAACACAAACCCCTAACCCAGCAGCCCAAATACCACAGACCTCACCGTCTGCAGATGTTAATGCAGCCCTGAGCAGCAGGGCAAGGCAGGGAGCCGGGCCTGTCCTGCCCCGTGGCACAAGGAGCGGTGCTGCCAGCCCAGCTGCTGCAGCCTTGTGAGAAGACAAGAGCCAGGAGATGCTACAAAATGCCTTTGGACAGACCTGACAGCGAGCACAAGGCAGCATCCATTTCCTGGGAGGAACATGGGGCTCTCAGTGCGGGCTTGGCGCTTGGAAGGTGGGGCTCAGCAGTGGCTATGCCTGGGAGCTGGGTCCTGGAGCAGGATCTGCATCTGTTCCCCCCTGGTTTGTTACGTCTGGGCTGGGATTTGATGCCTCCTGTCCATGGAGCATCACTGAGGGTCTGTCTGCCATGGGGAGAGTGTCCTCTGACACCGAGGGATCGGCCTGGGGCTGGCTACAAAGCAGGCAGTGTTATGATGGAGTGGGCAGCTGCTTTGGCTTTCTGTGGCCTCCTTTGGAAACACCTTGTTCTTGGTAATAAAGCCTCAAAATGTATCTTAAAAGCATTATAAATTAAGCCTATTTAAGCTCTTTTATTACTTGCCTTTGGCCATAAAGGAGGGAAAATGACTAAGCTGAACTACACCACTCTCCCATTAACAGATGGAGGTGTTAGACCAGGACAGGGTCCTGGCTGTGATGGGGCAGCCCCCTCCCTCCCACGCTCAGCCATGGTGGCAGCTGGGTATTTCAGCTCAAATGCTGAGGCAGCAGTGGGAAGGGACTGTGCACAGCAGGCCAGTGGAGTACAAAACCACTTTCCCCAGCTAAAAGCAAACGGCAGCAATCCCTTGGCCATGGCTCACCATTAAAAAATGCCTGGCTGTGGTTTGGCTGTGTTACTCCAGCACTGCTGTGCTACAAGCCCGCAGCCTTTGGGCTAGTCAGCGTGCTACAGATACCATACTGGCTGTGCATTTCTTAAGTACTGAGCTAAACAGTGCCTTAAAACATTTACTGCTCTCCTTGGCCAGTGGTGGGTTGGGGTGTTGGCTTCATGGTGGGGAGCTGCTGACGCCCGTGGCTGGCTGGCAGGAGAGCAGGGAAAGCTTCAGGGGTGATGGAGATGAGTTCTCTTTTATGAAAGTTGATGGGCTGAACAGGTTGAAAGTAATGATGCTGCAGAGGAACCTGGTACAGGTGTTTGGGTGTTGGTGATAAGACTGGCAGTGGGATGATGGCTCAGGATGCAGAGGTTTGCCTCCTCTCCAGGACTCTGCCATTAACAAGACACCTCTTCCTTACCCCACTTCGAAGACAATTACCTGCTTTATTCTTGGTCCCAAAAATATTTGCTTCTATAAATCAGGAGCCCTTCTTTTGCATGGTAGGGACACTGCTTCCCATGCCTGCATAGCCAAACTCCAGGCAGAGCCCTGGTCTGCACAGGGCAGAGCATTCCCCATTACACTGACCTAAATGCTGCAGTCTCCGATGCATGTCAGAGAGCAAAGACACGTCTGTAAATACCCTATTTCTCATTCAAGACTAGACCACTGAAGTCAAGGGGAGGGCAGGGGGAAGGAACATGTAGTTTTGAATGCAGATCAAAAGAAATCAGGTGTGCAAATCTGTGCTGGTAAGATTTTAAAATCTTAATCTCTGCTTAGTCCATGGAAACTGCTCCTGGTTAAAGCACTTATCGTATTTCTGACATCTTGTAGCTCAGTAGTAATTATTCAGTTCCTGTACATTTAACTTGGAAAAAAAGAAAAATCAATGAAGTATAAGGCTGTCAGCTGCATTGTAAAAACATAATGTACACTGTAATGTCAGTAATAAACTTTGTTTTTCCCATGTACTGAGTACTGATTTGCTAGTTCCTCATCTGTTTGGTAGGGAACTTCAGAGCAGAATTACAGCCTTCTTCAGCATGTTATAAACTTTGCTTCCTCCCTTGCCTGTTTAAAGAGTAGCTGAAATTATCCCTTTGAAGCCCCACAATGAAGTCAGCGCTGCCCTTTCTTTGAAGAACAAAACACAGACAGTGGTGGTGTCCCTTCTGTCAGCTCCCGAGGCCCACAGTAGCCTGGTTCCTCTGGCTACTGTAACCCTTGCTGGCACACACAGAACCCAGAGTGATGCTGGCTCACCTCCTGCACCCCATGCTCTGTGTTCACCCCTGCCCCCAGCTCTTCTGCTACCAGGACCCAAAGGCCACTTGTCCTGGCTCGAAGGCTGCAGCTGTACCCTATTCACAGCCATGCCCCTTGCTGCCCAGGCTAGGCAGGAGCCTTGGCAGGTTACATGCTGCTGGCTCTTGCTGGCAGGGCTGGTTGCTATGGTCTGACTCTTTGGTTGGGCCAGCCATGCTCTCCTCCCCCTGCCCTGCATTGCACAGATGCCAGCAAACCTCATGGGTGGAAAAAACCACCACCACCTTTATTAAGTGTGTACTTACAAGCAGCAGCAAGTTGCACAGGACAAAGCATTTCTCTGCAGCTACTCCTGACACAGGACAGCCAGCTGTGCTGCCAGGGCATGCTCAGGCATTTACACAGGGGCTGGAGCCTTTAGCAGTGACACAGTGGGGCTGCAGCACTGTGAAAGACCCATTTTCCTCTGGAGAGCTCAGCCACTGCCAGGGGCTGCTCGCTCCCCAGAGGTGCTGAGCTGGCTGCAGCAGTCCCCTGTTTCCCTGCAGTCACACAGCCAGCCCTGTGTGAAGCACAGCTTTCCTGGGGCTCAGCTCCAGGCAGCTGCTGGGCTGAAGCAGCTTTTGCGGCTCTAGGAAAGGCTGGATGATCACTCAGCATCTCTTAGCAGCTGGGCAAATGTCTTGATTGAGGCACTGGTTACAGCGTGGGTTCACAGGCAGGCAGGTCTGCTGTCCAAAGCCCACCAAGAGCCAGTTTATCTCCCTCCAGAGATCCCTGCAGTGAGAGGAAAAACATAACCTTTCCCATACTGCTGCCTGGAGGAGTTAAAGAGCAGCCCATGCTTTCAAATTGATCACTTTTTCCTACTGCCTGTTCTTGGCTTCCCAAGGTGCCTGGAGGCAGGTTCCAGCCTCCTGCTAAGCCCAGCCCTCCTAACCTTTCCTGATCCTCTGACCTGGGCTGGGGAGCAGAGGACAGGCATGTGAAGTGCCTCTGGTTGTTCTCTTGTGCTACAGCATGTGCCAGATGTGGGGCCACAAGAGAGTACCTGTCAGCTGGTATCTGATCCTGAAAATTAAGCACCAGTGAAGGCCAGAATACAACTATGGACTGATACTGCTGTGGCCATTAGGCTCAGCAGGGGCCTGTGTAGAAAAGCACCTGGCTTGGGTCACGGTAAACTTGTCAAGGCAAGAATTGGGCATCAAGACCTCCAGGCACCTGGCTACACTGGTGGTGGCTGATATATCTGATAGCCACAAAAACAACCAAGTAGCTGAGATGGAAAGGATCTCCTTTCTCCTCTGAGAAAGGAGAAAGACCTGCAGAGTAGAGGAGGGACCCACAGAACAGTCTCTGAAAACGCTGCAAGCAGGACTGTGCAGACATGGCCTCTGCAGCCGTGCGAGGAGCTTGATGGGAAGGAAGCTGCAGTCTCAGGCCTTACCTGGGCAGCCAGTCCTCCAGTGCTACCCGAGTTTCCTCAGGGTATCTGGTCTCCTTCTTCACCCACTTCAGCCTGTTTGTGATCCTGTGCACGTGGGTGTCCACAGCTAGGAAGGGAGAGCCCAGAGTTTAGGTGGGGGCAGACACACCTGAAGGGAGAGCATACAACCAAGACCTGCCCAGCACAGCACACTGGGTACAGCACCCTGCACGGGCTTCTGCCAGCCAGCAGGAACAGGGAGGTGAAACGGGAGGGGAGGCGAAACGGGAGGGGAGGCTTGCAGAACAAACAGGCTGCTTTCCTCCCAGGCCCTGAGCCAAAAGCAAGACGAGTATCTCCCACCACGCAGCCAGTGACACGCTCACAGGACCTGACCCAGCCCTCCTTCAAAGGTCTGCATGCTCTGATCTAGCAGGGCAGCCTGTCCCAGGTTCTCTTCCTCCCCGCGTCTCAGCTGATGTTACGCAAGTTGCAATCTCTGCCCCTCAGTTTACCCAGATGAAAAACACATTTCATAATACCTACCAACACAAGAGGGTTTGTGAGCTCAAATGAATGTTTATAAAGTGCTTTGAGCTAAAAAGCTCTGAATGCAAAGTATATTATTGTTAGATCAGCAGCGATAAACCTGTCTCTATGGCTAATTGGGCAAAACCCAGGAAATTGCTGTAAACAGGAAGACTGAGACTTTGCCTCCTAAATCAAAACTGAGCACACAATTATTTGGAAAACAGTTGGCTAGTTTGGCTCCCTCTAGACTTCCCTCCCCCACAGCAGGGAGAGAACAGACCCCAAGCACTGTCGAATCTAGTGCAAAAGCCACACTTGGTGCCGCTGGCCGGCACTGGTGGGGCTGCAGGAGGCAGCTGCCGCCTGGCGCTGACCTTGGGCTCTGTGCTCGCTCCAGCAGCGGTCATTCATCAGGTGGCACCATTCCTGGGCTTCCCAGAGCTCCTCAATTAAGCAGCAAATACACTCGGAATATTAATCTGTCCCCAGGGGCCACAGCAGCCTGCCGGGACCCTGCAGCTGATTGTCCAGCCCCATCTGCAGGCTGCTGCAGGCAGCTCTGCAGTCAGCCTCACTACCCCCCTCCGTGCTCCCAAAATGAGCACCCTGCTCCCCAAACGAGCATCACAGAATCACAGAATTGTAGGGGTTGGAAGGGACCTCCAGAGATCATCGGGTCCAACCCCCCTGCCAGAGCAGCTCCCCAGCTCATATTACATAGATAGGCATCCAGATGAGACTTGAATATCTCCAGAGAAGGAGACTCCACCACCCCCCTGGGCAGCCTGTCCCAGGGCTCTGTCACCCTCACTATGGGAGCAAACCTGCCCTGGGTGTGGCCTAGGCCCATCTCCAACACAGACTTCTAGGTTCTCTGGTCACCAAATACGGTAAGTAAATACATGTACCTGTTGTCACCTATTACTCAGCCACAGGACCTAAACCAGATCAGAAATTCTGCAGCTACAGATTGCCAGAGACCATTTCTGCCTGCAGCCCATGATGAATTACCCACTTCCAGTGGTAATTTTGACTAAGTGCTGCATTTGACCCCTTACAGCTTGGCAAACGAAAGTTCAAAAACGAGATTCATTTTACAGATGAAACTCTGGAACAAAAGTCACCCCAGACTATCCCACAACTACCCACAAATCACAGACTAACTCCTTGTGCTGGCTTTGGCTGGGGTAGAGTTCATCTTCACAGGAGCTGGCGTGGGGCTGTGCTTTGGGTTCGCACAGGAAGCGGTGCTGGTGACACAGGGCTGGTTTAGTTCCTGTGGAGCTGGGCTGACACAGAGCCGAGGCCTTTGCTGCTCCTCACCCCACCCCACCAGCGAGCAGCTGGGGGTGCACAAGCAGTTGGGAGGGGACACAGCCGGGACAGCTGACCCTGGTGACCAAAGGGATGTCCCAGACTGCATGGCATCGTGCTCAGCATGTAAAGCAGGGGGAAGGAGGAGGGAAGGAGGAGGGAGGGAGGGACACTGGGAGTGCTGGCATTTGCCTTCCCAAGTCACCCTTATGGGTGATGGAGCCCTGCTGTCCGGGGATGGCTGCACTCCTGCCCGCCCGGGGGCCCTGGGGAATGAATCCCTTGGCTGGCTTTGCTTTTCCTGTCAAACTGAGTCCATCCCAACCCACGAGTTTCTCACTTTTGCTCTTCTGATTCTCTCCCCCTCCTGCTGTGGGGGGACTGAGCGAGCAGCTCTGTGGGGGCTGCTCGACACCCACCACCTCCTTCACTTGCCACCAAAGAGATTTCAAAGCCTTATTCTGCTAGCACATCTTTTTGGATGCCTACCCACATAAGCAATACTCACACTGCTTAGCAGCATCTGAGGGGACGGAGGGACTGCCCTTGAGGATTTCCACTACTGAATTTGGGGAAAGCCAGTAGCTGGATCCATGTTTAAATCCTGTATCAACTCATCTTCTGAGAGTGGTCGACGGTCACATCTTTCACCCACCCAAATACTCTGCAGATGACTAAACTGGAGATACATCAGGCTCCTAAGGCAGGCATCTTACTCAGCTGCAATGCTTCCCCTCTGCCCAGGGAATGGATCAGGCAGAATTTAGGAGAGGAATGGGGAAAAGACAGTCTGACTTACCTATCCCCGACACACTGTCCCAGGCAATGTTCATGGCCAAGTGGGCCATTTTGGGCCCAACTCCTGGCAGCTTTACCAGCTC
Organism: Zapornia atra; assembly: GCA_013400835.1. Classification (NCBI taxonomy): domain Eukaryota; kingdom Metazoa; phylum Chordata; class Aves; order Gruiformes; family Rallidae; genus Zapornia; species Zapornia atra. Next base: position 179,122 of record VZTU01030358.1, read on the forward strand.
CTCCACAGTTCTTGGTATGTCACCCCCGTATTTCTGCTTCAGGATGGCTGTCGTCTGCTTTATGTACTTCACCTTGTTCTGGAAAACCAAGGGGAAAGGCGGAAAATCCAGGTAGCCCTCCAATACAGAACAGACACACAAGAAACCATTCCTGAGCATATGCTACATGTGAGGCCACACGCTGGAGTTTGTGGAGGGGAAAAAAAAAAGAGATCTTTGATTTCTCCTTGAAAACAAAATGCTAAGACCTGATTAGCTGTAACCTCCTCTGCACACTCCAGGCACTGCAGCAAACAATCTTGCTGTGAATACAAATTGCTAAAACTGGCGTAAAGTAACAGCCTTCAGCTCTGCTCCAGGGGACGGCTCAGCACTGGGCACAGCACGCAGAACACCAGCTGGAGGTGCATCTCTCAGGAGCAGGGCTGGTGTGCACCCCCCTCCTGCCTTCATCACCTGCTATCAGCTCAGCGACTGGGATGAGTAGGGGAGCCTACACCTGCCTTGCACTCCTCTCCTGGGCTGCTGAGCTGTCTCTGACATGGGGATGGAGGACCACAGAGGGGGTTTCACCTACGTTGGGTGCTGCCATGATCCTGCACTCACCCTCCAGAATCCTACAGGGTAAATGATCTGGCCAAGCGTCGCATCATCCATCTGCAAAATACTGTCGACTGTGAGGCCGTGCTGCCTCAGGCGCAGCATAGCAGCTGATGTCACCTGGTCCTTGGTTTGGCTGGACAGCATCAGTGACAGCAGAACTTGGTAGCGCATAACCTGGGGAAAAGGAGACAGTGAGAGACCCTAAGATGTCTGCAAGGACCCAGCTGCCTTTAGGGCTTGGTTTTCCTATCCAGCATGATCTTCAGCCTAGCGCATTAAACGGACCCACCCTGGTTCAGCCATATCCATCTGTAAGATACTGGAAGTCTGCAACAGAAATAATCCATAACCTTTTAGTTCCACCACACAATACAGGGAGAAAAGAAACACCTTCAATCTAAGCAGTCAGCGCGTGTACAAGGGCAGAGAGCAGCTACTGTCTGCTGGGATCTCATACCCAAAGATACCGGTGCTTCGCTGCAAAAGGCCAGACAAAGCTTTTCCTGATGATGGGATTCTCAGGAGACCCCACGGGATGTATAGGTACAAATGCCCAACAATTTTTCATGCAACTTCTGCTCTAAAGCTGGTTCTGAAAATTCCATCCCTTTCCTACTGTGCTTCAGTAGGAACTGGGTGTTTCTGGCTCCAGTGAGCTCCTCACAAAACCCAGTCTAAAGAATTGGGATGACGGAGACTGGGAGATGAATCACAAACCCCAGAAGCTCTTCTGATGCTGCCGTGCAAGGTTTAGCCCAGACCATTCACACCCTATTTTTCAATTGATACTGCCCCAGATGTAATGCTGTCCCCAAAAGAAAGAGGAAAATGATGCAACTAACCTGGGCTGACCCAGGATAACACAGGATACAATCCTTCCTCCAGCTCCCTTACAAAGCATACAAAACCGCAGGAACAGCAGGAATCTCTGAGCACATGGAAGTAGGTAATGGTGTGAGGAGCGCTGGTGTGTGCTGAGAGTTACAACATCCACTTTTTCTTGGAAGCAACAACCCCACTTCCCTTGAGAAGTTATTTCCGATTGTACACCGTGGTCCCCCGGCCCCACAGCTGTTCTTGGTGTCAGCCCACGTGGCTGCGGAGCGTGTGACACTGTCTGAATCCGGAGTCGAAGCTAACTGCTCTCCTCAGGGATCCCAGCCCAAGGCACGATGCCAGCAATGAGGACAGAGACCCCTCCCTCAGAGCCCGCCCCACAGGTCGCTGTGGAGCACAGGGTTCCTGCTGCTCTGCCGAGCCTGCCTGCGGGTTATCTCCTCGTTCTCACACCAGTGCCCTGCGGACAGCAGAGTCCCGCAGCCCTGGGTCCCAGTGCCACGCCATGGCCTCGCTCTGCTTTGTTTTTTGTACCGATGTGAATGGTCCCCTCAGAGGGAGGTGTCATTTGGGGCCTTTGATTGTGTTCCCAGCACAGTGGCGTCCCAGCATGGCCCTTCCTTTCAACCAGTATCCCCTTAAAAGTGGACCACGAGAGGGGAGGAAGCCAACCTACGCATATGTACTGCTCTGAAAACCATAAAAGCAGCCTGAAAGTTTTTTCTCACCTCCCCTTGCCTTTTCTCCATACTGTTTTTCCTCTGTATTGCAGATTCATCTTGCTGGATAGTTTGTTTGGACTCCTATCAAGATTTTTAAGAAAAAAGGGACACGCCTTTGTGACCTGCCCTCCTGTCCCAGAAGACAGCACTGCCACAATACACACTCAGGGTTTTCACTCCCAGGTCCAAAATCCTCCTGTGTTTGCCTCAGCTCCTGCTCTTGATTCAGGCTGCTAACACTTCTGGCAGCAGTTTAAGCAGAGGACAAGGACCTTTCACAGCTGCGTTTGCTAGCTGGTCTCTAATGCCCAGCATGGGGTGAACATGAGCAGAGAACATCTCAGAAAACACCCCCTGCCATTTCACAACGGCTATCTGAAGCCAACAAGCTCAATACCAGAAAGGCAGCAGCTGACTCTCCTCCTTTAGCATGATGAGCAGTTTCTCTCATTCATGTGCTCCTGCAGCAGCTTCTTGAGGGAGCAACCCCAGCCCAGAGTCCTGGCATGGCCCACATTTATTTTTCTGTTCAGCAGACACCCAAAGTGGGACATATCCAGGGGCAACATGAGGATGAGGGAGGCCAGGTAGCTCCAGAAACTGGCTGCATTTTCGTGTGTCTGCCTGACAGAGCAGGGCAGCAGGTGCTGTTACCTGTGGAGGTGCGCTGCTGTCGTAACACTTCTCCACTCCCATCTCATCGACAGGAGCATCTCTCTTCTTCCTCATCTCCCGGATGCGCTCCAGCTGCTCCCGCCAGTCCTTTGGCTCCCAGCATGGTCTCTGGGGTTCAGCTGTCCCCTGCTCAGCACCATCCCCCAGCCCAGTTTCATACGCAATGGCGACATTCTTCCTCCTCCTGCTGCGCCTCAGGATGCTGGCTGTGCCCTGGGCCTGGCTCACTGCAAGAGATGGGCCAGAGACCGTCAGGCTGCGGCCAGGGGAAAAGAAGCCCTTGTCTCCCCCCGGGGCCCAGTGCTGGCCCCCTGTGCCAGCAACCACCCCGGGGACTCCAACCAGGGCTGTGCTTGTCTTCCCCGCAGTCCAAGCAGCACTGCCTCAAGCAATGCCTAAGCGGAGCCAGCCGTGGGGCGAGGAGTGGCTGTGAAGGACCCGGGGAACAGGTGGCATCGGATGGGGACGCGTGTCACACAACGGGGACGGGTCCCAAACACGCAGCGGGCTGCAGAAGGACAAGACGCCAGGCCGCCACCCGGCGCCACAGGCAGGACAGCCGCCGGGGTACCGCCGCAGCCCGGGCCCCAAGGGGGATGTGACGAGGATACCGTGCCCCTGTCCGCGGCTGGGCGGGCCCTCACCCAGAGCTTACAGGCCCCCGGGGCCCCCTCCCCGTCTCAAGG
>VZTU01030358.1:183092-268227 GCA_013400835.1 Zapornia atra
GTTTGTGTCCCTGAGGGGTTGTGGCATGTCCCGGGGAGGCGGTGAGGGGACTCTGCTGTGGTCCCGGCGTGCATGGGGGCCGTGGGGGCAACACTGTGCCGTGCTCTGGGGTCTCCTGGGGGCTGCGGTGTTCNNNGGGGCGGTGGGCTTGGGGCTGCGGCGTGTCCCCTGGTGATGGGGGTGGGGTGGGCATGGCGCGTCCCCCGGGCTGCTGGGACAGGGCCTGCGGTGTGTCCCTGGGGAGCATAACGGATTGCTGTGGCGCGTCCTTGGGGGCGTGGGGCGTAGCTGGGGGGTGCCGGGTTTTGGGGGGAGCGTGTGCCGAAGGCAAGGTACTGGGGCTCTGCCAGCACGCCAGGAGTGGGAGTCCTGCTCTGAGCAGGGTGCTGAGGGGCAGTGGGTCTGGGAAACGGGTTCAGGGGGATGTGTCTGTCCTTGCTGTAATGGGTGTCACTTGCTCTTGCTCCCCCTCTTTCTCCCTGCCATGGCAGCATTAGGATGTCTAAGCGCTCAGATTTCTAAGTCCTTCCTCATGACTGGCTACTTTCAAGAGCTGCTTTACAGTGCTGTGTGCTTGTCCATTCCTTTTGGACTGGGAACAAGTGCTTCAGCTCACACTGGCCAAAAAGAGCTTGTGTGTTTATACCCAAGAAATCACCTCAGGGAGTTTAAAATGGCAGTTGCTCTCTGGGTTTGGGGGGGTGCTGGGCAGAAAATGGTAACCGTGAGCTCCCCATCCCTCAGGTAGCCACAGCATACAGGTGCTGAAGGCAGGAGCAGCACAAGCTCCTTGCTACTTAGTTCTCAGCATTTCTCTTGCTTGAAATGTCTCGAGACACCAGAGCTGTTTCTAAAAGCTGTGTTGTGCTGGCTGTTAGTGGTGTTTTCTTGCTCAAAGATTCCCCTTGGGCCTGTCTTAACAGAGACCGTGTTTTGTGTTTGCAGGGGCTCGGCGCTGCTTGCTTGTCAACGATGGCAAAGCCTCAGAGCAAGGATTCGGGGCTGAAGGAGAAGTTCAGGAATCTTCTGGGGCTGGGAACATCCCGGGGAAGTTCAAAGTCGTCAGAGGGCAAGCAAACAGAGTTCATCATCACTGCAGAAATACTCAAGGTGTGAGAACTGACCATAGTAAAGGTGGAGATAGGGCCTGGATTACCTGAGCTGAAAGGGTCCAAAGGAGGGCTTATTCATTCTCCATTCATTCCCTTTCCCATCATGCTTTTTTACCTCCTCTCTCAATTCATTCTCCAGTGAAATGGATGTAAAACTCACCTTCTTTGAAGTTACAGCATTTCAGTTTCTATAATATTTGAGATAGATACTTGATAGCATAGTGGTCCCTCCATTCTGTTAGGTCTCAGGATGTTTCCTTGAAATATATTATTGTAGTCTGAGCTTGTTAAAGTTTGTGTGGTGGCAGTTAGCACAACCTGGAAACCGTTTCTATTTTGAGAATATTTTATGGTTTTCTGAAAATTTAAAAATAAAAAAAAATTCCAGTAATTGGTCCAGCAAGTGTATAAGCAGAATAGTTGGCACACAGGGTGGAAAACACATAAAAGGGAGGAGGAGACCAGGATCCCTTCCCATCTGTGCTGGAGCAGCCGAGCTCTTACTTGTTGCAAGGCTGGGGAGCTGGACTTAACACCCCTCCTTCCTCTGCCATTCTTTGTGAACAGCCAGTGAGTTACCAGCTTTTCTGAAGAAAATGAGATATTCTGTCCTGGAGGTGAAAAGTTGCTTGATTCTAGTCTTAACAAATCATTTGATAATGGAAAAAGGTTTTTGGAGAAATTCCTGAAAAGCTCCAGTGATGACTAATGGTTAGATCATTTTGGACAAATGTGTAATTTCAGTGGCTCACAGTCCCCTTTGAGCAGTGGGTGTTTCTAGTAAGAGACACTGTTAGCTTATTTCTACGTTTCTTTGCAGGAACTGAGCACAGAATGTGGATTAAGTAATAGGATACGAGCAATCAGTCAAATTTGTGAAGTGGCAAAAACGAAAAAAATTGAAGAGGTAAGTTTCAAAGTGTTCAGTGTTTATTGGAAGAATGAAAATTTAAGCGATGGTTGTTGACCTTTCATGAGAGGATCCTGCACTTCATAGAATCGTAGAATCATAGAATGGTCTGGGTTGGAAGGGACCCCAAGGATCATAGAGCTCCAACCCCCCTGCCACAGGCAGGGCCACCAACCTCCAGGCCTGGATCTACACAAGGTTGCCCAGGGCCCCATCCAACCTGGCCTTGAACACTTCCAGGGACAGGGCATCCACTACTTCTCTGGGCAGCCTGTTCCAGCCCCTCACCACTCTCTCTGTAAAAAACTTCCCCCTAATATCTAATCTAACCCTTCCTTCCTTTAGCTTTAATCCATTCCCCCTTGTCCTGCCAGTCTCTGCCCTTTTAAAAAGTTGAATCCCCTCCTGCTTATAAGCTCCCTTCAGGGACTGGCAGGCTGCAATGAGGTCCCCCCACAGCCTTCTCTTCTCCAGGCTGACCCAGCCCAGCTCCCTCAGCCTCTCTTTGTAGGGCAGGTGCTCCAGCTCTGTAATCATCCTCGTGGCTCCTCTGAACCCTCTCCAACAGTTCCACATCTTTAGACTGCCTTTTAAAGTTGGTGATCTCAGAATCCATTTTGTGCTGTGCAAACCTATATAAGGACAGCTCACAGCCAAGGAAATTAGTCTTGTCCAACCTACCAACTGTGGAGGAAAGAGGACATGGCTGACAAGCTTCCTGAACTGAATGGAAGGAGATTGCTGTGAATATTCAGGCCTGTTCAGAACAGTTCACAGCAGATGATGGTAATCCTGTGGAAGAGGTGTTTGCTAGCGACTTCTGTCTTGTTAATAAGCAACCTCAAATTGGCTGTAAACCCATCTTGTGTTTGGATGAAGGTTTCTGCACAAATGTTCACAGTGAAGTGAGTGTGTGAATGAAGAACTTCAGTTACTGGGGTGCAAGTTGTCATGTAGGATGAGATGTGGTGTCTCCTGTGTGGTCTACCTGAGCTTATGGCTGGGCAGGTAAAAAGAGAGCTCTGGACAGGAAATCCATGAAGCTTGTGTTAATTAATTTGTGATAATTAATGACTGACCTACTGGGTAAGAATCCCAGAAGCAGCTTAACTTTCCTGCCTGTGTCCTGTGTTTGGTTTCAGCATGCAGTGGAAGCAATATGGAAAATGGTAGCTGATATGCTACAGCCAGAGCGCCCCATTGAAGCCAGACATGCTGTTCTTCATCTGCTAAAGTCAATCGTTCAAGGACAGGTGAAAGCAAACAAACTGTAGAAGTAACACTAAAACTCCAGCACCTAAACTGGGATTTCTGCAGAGTAGGAATGTGAAAAACATCAGGGGGCTCTTCTCTACAATTTTCCATGCTTCTTGTTTTGGTTGTGCCTAGTAAATGGGAAGATGAAGCATTTAAATTTAAGTCCTGATTTGGTTCCATAGCAAAACTTTTCATACCACTTGTAGAAAACTTTTCCTGTTTTGTGGCAATGTTCTTGAAAAAGAGGAAATACTTTGGGTTAGGTTCAGCATAGCATTGCAAATTTTACATGGTCTTTATTCAGACCTTTTAGTCCTAGTCTGCAGCTGGTTTTGATGTTTCAGCATGTCAAGCATGCAGCAAGTTCTGTACAAGATAACTTTTCTAGCTGGGCCAAGTTAAGCATACTATGAATTCTTCAGATTTTACAATGTGCTATGCAAATGTGAGACTGTGTCAGACCAAAGTTCTAATTTTTAGTATTCTGAAACACTGAGAAGCAGTAGATACTTAGGAAGAGAATAGGCATTGATTCCACTTTGTTGGCTTGGCTTTTTTTCTTTAAATGTCTGCTGTCAGTTGCAGTTTCCATGGATTACTTTCTATGTCGGATGCTGCCTGTGTGTTGCTGGACAGAATTCCTCTGGAGGTGTTTAATCTGTCCTGAGGCATTTAATCTGCAGTTAAAAAGACTAATACTGAGGATAATGTAACAGATGGAGAAGACCTGACCCATTGTCAGTAGCCAGGAGAGATTGTGGATATTTTAAGGAGACTTTCCTAGCGTGCAGAGAAGAAAATAGTTTAAAGCATGAAGGTTATTACTGTCGTAGACCTTGATAATGTCTAGGCCTTAACTGTCTTTTTTCATTAATGACACTTATTCTGCTCCTTTTTAAAATTTTTTTCTTAAGGGTGAGAGATTAGGGATCCTCCGAGCCCATTTTTTTAAGGTTATTAAGGACTATCCCTCCAATGAAGACTTGCATGAACGGCTTGAAGTGTTCAAGGCTCTAACAGAGAATGGACGATACATCACCTACTTGGAAGAAGAACTAGGTGAGTGTTGTCTCTGCCTTTCTTCAGTTTCAGTAAGTCAAGGGACACAGGTGTTCAGTGATACAACACTTCTGGGTAGAAAGCGTATTGTAACGATTTGTTTTCCTTCTTTAGCTGACTTTGTACTACAGTGGATGGATGTTGGTTTGACTTCTGAGTTCCTTCTGGTTTTAGTGAACCTGGTGAAATTCAATAGCTGCTATCTGGAAGACTATGTAGCTGACATGGTCCAGTAAGTTGTTGGTGGTTTTTTTTAACTCCTGCATGCCTATTCTCAGTAAATTACAGGGAAAAGTTGCAGATCACTATACACAGAAGTGAAATCTATTTCACATGGTCTGGAGCTGTTTCATTCCAGATCATATCTGACATTCCCAATAAATACTTAGAATGTTCAGATCTGGTTTATTTTAACTGCATGTGCTTCCACCTTTTCATGTGATGGACCTGGTTGCATTGCTTAGTCTCCTGAAGGGTCTCTGCTGTTGCATTAGTGTAGGCATACTGGCTTGTGTTTAAGTGCAGCTTTAAGTTTATAAAGTGGTTGTAGTGTTCAGTGTCTCTATAAGTGTTATCAACAGTGCCACAGTATGGGAAATGATGAGTAAAACAACATGCCAGTTTACTTTAGCTCTTTATAGTTTGTTTAAAATCATATTAAGCAAGCAATTTAATTAAGTGTTCTTTCCTAACAGCAAGATATGCCTCTTGTGCATTCAGACTTCATCTTCTGTGGACATAGAGGTCAGTAATTTGAGTCTTTCTTAGTATGTTAGAGTTCTTTAAAATGCTTTGAAACTGTAACTTTGTCAAACAAAATCAGATCATCAGACTCAGTTTATTCTCATCTTACAAGAGAGCTAATACAATGTTATGAAATACTAGTAAGCCATTGGATTTTGTGCACCAATTACAATTTTATTGTAAAACAAACAGAGAGTTGATAAATTTGGTAGGTCAGTCAATTTTTCAGTAGCACTTTTTATGGTTTACTTTCCATCTTGCAGTGATTTAAAAAACCCCCTAAGACGTTCTCTGTATCACTTTTGACTTCCAGAAGATTTTGTGGGTCTGCCAGGTTAGCATTCTACCTACCTACTGTATTCCTAGAGAAATGTATAGCTATTTAATCTTTCTCTTTCCCAAAGATTTCCTTGCAAGTCCTAGATGCAGTTGTTTGCTATAACTGTCTGCCATCAGAGAACCTGCCAGTCTTTATCATCACTTTGTGTCGTACCATCAACGTGAAGGAGCTCTGTGAGCCATGCTGGAAGGTCAGAACTTGTAGTTTTGCTTTTTAATGAATTTGTTGTTGTGGCCTCATGGGTGAAGTGCCAGGTGTGCCTGTGCACATCTGCCATAAATTTCAGGTTTAAGACTAAATTAAAAATTGTTTCAAGTATTGAGGGATCAGGACATTGTTTGTGTAAGTTCTATCATAGAATCATAGAATGGTCTGGGTTGGAAGGGACCCCAAGGATCACAGAGCTCCAACCCCCCTGCCACAGGCAGGGCCACCAACCTCCAGGCCTGGATCTACACAAGGTTGCCCAGGGCCCCATCCAACTTGGCCTTGAACACTTCCAGGGACAGGGCATCCACTACTTCTCTGGGCAGCCTGTTCCAGCCCCTCACCACTCTCTCTGTAAAAAACTTCCCCCTAATATCTAATCTAACCCTTCCTTCCTTTAGTTTTAATCCACCCCCCTTGTCCTGCCATTATCTGCCCTTTTAAAAAGTTGAATCCCCTCCTGCTTATCAGCTCCCTTCAGGGACTGGCAGGCTGCAATGAGGTCCCCCCACAGCCTTCTCTTCTCCAGGCTGACCCAGCCCAGCTCCCTCAGCCTCTCTTTGTAGGGCAGGTGCTCCAGCCCTCTGATCATCTTTGTGGCTCCTCTGACCCCTCTCCAACAGTTCCACATCTTTCTTGTATCTCCAAGAGACCCAATTCTACACCAAGATAAATACACCACTGTCACACTGTGGAATTCAGCCAGTCTCCTCTCAGCTGTGCTGACAGGCTTCTGTTGTGGCACAGAAGTGGCTGGACACATTTACTTACTATAAGCAGGTGTGATTGGCCAGCTCACTGTGTGCTCAGGCTGATGAGTGTTTTGACATTGGATGTTTAAGTGTTCTCTTTGAATTTGCAGCTCATGCGCAACCTTCTGGGAACTCACTTGGGACACAGTGCCATCTACAACATGTGCAGGATCATGGAAGACAGGTAAAGAAGGACATCTAACAAACCCCAAGGATTTCAGTAGAGGTCCTGTTGAGATAGATAGGGAGTCACTGACCTCCAGAGAACAAGCTGAAGGTTCTGGTGCTTAGAAATCAATTCCATTCCTAGTTGTGCTGCTGAAGTACTCTTGGTTTTTGGGGTTGGTTTTTTTTTTGGCTTTTCTGAACTTCATTTTCTTTAGTTTAAAGTTGAACTAAATGATATTTTGCTTATAATGTTTGTAAATTGCTGTGCAAAGCTCTGATGTGTAACAGCTGTTGTGACAGTGTATATTCCTGTTGACTCTTGCATGCTAAGAGAACTGCAGTGTGGCCTAAGACTCCCCTTCCATCTCTTCTTAGAGCTTACATGGCAGATGCAGCGCTGCTGAGGGGAGCTGTGTTCTTTGTTGGGATGGCACTGTGGGGTGCTCATCGCCTCAATTCACTCAAGAATTCCCCAACTTCAGTGCTGCCTTCATTCCTCAAGGTAGGATGGGATGCTGGAGGAACCTCTTAATCAGGTTTACATCTGAACCTGTATGAATGTAGAACAGAAATGTGGTACCCTACAACAAAGAGGTCTTTGTATGCCTGAAAGATGAGAGACCACAGTTGGGTGTGGGGTGAAGCATGGGGAAGCAGTAAAACAACAGAGGATTTATTTTGGAAACTGAGGCCTCCTTCTGGCATATCTTTGAAAAGCAAAGTTTGAACCTGTTTTATTAAATATCTGCATTGTTTACATCTACATTTTATTAAATATCTACATACAGCTTAAAAAAATAAAGACAGAGGAAAAGCTTTCCCCCTTTCCAGTGTCTAGTACAGAAAGTGAGGGATAGTGACTGCAGGGACAGCCTCAGAGCTGCCTTCACATTTTCTTCTCCAAATGCATCAGGCAGGAATTACTGGCTTTAACATCCTGTGTCTAAGATGGAGACTGTGTTTGACAACTGATCTACAGCTGTTTGCAGGAGTGTCTGGCTGCACTTTATAAAAAGGTTCTCTGCTTTGCCCTTTGTGTGTACAGACTTGAATATATTTATCTCAGACCTCCAGGCTAAGTTACTAATTAGTGAGGCGTGTTTCATTTGAATTCAAGAGGGTTTTTAATCACTGCTTTCCAACTGTTAACTGACTGAAATGCTTTGTGTTCCAGGCCATGACATGTCCCAATGCAGTTGTGTCTTATGAGATAGTTCTGTCCATAACTCGTCTAATAAAGAAGTATGGGAAGGAGCTGCAAGCTGTAATGTGGGATATCCTTTTGGACATCATGGAGCGATTACTACAGCAGCTGCAGGTAAGTGTGCAGCCTGTCTAGATGTGCTTTCAGTCAAAAGACCTCACTAGAAGTATTTTTGCAAATAAATCTTGTGTGCTCTAGTGAACTTTGAAGCTAAATGACAGTTTATCCCAGTTCTCAGTAGTGTGCTTTTCAACTGAGTTCACAGAATCACAAGGTTGGAAAAGACCTTTGAAGATCAAGTCCAACCAATCCCATCTTAAGCTAAACCATATCCCTAAGTACCTCATCCACCCTTTTTTTGAACACACCCAGGGAAGGTGTTTTCTGGAGTTTTCTGTTTGTATTTAGAAGTTAGTGCTTTCTGGTTAGATAGAAGGTTTTTAGGAATGTTTTTGTCTCTGTTTCAGAGTCTGGAGAGCCAAGAACTTAAGGCCATTGTACATGATCTCCTGACTACAGTAGAAGAACTCTGTGATCAAAATGAATTCCATGGCTCTGAAGAGAGGTTTTTTGAGCTGGTGGAAAGATGTGCTGATCAGAGACCAGTAAGGCTTTACTTATTATTGTCTTCCTTTGTTGCCAGCTGAATTGTTTTGGTACCCAATACAGTTGAAAGTTGGGAGTTTTGGCAGGTGGTCAGAAAAATCACAGCAAGTACTTCTGTGAACCTTGTTCTTGGGGGTGGGGATTTGGGGGGGAATGGACATACTGTATGTGCTTAGACACTAAAAAACAACTCTTGATCTTTCCATGAAAGGAATCTTCTGTATTAAACTTGATAACATATAGAGCTCAATCCATTCATCCTGCCAAAGATGGCTGGATTCACAACCTGCAGATGTTAATGGAGAGATTCTTCAGGTATGAAATCATAATTTTGTGAATACACTTTCAAATGTTTCTTGCCACCTTTTTCTGTTGGATAATTTTGTTTTCTGAAGTTCTAATGTTGGTACATGGCTGCTAAGATGTATGGTAGTTCCAGGGCACAGTACTTGAAAAGATTTTATTTAACAGAACAAAAACTTTTCACTGAGTTAGCTATGCTTTTAAAATTATTATTTATGTATTTATTTCCATGGGATGGGGTTATTCTAGGTAGCTTAGGCAGTTATGTATTGCACTACACTGCACTTTGTGGTTCTGGCACCAAACAAGACTTTCCTGCCAAGCATCAGGATTGAAGTCACACAGTATTAACATTATCTGGTTGTGAATTGTTACTCCTAAAAATATTCTTGTGCTCAGATCTATCTCAAAAATACCCACATGCAGTAATCACAGACTTCTGTCGCATCAGTGAAATGCTGCCAAAGAGCAGCTCTTCCTTGGTGCCATATGTTTGGTTTTAAATTTGCTCACCAGAGCACTTGTTCTTCTGACATGTGCTTCCTAGTTTGGAGTAAGCATGGGAAAACTGCAGGTACAGGTCTCCAGAAGCAGTAAAAGCTGAATTTGGACTCCAGTTTCCAGCTGTTGTTGAATATGATTTTGTGTGTAGCGACTTTAACTGAAGGCTCAGCTGATCTCTAACATTATTGTTCTAACTCTTAAGAAGTTCCCTTGTTTACTGTAGTTTTAATTTCCTTTTCTCCTCTCCCCCTTTCCCTAAATATCAGCAACTGTATTTTATTCATCTTGAATTTGCTCTTCCCATTTTAGGAACGAAAGTCGTAGTGCTGTTCGTATTAAAGTTCTGGATGTCTTGTCCTTTGTCCTGAGTATTAACAGACAGTTCTATGAGGTGTGTGTTTATCTGTTTCTGACAATCACATGTGAGATCTTAAGTGGGTGGGAAAGGCTTTTGTGAGGCACATTGCATGGTGTGCTTCAGGTCATCTCTGCCACCGGGAATGCACAGAACTCTGCTTTAGGTATTGCACACAATTGACATATCTCTAGGATGCTGGTGGGAAGACTTGCCTTTTAATTGTCCTGAGATGGATACAGGTGTGTGCAACTTGCAGTGGGAGCTGGTGTGTTTTGAGGACACACTTTGTTGTGTATTTGCTTCCCTGTTTTAAGATCATTAATTCCATATGCAGTTTGGAGTGGAAGAAGGGAGAATCAATGTGGGAGATGCAGAGTTTATTTAAAAGCTTTGTAAAAAGGATGAGGTCTGGACATAATCTGGCATGAGCAGATTGACTTGTGCTTGGAGTTTAATTGTGATCTAAGATGGAAGATGTCTGAGAGGAGTTATAGAAGAGCTCTGGGGATGTCCTCAGCTTCTTGGAGTAATGGGAAGGGGCAGAGGTGCTTCTTGAATTCCTTCAAGATTTGTGAAAACGTGATGCTGTTGCATGTTTTCTCTCTCAAAAAAAGCCCCACCACCCCACCCAAGCCCTCGAAATCTTTTGTCAACAGTCTGAGCCTGGGCTATCCAGACCTAGGGTAGATGAAAACCAAAACATTGAATCCAGGTTCAACAAAAGTCATAAATATTTGGAGGGGTGGCATACAGAAATACTTAACTGGATGGAAGAGGAAAGATTAAGGAAACAAACAGTTGAGGAACAAGCCTGATATTGGTGTTCTTTTGTTTGTAACTATTTGTGTCTCTAACATGCCGATTGAACAACTGACAGCAAAATGTCAAGGCTTATTAAGGTTTGTCCTCTTGCAGGAAGAGCTGATAAACTTGGTTGTGATCTCTCAGCTGGCTCACATTCCAGAGGATAAAGACCATCAAGTCCGAAAACTGGCTACTCAGCTACTTGTAGACCTGGCTGAAGGCTGCAACACACATCACTTTAACAGCTTGCTTGATATCATAGAAAAGGTGAGGCAGCGTTTGGTCAGCTGTCAGTAGCATCACCACGTCTTTGTCAGATCCTGTTACTGTAACGGAGGAGACGAACCCCTGACTGTTACCACCTGGGTGGTTTGGCTGTAAATGAGCCTCCTTTGGAGGATGCAAGCTTGAAGCACAGAGCAGAAGCAGAAGGCAGCTTTCTAAACCCTGTCAATGTACATCCAAGCTTACAGAACTTGCAGCAAGGATGACGTGCTGCAGTCTTTCCTGACCTTCCGGGATGGAAATAAAGAAAAGGTGTGTGGCAGATTTAACCATGTATTGCTTTTCTTTTTAAAAGGTGGCTGCACATTCTCTCTCATCTCCTTCTGAACTGGAAGAGAGGGACTTACTGTCATATTCAGCTTCTTTAGAAGATGTCAAGACAGCAGTTCTTGGGCTCCTGATAATCCTTCAGGTAAATGCCAGAGAGCATTAAACATGTGCTCTTCAGAATAGTTTCTGCTGGACTTGGCTTTTTAGGTAACCATTCTCCCACTATTAACTATTTCCACTTTTATTTTGCATGTTTTATTTTCTTACTGTGCAGTGAATGTGAGCTCGCTTTCATGTGTGGAGGGCAGATGCATTCATAAACTAGCAGAAAGGGAGCGGTTCATAACCTTGAATAGATGTGTTAAGTTTGGGTAGCATGTCCTGGGATATGGTTAAGCAGTTGTGAAGAGCTGGGTGTTCCAGCCAGTGCCTTTCTAAAGCCAGGCACAGTTGCTGTGGAGTCTGCAGAGCTTCCGTCCAGAGCCATCTGTTCATCCTCCTTCAGGAACAAGTTTGTGCTGTGTTTTTCTTCAGTTCTCAGTGCAGATAGACATTTCGAAGTGAGTGCCAGTCTGCTCTTTGATTTGTGTTTCTGTTCCTCTGTAGACAAAGCTGTACAGCTTGCCCTCCAGCCACGCAGTGCGGGTGTACGAGATGCTGATTCAGCACGTCCAGCGCCATTACATATACGCGTACAGCCTCGCTGTGGCTAGCAGCATCAGGCTGCAGGTATGAGCAGTAACCTGTGCTCTCAGGGCAAGAGCTGCATGCTGTCGTTGGAATTTTTGGGTGACAGGTGGGGAATGTGTGCTTCTGAGCATGCCAGAAGTAGAATTAATTATATATCATGTGGGGAGGTGGGAAAGTATTCCACTGGCTTGGGTTTTGAGTGATTCCAGTGTCTTCCCTGTTACAGGTATTTGATTTCCTGCTGATGCTTCGAGCTGACTCCCTCCACCGTCTTGGCCTTTCCAACAAGGATGGAGCAGTGAGGTTCAGCCCTTACTGTCTATGTGATTTCATGTAGGTTTCTCACTGCATGAAGCAAAAGTGGTTTTCCAAACTACTTGGTATTTTTGCACAAGGTTAAGGGTCCATCAGTAGCAATCTACAGTTTTCTCTAAATCTTCTAAATCCTGATGAAGCAGCTGCTAGACAAGTCTATTGTTACAGCTTAGTATGTACTGTCTCAACTAATAACTCATTGATGAATTGTTCTTAAAAAACAGCTTACCTACAGACCTCTCAATCTTAGATGTAGAATTTCTGTTCCTTCCTGAGCAGTTTTCAACCAAGGTTTGATTCAATGATTTGTACAAATCTGGCTGTTCGTAATTTTATAGTTTGAGCTTTTGTTGCTTCTGTAACACACCCCAAAAGATACTTCTCTAAATTTGCTGGGGGCCTGGATAGAAAGACCCTTATCCAGACCAAACTCTTTCTTTGCTGCCTGTCTACTCAGCAATCCTGGTTTCTAGTTGAAAATGCAATTTGTATTGTTTGACCATTGAAGTGGCTGCCAAGTAGGGTAGCACTGTAGGTCATGTGAACAGGCTGTGTTCTGATCTTGATTTTACCTTACATGCATTTTTCTCCCTTTCTGTGTTGTAGAGAAGCAGAGAAGAGGGCTTCTGAGAAAAAGCCTCCTGGTACGCTCTCTCCACCTTCAGGAAGTCCCAGTGTGCCTTCCCAGAACGCCACCATTCGAATAGGGCATCTCCCATACTCCATGGTCTTTGGTGTCCTTCTGCAGTGTTTGAAGCAGGTATGTCCACTCTTAATGGTTGTCATCTTCAAGTGACATGTCAACTTGAACCAGCTGGCTAGGGAATTCTGTTCCAGAGTCTCTAAATAACATTGGAAAAGCAATATGGAAATCATCCTTGGGCAGAACCTGTGTGTAATTGTGCAGCTTTACAACCACCAGTGGGAGCACCAGTTCAGCTCTTCAGTAACTAAGCAAAGCTGAAAGCTTTCACTCTGCTTCAGAGCAGACAAGGGCAAAACGTGTTTGTTAAACAGAGATCAAATAAATCCTCCTGTTTCTGAAAGGACATTTGAAACGAAAAGAAACCCCCCTAGTACAAGTTTCTGAAGTATTTTGAGAATTGATAAATTTCAATCACTGTAAATATAAATTGCTCATTAGTGTTGTATCAGATGTAGTTATGTGCTGAGGTGTCTCACTCTGGAAGTTAATTTGTGCTAGTGGTTAGGAGAATTGAATTCTGGCTCTGTCTTTTTGAGCTCAGTCAGATCTGGATACAAGTTGTCTTCCAGTTTGCGGTGCCAGTATTGCAGCTAGGGCTGGATGACAGGCAGCAAGTAACTTGTGACAGTTAAATGCCACTTCTTTTTATGTAGCTACCATGCCAAGACCTACATCTGCCTAGGAAATGGCATGTTAGCTGAAATTTCATTGCTCTTACTTTCAAACTGAACCAAAACGGTGCAAAAATTTCCCACATCGACTTCTTTCTTTCCAGGAGACAGATTGGAAGGTGTTGAAGTTGGTCCTCAACAAATTACCTGAATCCCTCCGCTATAAAGTGCTATTTCTGACTTCTCCTTGTAACATAGACCTCCTGGCCTCTGCGCTGAGCTACATGGTAACACCACGCACCCCACTGGTGTAAAACCCCCAGATTCTTAGTTTGCTTGAGAGTTGGTTGGGGATGTGTGTGCAAGTGTTTTGGGTTTTCTTTCTTCAGTATTTTGAAGATTAGCATGCTGGTTATCAACCCTCACTCACCTTCCCTTTTTTGAGGGTTATTTTAGGTCCAGAAGTAGGTAATAATGAGTGTTCTTTATGTATATATGTATGCATGTGAAAATGGAGCTGTGAGCGGTGCCTGTCTACTGCCTTTTTAGAGAGTATTTTTAGAGAGTATTTTTCTCTTTTTAGAGAGTGTGAGGTGTTCTAACTTACTGTGTGATGTGTCAGCTCACAGACAAAAAGACTACTGACAGGCTCCATGGTACCCCAGAAGGCTTTTCTCGCACAGATTTGCACCTGGCTGTGGTCCCAGTACTGACGGCGTTAATATCTTACCATAATTATCTGGACAAAGCTAAACAGGTATGGGCAAAGTAAGAGGTGTAGGGGTAATGGGGCCTGAGCCTGTATAGTAGAGCATTTTTTCATACTAGCTGGTGAGGAGACTGAAGTGCAAGGCAACGCTGCCCGTTCCATTACAAAACACTTCTCCTGTATTTGGGGTGGGATCAGGGGTGAAAAAATACTTTGCTAATTTTATGCAGCAGTAATCGTCTGGTCAGTTGGATTCACTGTTCTCCATCCATATCTGTCCCCCCTTGCAGGTGACTTGTCCTGAAAGACCCTGATAAATATAAAAATTATATTTAACCAGAAGTGTAAATAACAATTTCTAAAGTATCTGCTTGATTATAGTCCCATCTTAAGATTTCAGCCTAGAATACAGGCAGCGGTGTTTCAGGTTCTGTGTCAGTGCATTTCAGATGAGAATCCATACAGGCCTGGCAGTAGCCATACCTTGCAAGCTATTCTGAAATGCAAACTGAAGTCAGGAGATGGTACATCAGAGGGTTTCTTTTACCCCTGTATCACGACTTTCTTTCTTTTCTACTCTTCCAGCGTGAAATAGTGTATTGCCTGGAACACGGTCTCATTTATCGCTGTGCAAACCAGTGTGTGGTGGCACTCTCTGTCTGCAGTGTTGAAATGCCTGACATCATCATAAAGGCACTTCCTGTCTTAATAGTTAAATTAACTCACATTTCTGCTACAGCCAACATGGCAATCCCGCTCTTAGAGTTTCTTTCAAGTAAGTTGTAATGTTCTACTTTGGATCTTCTGTAGTTATAAATGTATTGTTTGCACTGCATGCAAGTGTTCTGATTGTGTTAGTCGTATGGAATGAATTGTAAGGGCTCCTTGGGTTTTGGGGATGCCCTTGCACCGTCCTCAGGGCATAAATGTTTGTTCATCTCTTGATGTTACTCTGTTTCTATTTAAAATGCTTGCACACCTTGAAGAAAGAGACAGGCTTTGTGTAGTGCAGCTGTGCAGTGACAGGAAATACACAGCGGCTTTTTCCACCTTGCTGCTTATAAATTAAATAGCATAAAATTATGCCACAATGTTAACTTCCCTGTTAACTGATGATTTAGAAGAAACAAAACGATTCAAGCTAAACTGGATTGTGATGTTGAATAGTTTTGTGTTCAGACCTCACCTGCGTTGGTTTTCTGCTTCAACTGTTCCAGCTCTTGCGAGGCTGCCACACCTCTACAGGAACTTTGCAGCAGAGCAGTATGCCAGTGTGTTTGCCATCTCCCTGCCATACACAAACCCTTCCAAGTAAGTTCATTGCTAACCTGTTTCTTCCTTGCCTGTAAAATTAAGACAATGGGACATGCTTTTTTTTTTTTTTTTAGTACTTGGGTCAAAGTTATTTGTAGGATACTGCTCATTCTGGTATTTACAGGCTTTTTCTGAAGAAGGGACATACTCATCTTGGATCAAATAACCTGGTTTTCTTGAACAGAACTTTTGAGGTTTTTTCCTTTATGCTTATAGTAGGTAAAGGAACAGTTCCTTTTCTCAGATTGAGAAGTTCTTCTGTTCAGTTCTGGAATGGCACCATAATGCAGCATTAAACTCTGTGGAGATCTTTCTGCTGTTTTAGGTTTAACCAGTACATCGTTTGCCTGGCCCATCATGTGATAGCTATGTGGTTCATTCGGTGTCGCCTTCCCTTCCGAAAGGACTTTGTCCCCTATATTACAAAGGTAATGGATGCTACTCAATCAAACAGTACATGAGAAAAATGATGACTTAAAGACTGCTTTGAGAAGTTGAAATGTTCTTTTTGAAGCTAGAAAAATTCTACTTTTCTTCAAACTGTCTGTGAGCTCCTGTGCGTTGGCCCCTGATTGGGGTCTGTCCGCTGCACGTCCCAGCCATTCAGATGGTGACCTGTTTGTCTCCATCGGCAGGGTTTGCGCTCCAACGTCCTCCTTTCCTTTGATGACACACCTGAGAAGGACAGTTTCAGGGCTCGGAGTACAAGCCTGAATGAGAGGCCAAAAAGGTAAATAGTATTTGACTCCATCAGGGTCTCGTGTTCCCCGTTCTGGTGCTCACACCCTTCCTGTATTTTTCTGAAGGGGGATGGGTCTAGTTATCCTAAATCTGACAGTGCATTTAAGCAAGCAAAGTAAACCTCTTTAGGTCAGGGGGATTGGTAAAAGACATGCTTAGGGTGGTAAGAAGCTGGAATACAGCCCAACTGACAGTCTGACAGTACATATGAGGGCATCACGGGCTGTTCTGTAAGCCTTTGCAGTAAGGGGTGGGACTTTTGTTGTTAAATTTTAAAAACCAACAGTTCTTTTGGGTTGATGTGTCAGTACAGTGCTAGGAGAAGTAAGAGAGAGGGGAAATACCAGAAGTAATAGGCTACCACATTCATATCGATAGCGTTAACTTCTGATAATTGATCTGTAACAATGATTTCAGTGATTGCAGAGAAGTTGTTGTGATTCACAACTTGTGTAAATCGAGAGTGCCACTGCTGTGTTTTGCCATAGTGTTATCTGTCAAGACAGTGTACTGAGTGGCAGACAGCTGCCTTAAATGTATCTGGATGGCCTGATCCTTTTTGTTTTAGTATTATTATTTTGAAGCCATTATGTCAGTTTTAAGCAGAACCCAATGTATTTAGGAGTCAGAACGTATCTTGCCAGCAGTCTTTCAAAGTAAAGTTTGCCAGGATAGAAGAATATTCCTTGGAAGGCATTCAGGGTTTCTCTAACTTCCTTTTACCTGCAGGGCTTACCTAAATTGGTTCACTTAACTTGCTTCAGTGTTAATGTGCAGTAAGCATACAGTGGCATTTGAACCCTGGGGAAAGTGCCTCTACTTTAACTGCAAGGCTCAATGAGTATCTTGCAATGAAGAAACACCATCCCTGCCCTAATGCTATAGCTATAAACCCTGTTTTGTGTTTCATCTCTCCCATCTCCTCCTCTTTCATTCAGAAACTTGAAAGAGAAGCCTTTTGACACTCGTCTCTCAAATTAGAATTTCAACTAATCTTTCTTCCAAAAACCTGTTAAATTCTACCAGGTTGGAATACTACTGTATCTAAAGGCTTTTGCTAACGCTGCTGGATCACTTTCTGGTGAAATCTGCTAAGGAGTGTGGGCTGTTCAGCAGCCTGAAACACCAGAATGGCAGGATGCCACTGCCTCTGAGTCTGAGCCTGGATTTTGGCCAAGCAAGAGAGGAAATAAGCTTTGAGCAGATATCCGTTTCCTTGCTTGAGAAGCTTGTGTGCTTGGTTTTCGCTCCTTAAGCCCAAAGAATAAGCATTTCTGTGCCCTAGCTGAGGTGCTGGGTGTTCTGAGAGATCAAGATCCCAACAGTTCCCAAGACTGCTGAATGGCATGGTGTTGGTGATTATCTTGGCTTGTCTCATGATGTTGGTGTAGGTGATTATCTCAGATTGAGCGTGGGCTTGTGCTCTTTGCAGTCACCATTTGGCCATTTTGTGGCCAAAAATGATCTGTCAGAGATCATTGGGAGGAGAAGGACAAAGAAATTCTGGTTCCTCCAGGCAGCTTATCTGAAGCAAAGTAATTCACTGAAGGGAGGATAGCAAATAAATCATGTTCAGAAAGAGCCAGAAGGGTTAAACTGGTATCTGTATTTTACACGTGGAGATGTGAACTGATGTACCAACAGTGCTGCCCAAACTGGTACTGAGCCAGGCATGCATCACAGTGGTGGCTAACTGAAATGCCTCTTAGATATGCATTGCTGCCCTCTCCCACGTGTGGTTGGCACCTGACAGTGTAAAGGTTCATCTTCCTTTCTGTTCCAGCTGAAAGTCGAGCAGGTTACCCCAAGCTGCCTGCAGTGAGATAGAGTGTCTGACAGAAAAGCATCACACAGCCAGCAGCAGCCAGGAGGATGCTTGTGTTCTTGCCCTTCCTCCTGCGCAGTGGGGGGTGGATGAGTCTCCTATGGGTGGGCTGAGTCTCCCTGGTGTCTCGAGCTGAGCTAAGGGGCATCTCAGACTGGTCCTGGGTGGTTTTGTGGTTCAGGGTGAGAGCTCAGATTCAGGCACAGAGGTAGAGGTGGCTGACGTATCCCTTTGTTAGAAAAAAATGTGCTGCTGCCTGGTGTGGCTGAAGCATTTTAGGATTTTGTCTCTGCAGCAGTTGTCAGGCTTTTAGCTGTGCTGAAGCAGGGAGTTGGGGCAGCAACTTCTCAGACTGGAAGAATTTGCATTCAGGTGCTCTTGCCTTTGTTGAACAGCACAGTATTCCAACTATCATTTCAATCAGTTTTTTGTTTTAACTTGTACTAATTTCATTTGTTTTGTAGCACGTTTAAAATCTTGTTTTCAAGATGTGTTTTGTCTTTTTAATGCTTTCAGCTCTGCTTGTTTGTACGTTTTAATTTTTGTTTTCCTTTTTTGGCATTTGTTTTATTTTACATCACCCTCCGGGACCCCCCAATATTGACCCTGTGACCTGTGACCTTTCAACCTACATCCCTACAATGATTTCCTCCCTTCCTGTGACCTCTTTTGGGGCTTGGTGCTTCTCCGCCTAGTAGTTTAAGACTAGCCAAAAATGCAAAGCAAGGCTTGAATAACTCTCCTCCAGTGAAAGAGCTGAAAGAATCCTCTGCAGTTGATGCCTTCCGATCCCGCAGCATCAGTGTGTCTGAACATGTGGTCCGCAGGTAGAGGCACTTTAAATGGGGAGAATCCAAGAGCAACTCAGCACTTGGAAATTTTACTGCAAGGGTGGGTGGAAGCAGGGTGGATTTGCATGTGGGATGCTTGCATGACTCTGTTACGCAATGAAAAACCAGCCTTAGCCACAGCTAAAGGTTTTGGGAAAGTATCATGGGTATCCCATGGCTTCCCAACACCGACTA
Organism: Zapornia atra; assembly: GCA_013400835.1. NCBI lineage: Eukaryota > Metazoa > Chordata > Aves > Gruiformes > Rallidae > Zapornia > Zapornia atra. Next base: position 201,912 of record VZTU01030358.1, read on the forward strand.
CTCGGTTGTCATATCACACCCTGCAGTGTGTATGGTTACTTTGCCCTATTCTCTGATGCTTTAGCAACAAAAATTTCTATTTCCAAATTTAAATATGGTGAAGGGGGGAAATCAAATGACCAAAAGCACTAAAAAGAAAAAAAAAAAAAGGAAAAAGGTTGCATTCTGTGCAAGTGAGAGTCCTGGTTAAAACCCACTAAAACTTCAGCCTTTTAAGCAGCAGCTTGTCCCAGGAAAGGCATTTGATACTCTGCAAACTTACATACAGGCTCTCCTCCCAGAAGTGAGGAGTAGTGCTGACCTCAGTTTAGGATTTGCTCTTTGAGGCAAAGGGAGCTGATTGCAGTATTCTTGTCTAAAGGATGGTGCCCTGAAAACCTTCAGTTGTTTTTCTGTAGAGCAGTGAAATGTATACTCAGCCCATAAGAAGCTGTTACTTTCATGACTAAAGCAAACAAGCTTTGCTTGCAGACATTGATTTTTCTCATGTGAAAGATGACACAATTTGTGCTAGTTTCTAAAATGTATTTCTGGATCACTTGCTGTGAGTGTTAAACTGTGGGCTATAGCATGTTGGTTTAAAATCTGAATATTTGTGCCTTAATCTGTAAGGATTGCTGCCAGTGGACCTTTATTGTTTGTGTTTTTCATTATAGCTATATGGTATCTGGGGGGAAGATGTTGCAGTGACTGAATTGTGAATTCAGTTCTGGCACTTCATCCTCTGATATCCCCATCAGTCTATTAGTGATTTTCTTCTCTGGTATTTATATGTAAATGGTGGCAAGTAAAAGTTCAGATCATTACCTTTAACAGTGCCAAAGAAGTTGTCATAAAAAAATTGGCTGTACCTCAGCTTAGTTTGTATTACAATGGTGTAAAGGAGTCGTCTTTATAAAATATTGCAGTCTAGCCTGTTATTGCAATTGTTTTAAACTGCATTGCTAACTTGGGCCATTTGAAGGCAGAGTTGCTCTCTATTCTTGTGCCAATTTCCTGTTCAGAGTGCAATTTTTTTTCTATTTCAAGTTAAATTAGGCTTTACAGAGCTATTGAATTTGGAGGGGAAAAAAATCAATGTATGAAAGGGGTGCAACAGAGAAGAAAGCAAACCTCAGGATTGTAAAGTCTAGAGTGCCCTGATTTATGGCTCATGGGCAATATGTTGCCTGGGAAACTCTGCAGGTCATGGGATGCTTGCCCTTTACGATAGATTAGTGGACTCAAAGCATGGTGCTGCTACTTACTATTTGCTTGGTGCATTTGCCCATGGGCCACCCAACATCAGAGAGCACTGGCCTGGCCTGGTCAGTTGACAGACATTTCAGTGTCTCTCAGCCTCTCAAAATAAAATACGCTTTCTGCAATGACAGTCCACAAACCACAACATGAGGCTGACCCAGAAATACTTTGACTGTGCCCTGGGATTGATGTCTGGCCACCTCTCTGATCTGGAACGTGCATGTACTGCAAGGTTGTTCTGCATCACTCTTTCGCGTGACAGGGACAGGCATTTTGCAATGTGATCTGTCAGTTGGAAACATTCTCTTCTAGTCGGATACAAACATCCATCACCAGTTCAAGCCTGGGCTCTGCAGATGAAAATTCAATGGCTCAGGCTGATGACAACTTAAAAAATCTCCACCTGGAACTCACTGAGACCTGTCTGGATATGATGGCTCGATACGTCTTCTCAAACTTCACTGCAGTTCCTAAAAGGTAGGGGTGGGTTGGTGGCCATGGGAGAGCTGGTTTTGTCATGTTTCACTCTTATTAGTGGAAAATCACTGTGACACATGTGACATTCTGGCAGGCCCAGGCTGTGAAGGCATTCCTCACAGATAAAACCTGGCTTGGCTAAATAGGAGGTTAGGTGAGAGAAGTTAGATGAGCCTTTGTTTCAGCCTGGAACTGTCCAGAAGGAGATGCCATGAAGGCGTGCTGTCTGTGAGCTGTGCTGTGCCCCATGGATAATCAGAGTCTTTGCTACACAACTGAGTGGCATGCCAGCTGGCTTCAAATGGAGGCCATTTACTTTTCTTGCTCGCTCTTCCCAGAAGGAGACAGACAGTGCAGAGAAGGCTCGATCCCTTCTGCTCTGCAGAATGTGTCCTGTAGTACTACTGTGGGTTGATAAGTAAATTCATTCAGCTCATCCCTATCCTGATAGAAAACATGTGTTGATGACCAGTGGGTATGTGTAGTGAAGGAGAGCAGGCAGGGCCTCCTACGTAGCTCTGTGAAATAAGGCACTCGTGTCAGCTCTGTGAGTGCAGCCCAAGGGCTGTGCTCATCCCAGGTGTGTTCCTAGGTCTCCTGTGGGTGAGTTTCTGTTGGCTGGAGGACGGACAAAGACGTGGCTGGTTGGTAACAAGCTGGTGACCATCACTACAAGTGTTGGAACAGGGACAAGGTCCCTGCTTGGCTTAGACTCTGGAGAGCTCCAAAGCAGCACAGAATCAAGGTAAATTTTGCCCCCATTTCTACAGTTTTCTGCCTAACAGTCACTTAAACCACTGTTGCAGTGCATCTTTTTAAGTTTTCCGTTTACCAGAAGAGGAATGTCATTTATCCAGCATGACTGATTCTTCTCTCAATGTCATGAATATCTTCTCTTTACACAGTTCAGACCCTGTTTTGCAAGTGAGACAAACTAAAGAAGCTCCAGCAAAACTGGAATCTCAAGCTGGGCAGCAGGTTTGCAGAAGCTCTCGCAGCAGAGTCCGATCCATGTCTGGTAAATTCCTATCCTGGAGTCTTACTGCCATTTCTGGGTCTGTGTCGCAGGCTTAAATGTCCAAGTGCCTAATGAAGAGACCTGTGTCTAAACTAATTTGAGAAATATGGACCTGTCTGGTATTTAATAGTGGGCAGGTAGCAGCAGCTGCTGGCCTCAGGAGGGGTGGTGTTGCTCCTGCTTGGCTCTCCTTGTGGGAAAGCTTTGGCCAGTGGTTACATGGCAAGCACCAGCAGCAAGAATCATCTACATTTATCTAACCTCATGGTTTATAAGAAACAGATTCAAGATGAGGTTCTCTTGGGCTCCCAATATCGTGAGCACAGATGCTAGAGGAGCTTGAAAGATTTATTACTCCTGAGATATTTTTAGTGCTCACTAAGCATGGCTCTCCCTTCTCTTTTGTGTCTGTCTTGCTAGGTGGTCATGCCTTACGTGTTGGTGCCTTAGACAGCTCAGTGTCCCATTTCCCCAGTGGCTCGGCTTCCCAAGGGACACAGAGTCCTCCTGCTCCTGCACCTCGATCAGAGAAGACTAATCCTGCTCCACAGACCCCTCTGCAGAAAGAAAAAGCAAACTTAGCTGCATATGTCCCACTGCTGACACAGGGATGGGCAGAAATCCTAGTGCGCAGGCCAACAGGTATCTTTCCTTGAGTGTGGTGTGAGCTCTTTTGACTTGCTAAGAAAGTGGAGCCTGGGTGAAGAAGAAAACTCTGTACTTAGTTGCAGATGGATCTCTATCACTTACTGCCTCTTGAAACTAATACATCTTGATAACTTGATTCTTTGAAATTGCTTCTTTAGTATTTTAAATCTGCAAAAGACCTGTGGAAAGATTGAAGCAAGGATTTACATTTCTCTGTTAAGTACCGTTACTGAAATAGAGCCAAGACAGTATCAACCCTACTTTGCATTTCCCATTTTCACACTGCTCTGTGGTCTTTCTTGAAAATCTGTGCTGTGTGTTAGCTTCCCGTGCTGCATTTCAGATGAATGAGGCATATGGCTAGAGCAGCTGCTGTTAAAGGAGTAGTGACATGTTCAAGGCCAGAATTCCTGGATATTGGTACGTTACACAACATTAACAGGGAGTTACCTGTTTCAACTGAAGGCTGCTTCATGAGAAAATAACTCACTTGGTATCATTAATTAAAATACCTGAGTGTTTTGGATGCCTTTTGGGAATCTGCTGTAGTAGTGAGCTACCAAGCATGATTTTTGAAGAGCTTGGGGTGAAGTTCAGCATTCTGAGAGCTGAAAATAGGAAATTAATCAAGTGCTTCTGCCAGATGTCAGGAGAACTGAGAACTTGGCCTGTTTTGATTTTTACTTGTAAAATCCGAAACAATTTGTGCTTTTTTTTTTTTTGATGTGAGTTGTAAACTTGGTGAAGTAAGGAGTACTTAGTACTCTTCCCTAATTTTCTTTTACTAGGTAACACAAGCTGGCTAATGAGCCTGGAGAACCCGCTCAGTCCGTTTTCTTCAGATATTAACAACATGCCCCTGCAAGAGCTCTCTAATGCTCTCATGGCTGCGGAGCGTTTCAAAGAGCACCGAGAAACAGCTCTATATAAATCACTTTCTGTCCCCTCCTCCAGCCTGGCCACTGGGACAGCCAAACCATCGCTTCTCCAGCGCTCCAACACAGGTGAGAGATGCCAGGCCGGTAGCGTGTCCAGCATAGCTGTCACTGGCCTGTTTAAAGTCTCTTGAAGTTACTGCAGATCTTTTGGAACAGTAAAGTTAGTGGCATGAGGAAGAGCAGTGGGAAGGGGAATGCGTTCTTGCACCTAGAAGTTTTCAGTGAAAAATTCCCTTCCTCCTTGCTTCTGATGTTCCATTGGAAAAATACCTCTCTTTCTTAAAGAAAAGAGGAGTAATGGAGCTTCTTTGAAGGAGTAATGCTTCGTGCTGGCTGTTTCCTGAATGAAAGTGAACAAAATCATGGATCTTTTCCCTTTTCCACTTATTTGGGATTGATCTGGGCATCCCACATGTGGATGGATCTTCCCATGCAGCATTTCCATTTCTGTTTGTCTTCTGAATGGGAGTTTGTCAGGCACTGGGAGCAGTAGGCTCCTGGGAGAACGGCCTGTTACAAACCTTGCCAGCCAGGGTCAAGTAGTTGCCGCTGTCTTTTGCCGCATGAGACAGCAGAACGCAGATCCTATTGGCTGTGGATGTATTCACCTCTTAGGAGGACTGTTTAGCCTTCAGACTGGTGCAGTTGAATCACTTGAGTTCCTTTTGATGGTTTTATTTTAACACCATGGCCAGGGCTTTTCACTGTCTTCGCTCTGGTGCTAGCTCGCTTCCCAAAGAGCTGTTTGTGTTGGGATGTTAGTGTTGACCGACCTGAAAATGCTAGCTTTTCATGTTTGTTTTCAACAGAGCAGGATGTGATTTTAGGCTTTCAGAATGTGTAAGTACAAAATTAGAGTAAAAATCCAACTATGGCCTTCTTTTTTTAAAAAGGGAAAAAAAAAAAGAAGTTAGAATTCCTACCTGGGAACAGTGTTATTGACCTCTATGAACTGATTAGTTGAAAGAAGCACCCAGCTGAATGCCACTCCTGTGGCAGTCTGACAAAATCACTTGGGCCACATTCTTTTTAACACAGCTTCTCCACTAGACTTGCTGGAGCTGGCTGGCTGACAAACCATATTTAGAAGATTTGCTGTCAGACTGTCATATGCATGTTGTTCTTCCTCTTTTGAGGCTAAAACAATGTGAATCTTTATCTGTATTTCTGCTCTTCAGACTCCTCTGTGGATGTAAAAAGAACCTTTTGCCAGAAGTGTGTAGCTCAGGAGAAGCTCAGACTGGTTTCCTGCGTGTGCCAGGATATTGCTAAGGAATTTTCTGTTTCTAAAACTCAGAAAGATGCATTCTTCAAAGAGAGCAGTTTGAGTCTGCATTGTTTGAATGTGTTTATGCCTCCTTATTCATGTTGAGACCTTGTTCCCTTAAAGTATCCCTTTGGCATCTAGTGAGCTTATCCCAGCTTGTTCTTTCCTTTGGTTTTATTTATTTATTTATTTTAAAATAGGCTCTTGGTTACATTTTAAACTCTGTGCTTTTTAATTTTTTATTTTGTTTTTCATATAGTCTCTCCTTCCTTTTGATGTAGCTGCTCACTTGATTTCCCTTTGCAGTGGCCTCTTTCTCTTCCATGTACCAGTCCAGTTGTCAAGGGAAGTTGCACAGGAGCATATCCTGGGCAGGTATATTTATATATCTTTAAGGGAAAAAAAAAAAAAAAGTATTGCCATAGAAGAACACCTCTGATTCATAGAAACTGTATCTGTCATACTTCATTTTCCCCTTCCATGTCTCCTGTCTGTACCCAGTCTCATTACTCTCAACAAATGGGATCTTGACTAGCATGAAGAAGTCCAAGCCAGATCCAACATTTGCAAGTGTGGACAATTTCTTAAAGCAGCTTTAGTTTTAGCCTGGGTGGATTGTGAGTCGTGAGGCACACTGTTAAATGACCTGTCAAAATGTCTCAGTGGCTTGATTAATTGAATTATTTATTTACAGCTTTGTTTTACAATTGGCCTTGTGTTCTGCTCAAGGTAAAATCTCCCACTTGTGAGAACAGCATAGGATGCTACAGGACACACTACCCTGAAATGAACTCCCAGGCTGCTCAGCCTGCATGAATCTGTCCAAATTGGATGCAGAAAAGATAAAAGGAGCCAATATATACATCTGATACGTAGGAAAGTTTGATGTTAAAACAGATGCTGGTTAAAAGTTTTTTGAATAAAAAAGGAAGACATACATTTCAGGGGAAAACCTGCTAAATTCCTGGGTTTGGAGGCTCCACAGTCGTGTAAAAGCTTTCTCCACTTCAACAAAACCAACTTTGTAATTAAATGAAGTGGGGATCAAATTGCATACCTTGTGAGCACAACACCTGCATTGCTTTGATAAACTGCAATGCTTTGTGATTTTTTAATTAGAGGGTGGAAATGTCTTTCTGCCTTCTTTCCTTCACTGGAAAATTCTCTGTCGAGCAGCAGGGTATGCGGAGCTGCTGGCTGTCGCTGACACAGGCCTCTTCAAGCAGTGCAAAGATGCTGCAGTGAAATGTTTTCCTGTACTTCTCTGCCTATACCATTCTCCTCCCACTTAAAGAATAATCAGTGTGTGCTCACATTATTTAAAAACGCCAGTGATCTCAGCAGTAGTGCAAGAGCTAGGGAAGCTTGGAAACACTGGATATATGCAGGTGTGTTCTGGCTTGGACAGCTAACCAGATCAGCACGTTGTTTTGGGTTTTGGTTGTTTTTTTATTTTGTTTGGTTTGTTTTTATGTTTGTTTGGGTTTTTTTAGAAGGTATGTGTGTGCAATGCTAACTCTTAATTGCTTCTTTGAAATAACTTTGGTCCTGCGAGCTGAAATCAATCCAGGAAAAAGCTGCTTTAGTGATTTTTTTTTTTCCTTTTTTTTAATTTTGCTGATTTTTTTCTTTATTTTTTTGTATGTGCAAATATATTTTTATTTTACTTTGGAAAACAAATCTTGGCCTTTCAGATTGGTCTTCCAGTCCCTTGTGTGCGTAATGGGAAGCCTCCTGTTCTCCAGCCTTTTCCTCAGGACAAAAAAAGCAAGGCCAAGAGGAGCCTTTGGTCAGACTCATCCCTGTGGTCAGGGTCACTGCCTGGAGTAGAGACAACGTTAAGCACTGTGATAACCTCCTCCGCCGTAGGCAGGGCTTCCAAGGAGCTTTCTTGTCAGCGTGGTTCCATTAACCATTTGTCAGATCAGATGCCACGTGCAGGTTTCCAAGTATTGCTGCAGTGCATGTGTTGCTACTCTTGCTCTCTTGTCCTTTCATATGTCTAGGGCTGAATTGTTTTGTTTCTACTGAGACATACTAGGAAAACTGCCAAACTGCAAGTAAATGGCTCCTAGTAAAATTTCTTACCTCCTTCTAGGCCACTACAAGGCACAGGAGCATTGCATTTCAGTACAAGAAAAACTTACTTTTTGCACACTTGTGTAGAACTGATGTCTTCATTGCCTGGATAACGATGAACTTTTAATGCTAGTCTTGTACTTCCTTACATCTCTGTAGTTCCTGTCTGTCCTGATAACGAGCATTGGTGTACAAGGTCCCATTTCCTCATTCTGTCCCCTGCTTGTCCATCTGTAACAATTGGAAACAACTGCACTTACTGTGACCAAAGCAGCCGCAGCCCTTTGCTGTGAGGGTAAGGTGATCTGTTACTCTATACAAAAGGGGAACCAGGAGCAAGTCTGACATGACAAGAAATCAAAGACCCAGAGCACTCATTCAATGTGGCCTTCCACTGAAATCCCGTAGGGAAAAGGCTGGTACTTCAGAGGAGAGGATGGGGGCCTGCCGGTCTGTGCCTCTCTACAGACTTCAGTTCTTCTGCCTTGTGTCTCGGTAGAATCAGCGGTGGTGCTGGAGGAAGGGAGCCCGTCCGAAATGGAGCTAAAGGAAACAGAATCCCCAGTTGAGTCTCCAGAGAGCGAGGACATTGAGACTTCGTGTTCTGAACAAGTCCTAAGCGAGGAAAGGTTTGGTAAATCCCAGGAGTCTTATAGCAGGGTAAGAAGAAACAGGTTAACCAGTTCTGTCCAGTAGGACAGCCCCGTCTTAACGCGCGGGAGAATTGTCTGTGCTCGGCCGAGTCCCTCTTGACACACTCTGAAAGCACTCACTAGTGATACCAAGATGCACGTGCAGTGCTGGTTGGGAATGGGGATGCCTTGTGAGGGGCTGCATGCAGAGCAGCAGCAGTAAATGCCAGATCTGCATTGCTTTGGACTTGGCACCTTTCTGCTCATCTCTCAGGGTGTCTCGAGCGTTACTGCTGTCAGCTTTCATTTTGCGTGTCAGGAAAACTGTTCATCTTTGTTTCTCCTTCTTTAAGTCCTCCTCAACCTCCAGTCAAGAAGAAAAATCTCTCAAGTCAGAAGACCTGGTGGAGGGTGGAATTCCCATTGGGAGAGTCCTACCATCAGAGGATGGCCGAACGCTGGAGGAGCTTTCCTTCCAGCCATCTCAGCCACTCAGCAAGTCAAGTTCTTCCCCTGAGCTACAGACGCTGCAGGAGGTCCTCAAAGATGCCAATGGCAGAGAAGTAACAAGGAGGCTGAGCACAGAAGTGAAATCAAAGTCCCAGTCTGGGAACCTGGAAGGGGAAGTGCTGGGCAGTTGGCTGGCCAAGGGAGAGGACGGCAGAGTGACCGGGTCAGGCGGGTTGGATGGCACAGGTCCTGTCACCTCGCCTCGCTCCCCTTCTGGGCACCGGCCCCGAGGTTACACCATCTCTGACTCGGCCCCATCAAGGAGGGGAAAAAGGATTGAGAGAGATGCCTTCAAGAGCAGAACAGCAGCCTCCAATGCTGAGAAAGTACCTGGAATAAACCCAAGGTGGGTGGAGGGGCTTCTCTGAAGCTGGAGATGATGAGTTCAGAATTGTTGCAGCCCTGGCTGGATTTGTTCAAAGTGGTCTGCTGGTTTTCTGGGCTCTACAAAATAGTGTCTGATTAAAAAGAAAGATTAATTACCTGCTTTTTAGGAGCTAATATAGACATGTTGAACCTGCTACCACCACATTAACTTTGTGGTTTAGGAAACAGGTCTCTTAAATGGTGAAAGAAAGAGAGAAATAGTTTCCTCATGTTCTTAATCTTTGCCAACGTAGGGTCCAAATACGTGTGCGGCTTGAATGCAGGTTACCTGGGGTTAATTTTGCCATGAACAAGGTGAAGAAATTTACTGTGAAAAATACTAAGAAGGAGGAAAATAAGGGGCTATAAGAGTTGCTATTTGAACTTTAGGGATCAGTAATTGCCCAAAATTGCATTATGTCTTCATTTCACTGAGGGCAGATAAAAGGCAAATGTCTGTAAAAATCATTGATCTTCTAGCCTAGAAAAGCCCCCTGTAGCTGTGAGGCAGGAGGGCTTTCCTCTCCCCCAGCCTGTGTAAAGGTTGGCTTTTGAACGGGGAACATGAGCAGCTGCTGCTGCTTGACATAACCGGTGCTTTTTATGACAGGCAGCTATTACAAACTGCAGGTAGTCCGGGCGCCTGAAATGTCTCTAGAAGATGACTAATACTCTGTTAGCATTTTAATTCCTCCTCTTTTTATTCTGCACATAATGTTCTTACATATAACAGATCAAAATTGACTTAATTTTTATGATAACAGGACTTTTTCCCCTTCTGTCCCTTAGCTTTGTGTTTTTACAGTTGTACCACTCCCCGTTCTTTGGTGATGAGAACAACAAGCCCCTTCTGTTGCCAAATGAGGTAGGCAAGGATTATTTTTTTTTTTAAAAAAAGAAGTTGTTGTAGTGAATTTTTCTAACCTAATCACCTTTTTTGAACATAAATGATAGGAATGAATGTCCAGCTCAGATGGTATGATTTAAAGGTGGTTCATACCAGCAGTGCTACAGATGGGAGATTTTCTGTACCCACATCCTGGTGGCTCTAGCTTTATGGCTCTGGATTGAATTTGAGCTATTGGGAGATTTTGCTGGTAGGATGAAAACCAAGCGTTAGGTGACATTGGCAGAATGTCACTAGACAAACCTGTCAGCCCTCTGGATAATTGGGAATGGCCAAGAAGCTTTCTGTGGTTACATGAGAAATTAATCATAAATGTCCTGGAGAAGTAGTGCTGGAATGGGATTCTTGTGGACCAAGTGCCACAGACCTCCCACTGACAGCTTCCCCTCACTTTTGGTTTGGGGAGTCAGGCAGTAGAGAGCCTCAGTTGGATGAGGTGATGCCTTTTGCTCTGAAGAACATTTTTAATATGAGAATGATTTTTCATGCCTGGAGCCTAAATGAGGACACGATGTAATTTGTTGTGGCAAGTGCAGCTAACCTCTGAGGTTTGCCAGATGAGTTCCATCTGAAGTGTAAAACCAGGGAAGTGCAGTGACAGATGCCATGCAGTGCTGCTGTCTGCCTTGGGAGTGATGGTGCACCATGCCCTTGCAGAACAGCGTAGGGCAGCTTTCATCAGGGAAGGCACTAGTGAAGGACAGGAATCTGTGCTTACGCTGGGCTCTCGTCCCGAAGGGGTTTTAGGGAGGGCAGTGGGTGTGTGATGAGGTTTTGGTTTGTTGGGTTTGGTTTTTTTTAAAGATGTGACCCATGTTTTGATTGTAGACCTTTGAAAGATCAGTACAGCTCCTGGATCAAATTCCTTCTTACGACACACACAAGATTGCAGTGCTCTACGTTGGAGAAGGACAGGTGAGTTGTGTGCAGGTGCATTAATCCTTTGAGGTTACACCTCAGCAGGAGGCCAGGCACCACTACTTCAGCTGAGATCTGTCCTGCTCCTGCGGTAGCCTTGCTTTGCCTTAGTTTCTTGCAATAAAACCCAGTGTTCCTGCTGAAGCCCTTCTGGGAAGGTGATAATCCAATTGCTTGAGCTGATTGGGTGCTCTTGGCATTCAGCATGGCACCCCCCTGTTCTTCTTTCCTAGAGCAACAACGAAATTGCAATTCTGTCAAATGAACATGGATCCTATCGCTATACCGAGTTCCTGACAGGGTTAGGGAAGCTCATTGAGCTCAAAGACTGTCAGCCAGATAAAATCTACCTTGGTGGCCTGGACGTGTGTGGGGAGGATGGACAGTTCACCTACTGTTGGCACGATGACATTATGCAAGGTAAGGTTGGAAGGATGGTCTTTTCTCATCTTAAGACTAACCTGCCTTCCCAAAACTGTTTCCTTTCCAGGGATGTAGTAAACATGAGCTGGGGCTCTGTTCTTCCCCCATTCTCTCTCTGGTATCTCTGCAAATCATGTGTTAAAGTTTGGGAGAGGTGCATACCCAGCTTATTTAAAAAAATATAAAAATCACAGCACTTTTAAAGTAGTCTGCTCTATTAAAGGCTGGTGTGGTTTGGTGTAGAGGTTCCTAGAATAAGCTATTTGTTCTTGGGCTGTTATGAATGCTGTTAATGAGGGTAGTGTGTACGTGTCAACGCTCTGCTAATTATTTCTCTGAAGAACAGTATTGAAAGCAGAAGGGTTGTCATTACTGTGGTCATTGTTAATTGAACTGCAATATTACTCAGCTCCTGCAGCACCAGGCGGTGCAAGATGTCATCCAGGATCCAGCAAACTGTGATGACCTTCCCAAATCTTACAGCTCTGTGCATCCCAGTCATCTTACTTTCAGTATGATGTTCAGTGGAGCAGCTGCAGGTTACTCACTGCAGCCCCGTGGAGCTCACTTAGGGAAGTCCTGGTTTAAGCTATCTAACTCTTCCTCCTCCAACCAGATTCTTCTCTGTGGTCATGGAAAAAACACCCAGCAGCACTTCTGCAGGGCAGAACCTAAGAACTGCCAAGAGCAGAGCTTTCAGAGGCTGCCTTTTCCCTGGCCACTGCACACCATGCTCCATGGAGCAATCCAGTGGGACGGGATTCAGCTCGCACAAGTGGGGACAAACCTCTTGAGGGAGCACAACTTTTTTCTTTTGTTTAATTATTCTGGTGGTGGTCCTACTTTGTCTTCCAGCAAGTGGTGCACATTGCCCATTGGTGCTTGCAGCACTGCTCACCCAGGCCAGCCTAAGGGTTTTTCTGTTTCCCCTGCAGCCATTTTCCACATTGCTACTCTGATGCCTACGAAGGATTTGGATAAATATCGCTGTGACAAGAAAAGGCACCTTGGGAATGACTTTGTTTCTATCGTTTACAACGATTCTGGAGAAGACTTCAAACTGGGAACAATAAAGGTAGATTTACAATAAAGGAGATTTACTTGTGGGTGTGTTACAGGAAGTCATGTGGCTGTTTGCAGAACCTTAACCTGATGTGCGTTGTCTCAGCAAACAGCATTGAGCTCATGAATGGAGGTTATTTGCCTTGGTGGATTCGCGTGTGTTAGGTTATGGCATCATGATGGCTGCCACTGAAATGTATGTGACTGCTTTTATTGTTCTCTCATTAGGGTCAGTTCAATTTTGTGCATGTTATCATCACACCACTTGACTATGACTGTAACCTGGTGACGCTGCAGTGCCGGAAAGGTAAGAATCCCTCCAGCCCGATGCTTGGCAACTGGTCATGGCTCTGTGCTGGTACAGTGATCTGCCAGGGTGTTTGCTTTCCTCTTACCCAAGAGGCACGTCTGGGTGTTTTTCTCACATTGTAGTTCACATAATAAAGACCCAAGCAGGCTCCTCAGATCTTTACTGAGCAGCCAGGATTTGAGAGCCAGCTGTGTTAAGTTGCAGTGCAAGTCCTGTTACAGAACTGAGATTCTGTGATACAATCCCTCAGGTTTATATTACCTGTCTCTCTAGTTCCTGGCTCTTGTCCTTACCTGTCTTACGATTTTTTTTCCTTCCTTTGCAATGAAGACATGGAGGGTCTCGTAGACACCAGCGTTGCCAAGATCATCTCCGATAAGAACCTGCCCTTTGTGGCCCGTCAGATGGCCTTGCATGCTAACGTGAGTACCCCTGGGCTCCCTGCCAGGGTACTGCCCAGCCAGCAGCTGCACAGCGCGTAACCGCTCGCTCAGTCCCCCCACAGCAGGAGGGGGAAGAGAATCAGAAGAGCAAAAGTGAGAAACTCGTGGGTTGGGGTGGACTCAGTTTGACAGGAAAAGCAAAGCCAGCCAAGGGATTCATTCCCCAGGGCCCCCGGGCGGGCAGGAGTGCAGCCATCCCCGGACAGCAGGGCTCCATCACCCATAAGGGTGACTTGGGAAGGCAAATGCCAGCACTCCCAATGTCCCTCCCTCCCTCCTCCTTCCCTCCTCCTTCCCCCTGCTTTATATGCTGAGCATGATGCCATGCAGTCTGGGACATCCCTTTGGTCACCAGGGTCAGCTGTCCCGGCTGTGTCCCCTCCCAACTGCTTGTGCACCCCCAGCTACTCACTGGTGGGGTGGGGTGAGGAGCAGCAAAGGCCTCGGCTCTGTGTCAGCCCAGCTCCACAGGAACTAAACCAGCCCTGTGTCACCAGCACCGCTTCCTGTGCGAACCCAAAGCACAGCCCCACGCCAGCTCCTGTGAAGATGAACTCTACCCCAGCCAAAGCCAGCCCACTCCTTGAGATCTTCTTTCTGCTTGTGACTTGGTCCTTCCCCAGCTTTCAAGGAAATGAGCAGGGCTTGCTAAAGCAAATAAATAAGTGTTCTGCTTCAGCTGTTGCTGTCAACTTTTAAATCAGAGTTAGCATGTGAACAGCTCTGAGAGCTGCATTGCAGGTGCTGTCAAACTGTTCTGAAATGTTCTATTGTTTTTATTGTTGTGGTTATGTTAATGTGCCTCCTCTCTGTCCCTGCTTCTCCCTACCCTTCCCAAATTAGATGGCTTCCCAGGTTCATCATAGTCGATCAAACCCTACTGACACCTACCCATCCAAATGGATTGCGAGGCTACGTCATATCAAGAGGCTGAGGCATCGGGTGAGTGGAGAGCTGTCTGTTCTAAGTGACTGGAGCAGGGCTCTACCTTAGAGCATCATTACAAACCAGGTGCCTAAAATCAGCTATCAGAGCTCGCTGAATAGCAGGAGTATGTGTACAAAGGTTAGAATCCAGCTCTTGTAGGAATGGAGAGTGTGGTGGTGCAGGTCAGGACTTGTCAGCTTCCAGAGAGCTTCCCTGGCAGCAAGGGGTTTGGGAACCCTCATCTGCACGCAGCGCTAGGGATGGTAGGACAAGCTGTCTGAGTAACCTGTCCTGCCCTGCCCAAATGGAGAGGGGGGATAAGAGTTTCAGAGAGAATGGAGCTCATCGGTTCTCGTTTGACTTTCAGCTACGTGAAGAAACCCAGTACCAGACTCCTGGCCTTCCCCTCCAGATGCATCCATCTGCTCCGACAAAGCCCCCTCCCCAGATCCCTCAGGACCCTCCACCCACCTATGAGACTGGACAGAGGAAGCGGCTTATCTCCTCGGTGGATGACTTCACAGAATTTGTCTAGTTCCCAGTGGGTTGGTGTGTCTGTTCTGGGACAGACAAGGCAGTGGGGGTGTTGTACCTGTGTGATGAGGCCGTGTGGCTGCACGGACATGGAGGAGTGGTTGTGGCGGGCGCGGCGCGGCTGTGCCACTTGCATGGGGACTGGCATTGAGCCCTATGGGAAGCTCCAACGTCTCGCTGTCTCCACCTGCCGCTGCTGCCTGATGAGGACACTATCCCCAGCAGATGCTCTGAGAGAGGATGAGCTCCACGGGGTTCGGGTTTACTTCGTTTAAGCTATTTCAAGGCTTCCATCGTGAATGGGAACTTGGTTGCAGAACCTTTCTTTGGACTCCTTCCACACCAACGTCTGGTGGAAGCAGACAAAGTATGACATTCTGCAGTTCATCACCAAGTTGGAAGGTACAGGAATTGTGGGAATTTTGACGACTTTCTTTGGAATGAAATATAAAGTACTGAAAATCCAGTCACTATTTCTAAGCACCCTGGAATCCCGGCTCCTCTCCAGGTCTTGGTGCCTCTCAGTACTTGAACTTTTCAGGCTCTCAGACTTGTTCTGCTGCCAGCTCTGGTAGGAGTTAATTTGGGTTCTCAAGTGACCTGCCAAACATGCTGCTTAAATTCCCAAGGACTTGCCTCCATTTTGAGAGGTTCACAGCAAACCCTCCCTTGTTCTGCAGTAATGATTTTGCTACCAGAAGTAACGGAAAGCAGGGAGTGGACACCACAGAGCAGCAGAACAGCCAAGAGCAGTGCCACGAGTCGCTTGAACGAAGAGTCTGACCCACCGGGCCCACTGCAGGGATGTAGCCTGACACCAGACCTGGCTTCTAGGCTCAGCTGCAGAATTTCCACTGGTAGCAGCGATGCTGGGGATAACTCCTGTCCTCTGTGCACCTGGTAAATCTCTTTTTGAAAGACTGTTGACACGTCTTGGGGCATCACCTCAGGGTGAGTTTTGCCTGTTGCACTAACGCCTAGGGACAGTCTTTCCTCCCGGGACTGCGGCTGCGGAAGCGAGCGGCCCTTTCAGTGCACGCCTCTAAGGTGGAACGGGATTATGTAGCCCATCTTCTGGTAAGATGGTCACCAGACACTACACTACCAGACTGGGAGAAACCAAGTAAGCTGGATGATACTGTGAGTACTTTTATCTCCTGCTGTGTCAGTACATGGGCACTTTTTGGTAAGGGGTAACAGCGGCGCCCTTGCAGGGGAGATCAAGACAAGTGCAATCTGCACATGGAACTGTGAAGTGACAGGCGAGGGGTCAGAAGTGATGCTACTGGCTTGTGCAGGGCTGTTTGGGAACTCTAAGTGTACGTTGTGAGTGTTTATATAAGTTGTGAAGGAAATAAACTATTTGTACGGACAGTGGGTTCTTGCTGGCCTGGGGAGAGTCAGACTGTGATTTGGAACCGGGTAGATTCCTTCCTCCTTTCCCCTCAGTTCTCTGAGCCGTGTCACTCCTGTTTCAGTGACCCGCAGCCACCTCTCCAAGTGCCAGACATGGCACGGTACCCAGCTGTGCTCCCATCCCTGCACCGTGTGGGGGGTGTTTCCTCTGCTTGAGGTCACCCGAAGCTCAGCTGCCTCGGTTGAGTCTCCTTTACATTGACTGCAGACCTGTCGCCAACAACCTGATGTCATTAATTACAGCCCAGAGCTGCCCGAATAGGCTGGCTGATACAGCAAGGTGTCTTGTGATGTGTAGGAGACCTGAATTTCAATTCCAGTCACGACTGATGGTAATGGGGGGCACACAGGACTGGCCCGGGCTAGTGCTGCTTTGCCCCTGGGCTTTTGGGTGGGCTTTGGCTGGTAGCGGGAGTGGGCTGGAGTAGCATAAAAGCACAGGAGCCACGCTGTAGCAGTCAGCTTTTATTTGACCTTGTCATTTTTTTAAGAAACAATCCCCACAGTTACAAAATACGGTAGTTTTGTTCGCTGTGAAACGCTGACCAGACAGTAACACTTAGCATATTGGTCACAATCAGCTGTTCTCTTTAAAAAAACCAAGCACTTGTAGAAAAATCCTTCTCTCTCCCTTTTAAACTAATGGGTAGGTGGGGGGGTTATTTCATTTAAGCAGCTTGATACTGTTGCATCTTCGTGAGACTTCAGACAATAAATAAGAAACCATCTGTGGTGACTACAAACACAGAAATACACATTCAGGAGTAGGTATGGGCTAGGGCTGTGGGTCAGGTTTGTTGCTGTTGAGGGTGTTAACTCTGTGAGGAGTAACTGGCTGCAGCTAAGGGCATGGATATGCCATACCTCAGCTGGGACAGCCAGGGAACCCTGTGAGCGTTGCTATAGCTGGCGCAAGTAAAAGCTGTGATGAGAACTACAGATGCCTGAAAGCTGTGAGCGGTGCCCACCCAGCACAGGGGCCCTCGCAGAGGTGTTTGGCTTCTCAAGAAACAACTGTGGGTTCCAGAGCTGCTCTCCATACTTCAAGTGAAGGGAAGAAGTAGGACAGTTGTCTTATCCTGTTTCTGCTCCTCTTTGATTAGAAGAAGCGCTTGGTAAGTCACACACTCACGTCACACTCACACACACGCAGAGCAAGCAGGGCAAGGAACAGGCACTTGGGAACAGAAATCCTGGTGGAGCGTCCGCGTTGGACCTGCCCCCCTGCCTCCTGTTAGCTTATAAAGGCTGCTCGGAGCAGTCCGTCCCGGCTCACCGCTGCCTCTTGCTTCATCTCCCCCACACTTAACTCCTAAATGAGGATACCGGGGGCGTGGGGAG
The DNA here is from genome assembly GCA_013400835.1 of Zapornia atra. Lineage (NCBI taxonomy): Eukaryota > Metazoa > Chordata > Aves > Gruiformes > Rallidae > Zapornia > Zapornia atra. The sequence goes on from VZTU01030358.1 coordinate 219,370, forward strand.
GGGTGGAGGCCTGAAGGGGGTTCTCGACCTGAACACTTTGGCTCTTGAAGATGCCAGAGATTTCCAAGTCCTGCTTGGTTCCTGTTGGCACTGAACGCTGGGGCTGGCAGTCCCGGCCTCCAGCCCCCAGCCCTGCCAGCAGCTCTGCTCTGGGGCTGAGGGATGCTGGTATCCATGGGGGAAGGGGCGTGGTCCTCAGGGGTGGCTGATCTTTGCCCCTCACTACACTGCAGGAAGAAAGGGACTCACGTGGCTCTCCACCCAATTGAGAACCCAAACTGAGGAGGAGCTGGTGGCCCACCCAGCAGCACACAAAAGCCAGTGCTCTCACTGCTAACCCTCCTCTCCCACGGCTCTGCTGCCCAAAGGCATTCCTGCGTGCTTACGCAGCCGTGGTAGATGAGCAACTCACTCATGTTTTTGCAGGCAGTTGCTGTTTATGCAACTAAATACTTCAGTGCTTTTCCTTCTGAGGCACAGCCAGAGTCAGAATCTGTGAATTTAAGGACAGAAGTAGAACAGAGTTGCTCCCAGGGCCTGTGCTTATCTCACCGGACAGGATTGTGCTTTAGGACTGTGGCCTTCCTGGCCCCAGGGAGGATGCTCCAGAGGGGCGATGAGCTCAGCAGCTGGATGTGGCTGCAGCCGTGTGCCCAGTGCAGTTACCAGGGCTGCAGTGCCTCATCCCAGGTACCCTGGTACATCTCACAGCTGCTTGTTTTACAGCTGTAGGGGTTTTTGGCCCCAGATTGCAGGCACTTGCACCAGCACTACTGTACCTGCCACCAAAAAGTCACTGCTTGGGTAAGTAAATGGAACCAAAAAAATACAAGGTCCATCGTTTCAAATCTCTGCTTGTTTTAGATACCAGAAGAGTCCTGGAGCAGATAGAGCTGTCTGCAGAAGCGACAAATCACTTCTTCCCAATGCAAAAAGTTCACCAACATTAGGCACCTGAGTCAGCCTAGCCCCAGCCCTGAGCACCTCTGGCCTCTGTGGACCTTGGTGCTAGTTCTGCCCACTCCAGGTATCTGCTGCCACAGAGCTGGAACCCTCCAACTACTGCTACTTGTCTGTCATCTCCTCTTCTACCTGCCTTTCCTTCCCATTATGAAAGCTGAGTGGTTAATAGTGTTAGTTTTCTCCACTCTACACTCAACTTCCCTCTGTGCACTCTGCTCTTTCAACAACCTCTCTGGTCACTAAACCCTATCTCATGTCAAGCTCTAGCACACTTGTTTTCTCCTACCACATCCTTCTGCAACCTTTCCACAGTGTTTGTCCTTCCTGTGTGTTTGTCAAAGGTCCCACGGCCATCACAAAGAGCACACCTGCGTCCTCCTTCCATCACCCATAATGAGCTAGGGAAGTATGTGGGCAGCTGGACCAAAATCTTTAAAAGCACCTAATGCAGCACAGCAGAAGCGCTGGGAGCTGGCTGGGGGCTCAGGAGGCGATGGGATTAGCAAGTGTCTCTGCCCAGAAAGGTGTCCTCACCAGGGCATGGAAGGATGCTTCCGGAACCACCCGCATCTGAGGCAAGACACAGTCTAACCCCAGGCACCCTGCCTAAGCTCGCTGCCTAAGTTGCCTTCAGCCCTCCCACATTTCCAAAGCGTGGAGCAGGTTCTGGGACCACACCAACTCGCTCACTGCTGGGGGTCCCCCTCCCTGGCCACCTGCAGCGACTGGCCCTGAGCCAGCCTGGCCAAACCTCAGCTGGGAGGAGAGCACACGCACCACACACACACAGACACCGAATCCTTTATATACACGGGACATTCCCAGGAAGAAGCACTTAATACATCCTTTAAATAACTCTGACAATAGTATTCTGTCTCCTATCTACATGTTTCAAACACGTTACCGATGCTATGAAAATATAGCAAACATACAAAAATATATACATTTAGAAAAAAAACCAAACCAAACCAACCCATATAAATTACTTACAATATACATAACGTGAAATGGTGATGACAAAGTGAACGCAGGCCCTGGGGAGGCTTCAGCCGCTGCTCAGCACCTCATGGGTGCCCCATGGTACAGCTCCTCCCCCGGCTGGGCACGGCGAGCACAGACCAGCTGTAACCCAGTGCACAGCCAGGCCTGAGGAGCTGCAGGGTGGCAGGGCTGAGGGTTGGGGGGACACACGCTGACAAAAGCTCCATTGGGGCTTCACCCACCTCCCCCAGCGCCTTTGTGCTTCTCGGAGGGAAGATGCCAGGAGGAACCGGCGTGGCTGCTGGGGGGCTGCGTTCACTTCATCAGCACTTGCTCATTTCAGTTTATGATTTAAACAAACAAAAAATACTGCTTTTGTGATATATTATCCCATTCTTGTTAGCTCGCTTGTGTCATTGTTAGCCGAGGAAAGCGTTGTTTAAAGTGCTGGGCAGTACATACGAACAAGTAAACCAAAAAAAATACATATACTTACGTCAATACATTCCTTGGATTAGAAAAGCCAAGCGGTCAGCAACGCCTGCACCCTGCGGGTCACCACGCAGGGGGCAAGCACTTGGGGCAGGGGTGGAGGGGAGGGGAACAGGGGGTGGGTGGGGAGCGCAGCGACGCCAGCACGTTGGCACCCCCACGCTCAGAGACGGCCGAAAGCAGCCCGAGGTCTCCAGAGCCTTCGGGCTGAGCTGCTGCTCGTCGTCCCCTCCGAGCCCGGCCAGGGAGCAGCACTGGCAGCTTGCTGCAGCTGGCAAAGTCATTTGGTTTAAATACTGGGTTTCCTTAAATACAAATAATAGTACCAATTTCTGGAGGATAAAAGTAGCCAATACTGGAAATTAACTGATCTGGGTGTAGATAGCATTTATCTATATCTATATATATATTTATGCTTAAAAAAAAATCGGTTAAATATCTTCTTGAAACCTGTAACTTTCCTCCACAGTGTGACTGGTCAACAAAGAATCCAAGACTCAGTTGAAACCTTCAAGGCCTGGGGCTCTCCTCTCCCCCTTTCCATCTGGCACAGCCAGTGGGGAAGGGGGTGAGCCTTGTACCTGTCACCCTGTGCCAGTCCCCAGCTGAGCGTGACAGTCGCGCTCCGCAGGCTCTTTGCAGATGAGGCTGCGGATTTTCTGCCTGCTGCCCGTACCCGTGCCGCCTTTCCTGGCTGACCCCAAGGGAACACACAGCCTTCTCCAGCCAGCCCTTAACGCTGGAGCCCTCCAGCCAGTAAGGAAATCAGCACATCTGATGGGGATGGCCAGGTCTGCGGAACATGGAGGCTGTTCCAGCCCCAGCCATCGCAGGCAGCAGCCCCGTGCACCCGGCAGGCACAGCCGCCGCGGTGGGAGCTGTCAGAAGCACCAGCTCCTGAGGCTCCAGGTCTGCATGGCAGGCACAGCCCACCCTTTGCAAACCCCTTCCCAGGCGCTCTCTACCCTCCGAGGGCATTGCTCTGGATGATGCCCAGCACGCTGCCTCTTATTTGACAGCGGGGTGCACCCTGTTCTTGGCCCGGAGGGGCCGTTTCTTCTTCACCGCCGGAGCCACGGCGGCGTAGGGTTTGTGTGGGGGCAGCACAGAAGCTGCCATGCTGATGCCTCTGCTAGCCCGAAGGAGCCGGCTGGGCACGGAGCCCCTGCTGCCTGGTGGAACAGCAGGAGAGTGGGGGGACAGTGGGGCGTCGGAGGAGATCTCAGGTGAAGGCCCCTGCTCTGTGCTGCCTGCACAGTACCTGCTCAGGGCATCCTCCGACATCTGGGTGTACCTCTTCCTGGAGCGGCGGCTCCGAGAGCTTTCCAGCTGGTGCTCGATGCGGTACACGTCTTCTGTCACCTGGTTGACCCGGTCAAATTGGGCGAGCAGCATCTCAAAGAGGGAAAGGAGGCGCTGGATGTCAGCGTCCACTTCCAGGCTGTCCCGGGTGCTCAGCACGAGGCTCAGCCCATCCAGCTGGCTGGAGGAGGTGGAGGCCCTGGAGCTGTCAGAGGCAGCGCTGGGAGTGGGGCCTCGGAAGGACTTGGAGTCACTGGAGTCTCGGGATGGCAGTGGCTCCATCCCTTCAAACCTCACCTTGTGCCGGAACTGGAAGAGAATAGGGGAGCAGAGTTACTTCAGGAGCTGGTGAGTGGGAATATCGTGCTGTAGCACCATGTCCTGCTCTGGGCAGCCCCAGGGCTGCTCCCAGCCATTCCTGGTGGGCCAGACAATGGCACAGACCTGGAGACAGATCCCAGATAAAAGCACATGGAACTGTGGGTCTGAGAACTGTCAGCAGACGGCCTGACAACACCCCATCATCACCCCAGCTCCTGAGACTCCAGGAGCTGCCACTGCTCCAGCCCTTGCCCACCAGAGAAACCTGTCTGCCAAGAGCAGCAGGGAGCAGCCAGAGGCAGAGGAAGGTTACGGATGGTGGATCCTGATTCTCCGCAAACATCTGCAGCCTGCTGCCTTCTACTGGGCCCCTTCTCCAGGGAGCCTCCCAGGATGCACTCACCTCCTTGGCTTTGCTGAAGCCCATCCACATTTTCAGCCTGCGCACGAAGAGCTCCACCATCTCGTAGTCCTGGGGCTCGAAGGCCGGGCGGTACAGCTCAAAGTGCATTTCCCGGTAGCTGTAGATAAGCACCACGGTGAAGAGCCTCAGCACGATCCACACCTCCAGGATGATGTAGCTGGTGCAGAACAGGTAGTAGAGGCCCGAGGACTCGGGCAGGCAGGGACGGAGGTGCACGCTCCCTCGCAGCATGGAGAAGAGCAGCAGGAGGCTGCTGCCCACGCTGCGGAAGGACTCCGAGGAGGAGGAGAAGAGCTGCAAAGGGGACACTGGAGATGTAATGAGAAGGGTCGTGTGGCAAAACGTTCTCCTGACCCCCAACGCTTATTCCCCCATCTTACAAAGCATGAGCCCTGAGAAGCAACCCACAAATCCACTGTGACAGGGACGGGCCACAGGGGCTGGTGCCTGGTCTGTGTGGGCAAGAGCAGCCTGTGCAGGCTGGGGGTGGGAGCACCCAGAGGGCTCGTTGGGCTTTGCTCGCAGCCGCGGCGAGGGACAAGGGGCAGTGTGACCCTGGGCAGCCTTTGCTGGTGACCAGCCACGCTGCCAGGCAGGGTGGGGACAGTCGGTAGTTACCAGGAAGCCGAGCTGAGCGTAGGCCAGGATGAGGACAGCAAAGGCCAGCCCTGCAGCAGCCAGCTCCTTCGCAGACTTCTGAAAGGTCTTCCCAAACACAGACCACTGCCTGACAAAGCGCAGCTGCTGGGCGGCCTAGGACCAAGAGAGAGGACGGTGTCACAACACGGGCCCACTGCAGAGCCTGCTGTGAGGTCCTTCCAGCCCATGGAAGGGTCTTTCAAACATCTCTACAAGCCTGAGAAACGCAAACCCTGGCACAGCAGAGGACATCCCCACCAACAGGCTCCCTGCTGACAAAATCATCCTGTCAGCCAAGGCTGAAGTCCCCAAGGGAACTGGGAGCCTGGAGACCCCAGGTGCCACAGCAGAGATGTGGAACGGTAAGAATGAGGGGAAAAGCTGAGCCCTCTCCTGATCTCAGCTACAGCAACATGCGTAACTCCTGGCCAGCCCTCGGGCCCCTGCAGAAAGAAGCTGGCTGCTTTGACCAACCCCATTTAGTAAAAGATGGCCCTGCCCATGGCAGGGGGTTGGATGAGATGACCTTTGAAGGTCCCTCCCAACCCAAACCATTCTGTGACCCTGTCCTGCAGTACTCTGGATGCAGCAGCAGCCCTGCTGCATTTGAGAAGGGCCTGGTGCAGCAGGACCACAGAGCTGCACTTGTTTATACTTCGGGACCCTCTGCTCCCCCTGCCATGGGACTGTGCACATAAGAAGCTGGCACAGGAGGACTGAAGCACACACCCCTGCCCACACACTGCTCCCACCCAACCCTCGCCATACCTGAACAGTCAGGAGGAAGAGGAGGGATGCAGCCAAGGTGCTGAAGACTGTGTTGAGGAAGGCTACCTGGTAGAAGTTAGTGAAACCTTTGCGGTTGTTGAGATACTTGAGCCACTGCTGGTCAGCAAGGGTGGCTTGGCTGAGGTGCACCACCACAGTGCAAGTGGTAAGGAGGATGAAGACCCACTGGCCATAGTTTCTCAACAGGGTGAAGTAGGCTCTGCCTTCCTTTTTGATGGACAGTGACTCAGACACCACGAAGTAGACCACAAACATCATGAGGAAGACCTGTGGGAGGAATGGAGAGGTTGCCAGGGAATGAGAGGGCAACGCTTGAGTGCTGTACTACACCAGGGGACCCTGCAGCACCCCAGGACAGCAGAAGCACCACATACCAGGCTGAGTTCTGCTACCCTACAGCTGGAGCACCCCCTGAGTCCTTCCACACCTTCCTTGCTCACTCAGCGCCCTGCTCCCTCCTGCCCTAGCAGCAAAGCTCCCCAAACCACATCCAGCACAGTTGTGGCAGGGTGGCAGGGCCCAGGGGAAGAGGGCCCAGGCCAGGTCTCTGGGGACACGTCTCAGCTGGCCAATGTCCCTGCTGAGGATGGAACACCACAGTGACAGGCACCATCAGAGCTCAGGGAAGCAAACAGGCTGAGGCAAGACAACAAATGCTGCCAGGCAGGAGGAATCTCCTTCCCTTCAGTGGTGCCAGGGATGTTTCCTGTCAACTATCCAGGCCTGGAAGTGGAGTGTTGACAGGCATGGGGACAAGTGACCCCAGCTAGGGGAGCTTGAGTCCACAGCTACCAATGCTGCCCTTCTGGGAGGCCGGGCAATGCGTCCCAGAGCTCTCTGTGAGGTGACCAAGAGGGAAGAGGAGTGTGGAGGGGAAGTAACCACTGACCATCATGAGAAGCTGCAGTGTGACACCTCCACTGAGCCGCAGCAGCGGGAAGGGGGTGATGGTGACAGTGGGAATGGCCTGGCTGGCCCCCAGGAACTCCAGCTGGAGGGTGATGGCAGCGTGCAGGTCCACGCTGGGGTTATACTGCATCAGCTCCACAAAGACTGCCCGGCTCCTGCGGAGGGAAGAAGAGCAGCTCAGGGCTCTGGGTCAACACTGACCCCAGGCTTCAGTGCCACTGCTTTGCAGGATTATAGATCCTCCCACAACCATGTGACACCCAGCAGCACCCCTTCAAAAACCTGGGTGACAGTGGAACACTTCCTTCACCCCCGCCACGCTTACATGTTGTCGATCCAAGTGTGCTGCTGAAGGAAGCTCAGCTGAGCTCTGCTTTCCTCTAGTGAAGCCCCCAGCTCCTGGATGTAACCGCTGCTGTCGTAGAAAGAGCTGTAGCCCCAGTACCAGACCCTGCAGAGGAAGAGGAGCCGTGGGGTGAGAGGTGTGGGGCAGAGCAGCCACCGGTACGCTCTCCTACATGGCAGGCAAGGAGCAAGGTTTGCAGACCCTGACCTCTACCCTGCCCATCCAAAGCTGCCTCATGATTTGTTCCACAAGACAAAAAGTGCCTTGATCCACCTCAGAACAGCCCTAAGTCCTGTGGTGCCCCAGATTCCAATGAGGACACATCCAAGAACTACACGGGGCAGAAACCAATAGCGATTTAATGACCAGTACCCTGGTGAAGACCAATCTCCCCATACCCACTTCAGCAGAAAGCTGTGCTGCTCTGTGCTGGGTTCTTTCCTTCCACAGCTTGGCTCTGCCCCTGAAGCAGCACTACGCTGCTGTCCAGCAACAGGCACCTCTCTGGGGGAGCTGGGCGAGCAGCAGCTACGTGCCTCCCAGCAGTCACCCTGCCAGCGTGGATGTGTTCAGGGAAGGCCTCTGGAACTTCTGCCTTCATTTGCCCTTTGCCAGGCTTGGGAGCTGTGGCTGGCCTCGCTCAGGGGAGGGCTGGCAGCCACCCTGGGCACTGCCTCAGGGGAAAAGACACAAGGTCTCTGGCAGATGGAGCGAGGGGTGTGGGTGCAGGGTGGGCAGCTCCTTACCCTGTCAGGTCAGGTGGTGAGTAGGCCCATGCAGCTGTCACGTTCACAGCCGCCCTTTCCCAGCCAGCTGCATAGTCAGCGGTAGAAAAGCTGTGTGGGTCGGTGCAGCTCCTCCCAGCAGCCATGCCCATGCCACGGAGGATGTCCTGGGCACTGTGCTGGCACTCGGCTGGAATGAGACCAACAGGGTCATCTCACGGGGAGCCCAACACAGCTGAGCATGCTGGGGCACATGGCTGAGCTTTCACACATGGCATTTCCCTTCCCCACAAGCCCTCCACCTTCAGGTCCACAGCGATACCTCCAGAAATCCAGTCACCCTCTGTCTCTAGCATAAATCCCCATGACTGGACACCCAGTTCAGCTCTGCAGGAGCAGAGCCACACTCACACACGCACTGCGAATTAAAACCCACCTCTAACTTCTGCCTGCTTCCCTCAGCCCCAGCTGCATCCAGGCCTGGGCTACATCATCCCTTCAGGAGTGCCACCACCCCTTCCCCACCCAGTGACAGCTGAGCCACAGGCCTGTGCCCACCTACCTTCCTGGGACCGGAGCTGGCGCAGCCGGGCTGTGCCCAGCGTGGTGCTGCAGCTCTCCTGACCCGAGCGGTTGTTGTAGAGGTAAGGGAGGAAGACCTGTGACATCCATGCCCAGAACTGATCCGACCTGCAACAGGGAAGAGGAGAGAGAGGTGGAGCTCCCAGGGCAGCCCTGCTCAGGCAGGCTCTGCATGTCTCACCCGTGACCATCTGTGTGATCATCGTGTTTCAGCAGGAGGTGGGGACTGAGCTCTGAGGAGCTAACGTGGGCTGCTGGGCTTAGCTGGCTGCTAGAGGCAGCAGATCCCTCCACTCCCAGAGCTGGGGTCAGGGAAACGCTTATGTGACACCTAAAGGTGCCTGAATCCTCTTGGCACCAGGATGAGGATCAGACCAGAGGGTGTGTGGCAGCATGGCAGGGAACAGATGATACTTAGGTCAAGATTCTGCTCTGCTCTCTCCCCTTACACCACTTTCACCCCAGAAACTTCCACCAAGTTCACTGGGATCACTCCCAATCCACAGCATGGTGAATCAGTTTCCATGACTTGGTGTGGCACGGACAAGCCACATCCACCTGCACAGAACCACCCAGTGGCCTGTGGTGTGATGGGTACAAAGGTGCCATTAATTCCAGGCAGCTGTTCCAATGCCAGCCTGGAATGCTGGACTTTGCAGAGGGGTGGAAACCTGGCTGGGAAAGTTTAATCTAGTTAAAATGTGTGAGCAGGGAAAGGAAGGGCTTGGGATTCATAGGCAGTGTTATTTTTGGTTCCTGTGACCCTGTTTATGTTGTACATTCTGGAGACAGAACAAACTGGCATCCCTTTAAGCAGATGCAGAAAGATAAACATCTGTAACTCCCACAGGCCCTCCCCACCAAGGAAGTAATTAAAACTCAAAGAAATTAAAGCTCTCAACCCCCACAGGCCCCTCTCTTCTCCAGGAGAAGCAGAACCACACGGGCAAAAAGGGACCTTCTAAACGACGTGCTGTGCCTGTGTGTGAGCGCCCAGCTCCCCAGAGGCACCAGTGCTCCCCAGGGGCACGAACCTCTCACGGTAGCTAGAGCCTGAAGCCAGCCTGCTGCCCGACTCCTCGCTGCAGCCCTGCACAGCTCCTCTGGCACAAAGCAACAGCTTGTTCCTCCCCATCCCCGGGGGCCTTTGAAGTTACCTCTTGATGTGGAGGAACTCGTTGCTGCCCAACTGCTGCTTGATGGAGCTCTGCAAAAGGAAGGCCCTGCCGTTGCGGGAGGCGTCTCCGTAGTTGGTGAGCAGGATCACCAGCAAGAACATCATGTAGATGAGGAAATTCTGGCAAGTGAAGAGCAGAAAGGGGTCACACCCAAGTGTTGGGGTGGGGGGGGAGGTGTTGGGTCCTGATCCTGTGGCAAACTAGTGCTTTCTGCTGCCCAGCACACACCAGGATCAGGACCCAGAGCACACAGTTGTCTCTTCCCATATGGGAAGCAGCTTGAAAGGAAACCCAGGCCCCAGGCTCAAAACCACAGAATCAGAGTCACCAGGCTGGGAAAGACCTTTAAGATCATCGAGTCCAACCGTTCCCATCCTGAGCTAAACCATATCCCTAAGTAGCTCATCTACCCGTCTGTTAAACACACCCAGGGATGGTGTGTTCCCTCCCTGGGCAGCCTGTTCCAGGCCCTGACAACTCTTTCAGTGAGGAACTTTTCCCTAACATCTGCTCTGACCCTGCCCTAGCACAGCTTAGTGCCATTTCCCCTTGTCCCATCTCCTGTACCCTGGCTGAAGAGACCATCGCCCACCTCTCTGCACCCTCCCTTCAGGTAGTTGTAAGTGATGATAAGGTCTCTCCTCAGCCTCCTCTTCTCCAGCCTAAACACCCCCAGCTCTCTCAGCCACTCATATGATTTGCCCTCCAGCCCCTTCCCCAGCCTGGTTGCCCTTCTCTGGACTTGAACAAGGACCTCAATGTCCTTCTTACGGTGAGGAGCCCAGAAGATCCAGTCCAAAGCAGCCAGCCCAGCACCATGCTGCAGCTGATGGGCATTGCACAACCACCCTTGGAGCCCTGGCACGCTGGCAGCTTGGCTCGTGCCATAGCTCCTGCCATAGCTCCTGCCATAGCTTGTGCTGCAGCTCCAGGGATTTCCAGCCTTTACCAGGAAGCCACCAGTTAAGTAACAGGGCTGTCAGAGCAGCTGCGTGTCCCCGGCAGGAGCGTGGGGATCAGCACTGCATGAGCGACCAAGAGCCTGGAAGTGCTGCTCCCAGGTAGGAGTTCGTGTTCCACAGGCCTCAACTAATGCATTTCCTCACCCAAACCGGTGTCTGCCCCACACTGCAAACCCTGCCCTACCCTCCAGCACCTCAGGTACAGAGGCAGACACACCGGCCTCTCCACATCAACCCCTGATGGTTCTGCTTTCCGGCCACCTCAAGTCTCAGAGCTTCTCTGAAAAGGAAAATGTCACTGCCAGTCTCTTAACAGATGAGGAAACTGAAGCAAGGACTAGAGTCATGGACCTGCTAGCTCAGCTGGACTGGAAGGACCCACACAAGGATGTATCTCAGCTGCTGGGGCCAGCACCCTGCCCTAGGCACCACGGGTATCAGGAGATGTCTTACCTTGAGCATCCTGTGTAGCAGTTTCACCTTCCTGGCCTCCTCCTTGGCCTGGAAAAGGGCAAATCCCTGTGGGGGTCGGACTTTGCTGATCTTCTCAGAAACATGCTCAACGAATGGATGCTCCACCAAGGTATCATCTTCTTCTGGGTGCAGGCGTTTGGCAACCAGTGAGAAATAGAGGGCTTCCAGCAGAACCTGGGGAGACAAGCAGTGCCACGAGCCTGCAGAGAGAGCTGTGCCACCAGAGCTGCCAAGGGCAGCAGCTCCTGTGGGCCTCCAGCACAGACAGCAAGCAGGGCACAGCCACTGAGCACTCAGAGCAGCGAGATGACCCCTAAAACAAACTGCCACCAGCCCCACCTCTCCTGCCCACCCTTCCCCTGCTGCAGGGATACGAAGGTGGGAGAGAGTATCCAACCCACACTGTGTGCAGTATGACTTAATTAGCATCTGTATTAGCTGGAATTAGAATCTTGTCCACACTCAGGCACAGACACGTGCTTGTGTACTCATGCTGACCTTACCTTCAGGGGCTCCCAGACCAAGAAGGATGCCAGAAAGCTGAATATCCCTGAGATGAGCCACATGAGAGCAACGCTGGAGGAGAAGCCCACCCCGATCCACACAGACACCCCTGTGGAGGTGGCAAAGAGGAGGAGACTGATCCCATGAGCCAGGTAGGAGCACCAGGGTGGCAGCAAGCGCTTCCTGAACGTCTGGTCTGCAACTGCAAAGAGGGAAAACAAGCATGAATGTTACTGCAAAAGGGTCCCAATGGGCACAGGGAAGGCTGAGCACACCACTCATCCCGGGTACCTGTCCATGTTGACTTGGCTGATCTGCTCACTTCCCTGGGAGGAGGTGCCATGCTCTGGCCTTTATCATTCAGCTTCTGCATCATGACAGTCTCCACCTTCTCCCCAAACACACTGGACCTGCCAGGGCAGAGGAGCAGTATTGGTGAGCCAGCAGTGGCAATACTATGGTAAGCAGGCTGCCACCTAAGTGGACTGAATGCCAGTGCTAACACCAGTGCAGAGGGGCTGGACCAGTTAGAAACATTTCCTTCTAGAGCAGTGGGCTGTTGCAGCACACAGACGCACTGCTCTGCATCTCCAGGAGGAGTGGAGGTCCTCCCCCTCCCCTGCCCTGCTGTTCTACACTGGCTACTCAGCTGGGTGCTGCCCAGGGTGCTCTGGGCATGACATCACCCCCCTTCTCCCTCCCATCAGCGCCATAAAGTGAACCCACATCCCAGCACTTGGTCAACAGTCCACAAAGAGACTGGTCTGGAGACACATCTTCTGCTGGGATGTAAGGGGATAATCCAGGTGGCTCCTGGAAGGGTGGCAGCACCCTCCTGGAGCTCTGGCTGTGGGGGCTGCAGGAATCGTGGCCAGCAAGGACATCGTGACTCGTGACAAGGCTGACCCAGGTGTCTGCAATGTCACAAAGCTCAGCTTAGCTCAGCTCACTGGAGCTGGGTGTCACCATGGTGGGAGGACAAGGGACAGGAGGCGCTGGCTCAGCTGCCCTGCCTGGGGTCTCTGTTCCCCAATACTTACAGCCCTGAGATCAGATCTGTTTCAGCCCTCATGTACGGCCCCAGGTCCTGGGAGTGGGAGATGCCACTTGCTCCATCAGCCAGGATCTGCCGGATCAGATCCTCGTCTGGGGAAACAGAGAGTGCAAATGGTGTTGGCAGGAGCAGAGCACCCAGCATTGCACCAGGGTGGCTTCACAGCACTCAGGCTCAGCCACATTTGTGGAGCTGGGCAAGAAGGTGTCCAGGGTGAGGTCGTCCTCCATGGGCCAGCCCTCCCACCTCCCTGTCTTGTAGCCCCTGTCTCTCCCCAGCCTGTCTGCAGAGCCTGGCATGAAACTGCTGGTATAGAAGGCCAAGTTCTTCTCCAGCCACTTACAAGGGTTAAGAGACACACTGTGGGCTTTCAACCAGCTATGTTGGTTGCTTGTGACATTCCCACGGGAATACACCTCTCCTTGCTCCCAGTCTGCCACAGTGTGGTGACCATTCAGACTGATCCACATCAGGACTCCTGCTTTCCCAGACTGAAATCCCCATAAAAAACACCCACGACCCTCTTCTTCTGCCCTTCAAATTGAAGCCCACAGTGACAGCAGGCTCTGCTATGCTCCTTTCTCCAGAGCTGAGCCAGGGCTCCCAGGCACCTGATAGCTCCTCCTGCACTTTCCTGGGGCCCTGAACCCCTGGCACAGAGCAACGCTGCTCACACACCCACCCGAGGCAGAGAAGTAGCGAGGCTGTCCCTGGTGAACACCAAGAGACAAGCTGTCCTCCTCAGTTGCCAACGGTGCCTCAAGTCCAAGGTGGCGGCTGGCCCGGCCTCTCTTCAGCTTCTGGATGGTGTTGCCCATGATGGAGGGGTCGCTGAGGAGGTCTGGCCAGCTGAGCAGGGCCTCGCTGGAGGGCCACCGCATGAGGCTGCGGGAGAGGAACGGCTGCAGTTAGGTGTGTGTGGGGAAGCATGACAAAAGCAACTGTGCCAGCATGTAGGACTGACTGGCAAGGGAACAGCTGTGGGAGTACAAACCCCAGTCTACCACAGCAGAAAATGACACTGAACTCCTACTTGGTTCATCCCCAGAAACTTACTTACCTCTTGGAGTCCTCCAAGAACAGATCTGTTTTGGTTTGCTCAGAGAAGGCCTGGGGAGGAAGCAGAGACAGTTCAACCGCGTGGCACTGGCTTGTGTCTGGTTACAGGATGTTAACACCAGGAGCCCCTGGAAACCTGGAGCCTGAGCTGCTGTGAGCCCTGGGTCCACACCTCTAGGAACCTGCTCTCCTCCAGAGAACACACCCAGGCACGCTGGGAAGATTCATGCTCACAGACACAGAGCAGTAGCTGGACACAGCTTGTGCTTGGCACCCAGGACTGGCCTGGGCAGAGGTGCAGGCGAGAGATGAAGGGCTGGGGCTCTTCCCCATCACTGGTATGTGCCAGAGGCACCTGAGTGCATCACTTCTTGCACTGACAGCTGGGGATGGACACCGTGTCCACACAGGGGAGCACAAAGACCCATGTAGCCTGTTCAGCTTTTGGGCGTGAAGCAGGTTACCTCTGCACGGAGCCCAGGGAAGGTGGGGAAGGAGCTGTCAAGGATGGAGGAGTCCAGGTAGTTGTCAATCTCCAGGGACTGCTGGTCTGAGTGGGTCAGGGTGTGGTTGATGGAGACCTGCAGAAGACAGGAAGGCTGGAGCAGAAAAGCGAGGGGTGGAGGAGACACTGTCACAGTGGCTCAGAGCCCTACTGCTCAGTGGATCCCATCAGCTCCCTACTCAGCTGGGGATCCCTAGGCAGCACATGCACATCCTCCACTGCCTCCCAGGCCCCTGGACAGTGTCCCACAGCTCAGTGCCACTGCAGCTGCCACAGGTACAAGTTCCCAGGAAGCCCCCTGAGTTCGCAGCCTCCTGCAAAGCAGGGACTGCTCACAGGAACACGAAACAGCAGACACATTTGCTGCTTATCAGTCACTGAGCAGCTGGCTGCAATACTTAATGGGGCTGCTAATTGTGTCTAACTAGTCATTAAATCCCCAGCTAATCCTTTCACAGCTGCCTAACCACAGCTCTGCTCAGACAGCTGAATTTGTACCCAGGGTAGACATTTCATTAGAAATGCTCCACTGAGCATCTCTTAAGCTCCTGCCAATGCAGCAAGGGGTCATACTTTTCAGTGGCATTCGGGTGCCTCTCACTGATTGAAATCCAGAGGGAGTAAGTGCCTGAGCAGCTTCTAAGATCTGCCCTCCTGGTCTCTGCCTGGGCACTCGGAATCTAGGCACTGACCAGTCCTTCTGAGGTCAGGGGCTGCTCCCAGCTAAGGAGGGAGGCAGAGACTTGGCCACGGTGCAGAGCAGCACAGAGGCACAACTGGGAAAGTGCAGAGACCAGTTGGAGAACTGATACACCACAAAGGGCAGATCTGGTGGCATCATACCCATCTGGGCAGCCTGTAACTACTTCTCCTCGTTACCTTGCCACGAGCCATCCGGAAGAGAAATAAAATGACCAGGTAGAGAGGGTAGACCACCACGCTGGACACCAGACCAACAGCCACTGTGTCTACATTAACAGGGATCAGGTTGGAAACGGCCCCGTTGCTGGAGAGAACCAAGAGAGATCAGAGACAAGAGTCAGCAGGAGAGCTCAGGGCTGCCAGCTCAGCAAGCAGTGAAACAAAGCCGCACAACCAGGTATTTCAGGTGAGCAGAGAAAGGAGTGGGAAGGGGCTGCACCAACAGGTGCCACAGCAAAACCACGTGTGGGGGAAAGCTGCTCAGGTTGTTCTTGGTCACCCATATCCTGATCCCAGATTCTGTGGAGCAGGAAAGGCAGACTCAAGGCCACAAGCAAGGCACCTGGTCCCAGCACATGTAAGGTCTGCCCGGCCCCCACGTAACGGGAACCACAGGAGGAGCCCTGAGGAGGGCAGGGACTGGCAGGAGCCCCGAGGGATGCAGCGCACCTGAGGTGTACGTTCCCCACCACGCCGTACCACACAGCGTTGGCACAGAGGAAGAGGAAGATGAGGAGGGAGCAGCAGGTGGCTCTCTGGACACGGGTGAAGCGGCTGCGAGGCGGGCGGTCCCACATGGACAGCCAGACGTGCTTCTCAAAGAAACCTCGCTGCAGCTCAGCTGTGAAGATCCGGGAGAAGCTCCTCAGCTCCGTCTCACCTGAGCACAGGAAGAGAGAGACTCTCAGGGCCACCTGCACCGCACAGGGACTCGCCTGGGCCTGGCATGGTTCCCCTCAAGTAAGTACTCCCATTGCATCTATGTGGCCCCTCCTACACGGCTGGGTCCTTGCCATACTGTGTCCTCTCACACAAAGCACCCAGCGGAGCTCTTGGCTGCACAAGGCATCAGCGCAGTGCAGAAGAACCTGCGTGCCAGCTCTGTGGTCTCTCTGCAGTCTCCTGCTGTGGGCCCTTCCTCAAGGCAATGAGAACTGCCGTGCTGCTCAGCCATCCCAGCCCCACGCCCCAGGGGCTGAGCACTCACTGGCTGCATAAACCTCCTTCTCCACCATGCCATCATTGTCTTCGCTATCCACCGACAGCCAGTCGTTCACCAGAAAGAAGTAGCTCTTGCTGCTCTGTAGGTCCCGGACTATGACGTGCTGCAGGTACCAAGAGGGGCTGAGTCCTAAAAGTTAAGAGATGTAGAAATGTGTTTCACTACAGACATTCCCTGCTCAGACCTGCAAAGCCACGAGGGTGACATGAGAGCACCTCAGCGGGACAGCCACGGTCACGCTGTGGCACTCTCTTCATCAGTGGGAATCGCAGAATCCCCAAAAGAAAGGCTGGCATAGACAGGTCACCTCCCAGGCTGGACAGACACTGCCACAGCACGCTGCATTGTATGGGTACAGGGTTACAGCTGACCAGTCTGCAGACCCCCCCTGTGATGTTCCCTCCCAGCTACCTTCCCCCAGGCCAGTGGGTCACCATGGTCTCCCATCGCGGTTAGTCCAGACTGTGGGCCCAGGTATCTCTCTACTGGCCCAGGTACCAGGCAGGGCAGAGCTTGGTTCTGACCTGGGATGTGTGACAGCTCCTCAGCCCCCCACACCTCCTCACGTCTCACCTTTGTTGTCGTGCCAGATGCGGATGCGCCAGATGCTGCCCAGGCTCCGCTCCGTGGCGATCTGAAACACGTCGAGGCTGTTGCGATGGAAGGAGTTCTCTCCATCCAGATGCCTGTGGCCACTTTTATTGTCTACACCGTACAGGGCGATCCCCACGTGGGCCGTGGTACCTGGCAGAGCGAAAGGGGCTCAGTTAGGGAAGTCCACCCAAGGTAGAGCTACTCCCCAGCCCTGCCTTCCTACCAGTACCAGGTACCAGATGCAACGGCCCTTCAGAGGGGCCACCTGGGGACTCAGGAGGAAGGACTGTGCTAACAGCCATAATACACCCAGAGCTAGTGTTGCACACAGCCTGGAGGGCGGCTGCTTGGATTGGCCTGGTGCGTGGACCTTGGCGTGCTCACAGCTCCTCTCTGGAGGGGACGGAATCCGACATTCCTTGCCTTGCTAACCCAGTAATGGGAGGAGATGTTTATTCTGGTTGGTTTTATCCATCAAGTAATTAAAAGACTTGATTTGTTTGACTTCCAGTACTAGTTGCCAGTTGCTCCATGGTCCACCTGCTCAACGTGGAGGGTCCTTGTGGTGGCTTCAGGAGAAAGCTGCTGCCAGTGAAACCAGTGGTTACACTTAGATCAATGGGAGCATGTTTCTGGCAGTGACATGGTGGCACTCCACCTCTGTCCATGCTTAGAGCTTCCACATCCCAACAGCCCAGATTTCTGAGTCCAGGATGATGTTTCTGGCAGCTCCAGCTACAAACCCAGCCCCAGATCAGAAAGCCAAGCTTCCTGCCTTCATGCCGCTGGGAGAGATTCAGACAGCAGAATAGAGTGATGGATGCTGGAAGACAGCAAAATGGTCCATCTAAAAGGCCCAGAAGGCCTGGATGCTTCTGCAGGAGAGGGTCAGAAGTGAGGAACAATCACTGCTTCTTGGCTGCTCCTGCAGCCACAGCAGGGTCAGGGAAAGCAGGGTGGGGGTATTTCTATACGGGGTGGTTCCTTCCAGCAGCAGCTGCTTGTCCCACCCCAACAGCAAGCAGTGGGGCAGCATGCCCCCCCTCCACAGCTCCTGACCTGCCCAATCATCACACAATACAAACTGGGAATGCTGTGGGAAGCCCTGAGCTGACTGTCTGCTCAGTGCTGCTCCGAACTCCAGCTCTGCTGCGGGCCTTGCAGGGGAACATCTGCTTCATGATGTGCTGAGGTGAGACCACAGGGGAACCACACAGACGTCACCTTAGGAATCAAACACAGGAGCAGACTACGGGCTCACCTGATCCTCTGCCCCAGCCAGTTTTCACCAGAATCTCATATTTGTAGAGCCCATTCTTCCCACAGAAGGGGATCACCCCCACTCGGTTGATGTCAATCATGTCTAGCTTGTGCACGATCAGTGCAGCCACTGAGTAGGTCACAAAGCAGACGGCACATGTCAGCAGGACGATGTAGTTCAGACCTGGGCCTGGAGCCTAAAAGAAAAGAAGCATGTTGCAAGGCACCCTCCTTCCCCAGGAGCTGCCCCCCATTCCCCAGGAGTCATGCTGCCTCTTTCCTGGGGATAACCATCATTCCCACAGGCAAATAGAGACCGGTCCCTGCACACGTGCTCCCAGCCCTGCAGAGTGACGGCAGCAGCCGGCTGAAGCTGCTGTAGCAGCTGCTGAGAGCTTCTGCTCCCACTTATGCCACACTGAGAGCTAGAGAAAGCCCCACCGCCCCTGGGAGGCAGGGAGCAGCTGGCAGGTGCAGGCTCGATGGGATAAAACACAGCTGGGTGACAGCTGGGAGGAGCAGTTGGCATCTCATGAAGAGGTGAACACACTGCAAGGTGTCCAGAATAGAGAATAAAAGCCATCTGCAAAGGTCTCTTTTTAACGGCAGCAGCCAGGATTCATAATTAGAGGACACGGCCCCTGTGTGAGCTGTGCCCAGCTCCAGCTCCCAAGGGCCCTCTGATACTTGTGCTGCTCTGCCAGCTGAGCACAGGTCAGCCAGGACCCAGCTTGAACGTGAAGCCAACGGGAGCCCACAGCTTCACTGTCTAGGTGACAACAATCTGCTCAGCATGTGGTGATGCTGCACAGCCTGGCCTCTGCCATACTCACAGGGAAGATGAACTGGACAGAGTTCGGGGGGACGAACAGACTGGCCCCAAAGGCAGTGAGGTGCTGGGTTAAGCACACTGCCTGGTCCGGCCTGGTGTCTTCCAGGGGGATGATGCCTTCTGTCTTCCACCGTTTCTCCTGCTCGCTGAAGTACTGGCACAGGGAGGTGTACAGCCCCAGAGTCACCTCCACCGGGGACCAGCTGAAGTGGTTTGTGATGTTGAAGTAGTATTTCTGGATGGTGTCATCAGTTCTGGAGAAGGGAAAGGCAGTAAAGAAACAATTAAACCACAAGCAGAAGAGACACAAACCCTGTTCTGACAGATGTGTGCCCACAGGAAGCACCATACTGCAGGGACAGGTAAGCACACGATGAGGAAGAAAAGCCTGGTGAACGTGGACTAATTTACACCAGATACAGAAGCTCTGGAGTTCTACAGACCACTTCAATTCTGTATCTTTGTATCATTCCAGCACCTTCAGCACTCCGCTGCACATCCTCTCCTCTAAGCCTTGCACAGCTCCCCCACCTTGCACAGCTCGCCCACCTGCCCTTCCATGTCCCACCGACCCACACCAAGCTTCCATAGCAACATGATTATTCCAGGCTGGGAGTACATTTGCTCTTGATGATGATTATTAAGGAAGGTGTGTGAACTTACACAACAACAGCTCCACTTTTGCCCCACCTAGTCCCAAGCTGCCTAACTTTTCTTCTCAGACACTGCCTTGGAGTGGCTCGTAAACAAAGGCAGGCATGAACACATATGCTCCCAGGCAAGGCAGTGAGACAGCAACTGAAGTTACAAGAATGACAGCTCTGATGAAAGGAAGAAAGCTTTGCTGCAAAACCCAACAGCACAGCAATGCAGCAGGGTGGGTGGGAGCCCCCGAGGGGAAAACTTGTGTTCCCTTCCAGTCACACACTGGGAAGATGAGCTCTGAGGGCAGAGGTGCTTTGTGATGGCTGCATAGCAGGGCAGGATCCAGGCTGATGTGTGGTGCTTTGCCCCAGGAAATTGTTTCACAAACTGCATGATGTGACCCCTGAATCCGCAAAGGTTGGTGGGACTCCCTTGGGGAAAGAGTCCTGGTGAAGACAGGCAGCTCTGGGAGCAGGAGTGTGCAGGGGGTGAGGGTCTGGACAAGCAACAGACAGTCTGCAGCAGCTGTTAGACAAGTGAGCGGAGAAAAGGGCAGTGGTGGGGGAAGGCTCATCACCAGGAGGCCCTGGGTGAGGGTTATGATACTCAGAGGGAACAGGATTCATGGCTTTAAAAAGGGGAACCCTCTGTCACCTGGGTCACAAAGGCAAATCCCAGAGCACAGAGCTGCCTTTGCACCAGCAGCAGCAGGTGTCTGGGAAGGACACAGTGCCCAGGTAGAAGAGGTGCCAACGCTGGGGTGGAAGAAAGGCAGCCTGTAGCTGCCTGCCCAGGAGAGCTGTCTCCTCCAAGGACAGAGGAGCGCTGGGGACAGTTACATCAGCACCAGCCCCACAAAGCAGCCCAGCATAAACCACAGCAAGGCCCTCAGCATCTCTCATGTGCATCCATGGGACAGCCTAGGGGTGACAGGGGTTACCAGGGAGGCTTCTCTTACCTGGGTGAGGTGAAGAAGGTGTAGAGCTTGTGGTCACTTCCAGCCAGGGCATCCAGGCCAATTTTCTTAGAGGCACTGCAGTTGTGCTCGTTGGGCTCTGGTTCGTGATGCAGATAAGCCATGATGAACGGCTCAGGCTCGCTCGCAATGTAGTGGTCTGCATGGGGAGGGGGGGAAAAGCAGAAAGTACTTTATATATAAACACTAGGGACAGCCTGACCACAAGCCTGCTGCCAGCAGTTGAGGAGGAGTATCAAGAACACAGCAAGTCAGGAGAGATGCTTTTCCAGACTGCACTTAGTGGCTCTGCAGATCAGAGGATCCCCGAGCAAGAGACTCGGGATGTGACTGTATGTGACTGAGAGAGGGACTGGACCAACTCCCTCCTGTGCTCCTGTGGCTCAACAGAAGGGCTGGGAGAAGCAAAAGGCTTCTCAGTGCTGGAATCCACAAGCAAGGATTACACCAGGGACTGGATAATGCCTGTGACAGCCTCCACCATGCAGTGTGGAACCCGCTTGGCTACACCTGACATCCCCTCCCACACCAGTTCTCTCTCATCACAGCTCTCCTTTACTGCAACACACACCCTCCTCTCCCATGGGAACAGCACAGAGTGTAAGGAGTTGTCCTACCGTTCAGGACTCTGTAGGTGAGCTGGAAGTGCAGCCCTGCTTCTCTGTTGTTGCTCTCCATAGTCACAATTAGGTTCACAGACGTTCTCGCCTCGATGACTCCAGTGCCAGCAGAGAGGTTGTCAGGATCAGTGTTGTTTGACACCATTACAGTGATGGCTTTCTCTGAGTCCAGGCTTCCAATGGGGATCTGTACCCCGTTGTGTGTCTGAAACTCCATGGAGGCAACCTTTGTGGACACGGTGTAGTTGCTGATGTAACCAAAAGGGAAAGGATTGGAGTCCACTTGGAACATGACTTGAATGACATCTGTCAGGTTGGAAAGGGTGGTGTTGAATGCCTGAGGGATGGAGAACTGGCAGTTTGGTGTATTTTCATAGCAAAGCAAGTTAAAGGGATCAGACCGCTTCCCTGTGGCCTTAATTTCTCCTCCCACCAGCTCAAGTGGCTCTTCATTCAGCACTCGAGACTTCATGAGGATACGCATCAGGCTGGAGGACAGGTTGTAGGCTTTGGGAGCTAGCAGCAAGTTGTGGGAGTCAGCAAGCAGCTCCTGGGGCTTGGATTCTTGTGAAACCGTATTGACAAGGTGAATTAGGTCACCTGCCAGGAGAGAAATAAAGGTGTAACCAGAGGAAGTGGTAAACAGCCTAGATAACTGCTCCAGTCTGGATAACATCTGACAGCTACACCGAAACAATCAGGCAAGTCTTTCCTTACTGTCTTCTCACTGTAACTCTACACTGTGTACATGACCCTCTGTGCTGGAAGCGTTCAGTAGCCCCTAGCTAAAAATAGAGCTGTCAGCAATTGCTGCCAGCTGTCAGCTACTCTAGGAAGTTTGGTGGTGAACGCTTCATCACCACAGGCTTTGTTTTCCTCCTGTCAAGTGACTAGAATGGCAGATTGGGAAACAGGGAAAGAATGGGTAAAGCAAACACATGTTCCCAAGCTTTTGCACTCTGAAGTGTGGGACACTCAGAAATACAAAGCAAGGAGTGCAAAGAAGGTGCCTCTGCTTCCTCCCAGGGTAACCAGGTGAGAATTTCCACAGTGGGTTCATGGGTGCCCCGGTGAAGTTTGGCAACCTCCTCAGACTGCACCCAGGAAGACAAACATCTGGAAGTCATAGGGGTTACTCCTTCCTTACTAAAGAGACAATTCCCTGAAGTATTAATGAGTTTATTAACAACTATCATATTTGAGTACCCGCAGAGACAGCTGCCCAAGCCAGGACAATGCTGGGAAAAGCAAAGGGAGAAGTACTGGGGGTGCCACACTCCAAAAGTCGGAGGCAATCTTGCTAACAGCCTGACAAGGCACGAGCCAAACCCACAATGGTACAGGGTAAAGCTGGCAAAGCTTCCTTGGCCTGCTTCTGCTCAGCACCCTGCACAGGGAGACCTGAGCTCTCAGTGCTGCCTGGCCAAACGTGACCCGTTCCTGCAGGAACAGAGCTGACCTGTGATGTTGAGGATGTTGTCAGCGATACCAGTCGGTGTCACAGTGCCCTGCGTTGTTTCCCCCTGCAAAATGGTCATCATGGTCTCCAGCTTGTTCAAGGTCCTTGTCAGGCAAGACTTGCAAACCAGTTCCTTGCTCACCACCTGCAAAGGGAAACATAGTCTGATGCAGTGGGAAGACCCTGGGGAAGGACAAGTTCAGCTGGCTCAGCCCTTCAAAGGATATTTGCTGAGAGAACATTTGCCTCTGAGAGTCAACCCTGCTCTTTCAGCCCCAGGGAGGTGACTGCAGAGACCGTGGCTGTTCTGCTCACACTGAGAGATGCCAGGAGGTTGTTGGTGTGTCCAGGACTCTTCCACCCATCTCCCCTTGCGTTTCAGTCTCCCAGCATACAGGCAAGCATGCCAGGAGTCTGACAGAGGATGCATTAGGGTTGGAAAGAGCAATAAAGGGCAGCATATTCCAGTTCCCTGGAGTTCACTTGTAAGGACCAAGCATGTCTTCTGTCATTGCATCTCATGAGCCACACACTAGTCCTATAAGCATCAACCACAAGGACCCAGATAGGATTCCTCCATCCACTCCACCATCTTCAACGGAAGCAAGTTTAGTCCTAACTGAATCCATTTCAGCGTCCAAATACTCCTGAAAGCTGTGGGAGGGATCCTGCCACTCAGGCATGATGGATGTCCCTCCCTCTGCTCCCAGATGTGTCCAAGAAACAGAATGTTCTAGCCGTGGCCTGGAGCTCCCCGCACTCTCGAGGTCTGGATGGGAGGGACTGAGGCAACACATGGAAGCTGTTACCACAACCCTGTTCCTAGATCTTATTCATCTTTATGCTTTTAATCATCACAGGATTCAGACGTGATTCACATATGTTTTGGTGAAGAATAAAAACAGCATCTGCAGGTCTAGAATTCCCCCGTTCCTGCTTTTATTTTTAAGCCATGAGAACTGAGGACAGACTGTGTAAATCACAGTCCACGAGGCACGGCCAGGTATCCAGGAGATGGGGAAGAAAAAGGGAGGAACCACCCAAGGAATACTACTGCTTAGGAAGAACTGACTGAGAGTCTTCTTCTTCCCCTCCAGGAGAAATTAATTCTGACTTTTTCTCTCCCCCCTAGGTAAAATCAAGTATCAGCACTGATTGACACTTGGACAGGAAAGGAAACGTGTGAACTCTCTGCTAAGTCTCAACCACTTGGGAAATTCTAGATTCCTGTTTTTCTGAGCTTTCCATTCCAATCCAGAGCACAAAGTAATCCTTGAAGGTCAGCTTTTCCTATGGAACAAACTTCTATTTCTAGACCTACACTTCCACAGCGAGACCAAGTCACAAGGTAAGTGCATATGGGAGAGACCAGACCAAACCAAACCAAACCAAACCAAACCAAACCAAACCAAACCAAACCAGCATCAGAACGGCATGTGCCGAACCCCGTATCCCAAAGTTGAACAGAAAGAAGTCATTCCTGAGGTTTCCAGACAGCAGAACTCTGTGGGTGGGACACAGTAGTCTGTCCATCACTTCAGCAATAGCATGTCCTGCTGAGTGAGGATGCTGACCTGGCTGGGGGGGGGCAATGCACAGCCAAGGCCACGGTACCTGACTCCAGTCCCAAAAGCAAAGATCTGGGAGGGCGGGGAGGAAGAGCGTGCCAGCACAGCCTGGCTGACCACCAAACCCCAAGCACATTATATAACTGGGCTCTCTTCCCTTTGCCCATCTGACAAAACACATAAAGCCACTCCTAAAGCCACCAGGCAGCAGCCCCAGCACTGGGGAGCTGTAACTGTAAGCTGGCTGGAAACACAACGCTTCCAGTCAGCAGTGAAGCAAAGCAGGGTTTCTAATCCTGTATGGTACAAAGGGGGCTGGAAGGAACGTCAGTCCTTGGCACTGTCCTCTGGCTCAAGAAGGGTTTGGCTCTACTTGTGTTACTCCTGATGGGAGTCCAGCCTGTCCTTGGAGATTCTGCAGTTCTCCCAGATACTTATTCCAATGCTTCTCCAGTCTGTTGAGGCCTGTCCTACAGTCTCCATTCAAAAATGAAGTAATCTACTTGCTAGTGAGCTGCTACACCAGGGCTGGGACCAGGGCAGCAGCAAAGAGGTCTGAGGTGCTGTCTTCCAGCACGTGAGTGCATCACCTTAGCCACACTCCCTAGATCGGTGACACGGCGAGGGGCAGAGCTGACACAGGACACTTAAGACACCACAGAAACCCCAATGACACCACGTGATACCCACCTTCCCTGTGTGGTATGTGTCTGGGATGGAGAGAGAGGGAAACTGAGCAAGAACTGAACAGCATCTAAGGTGCACCTGGAGGAGCAGGAGGCTGGAGGTGGTGGTGGGGCACATACCGTGCACTGCGCCAGGGCAGCTGAGATCTGCTGGATGTCATCAACTGTGTTCACCTTCAGCGAGTTCAGGGTTTCTGTGATGTTGTTGCGGGTCCAGGTCCGGAGTTCCAGTTCATTCCCAGTCTCAGGTTCCAGCAGCACGGACCGCTCGTACTGGGGGGATACAGTCAGGGCGAGGACATGTAGCAGGTTGTTTCAGAGGACGATGAGATGTGCTGCAGTCACCTCTCCCCTGCACTCCCTAGCTCCCTGCCTGTGCTTCTCCCCAGGGGGTGAGCTAATGAGCTGCATTTCCAGCAGAACTTCCTCAATTCCCCTCGTGCTCTCCAAGCAATTACCTTAACAGCCCTGCACTTGACAGCTAAGTAGCACACCCCTGTGCAGTCCTTATTCAGCTAAGCACAGTGCCCACGTTCAGGAGTCGCCCCAGGCGAGCTTCCAGGCACACAGGAGGCTCTTATCAAGGAGGGAAGCAAGAGCATAGACCAATGTCCCTGCCCTGCAGGGATTGGGGCCTGCTTCAGGCAGGTGAGAAAGTGAATGCTGCCAGGAGGGTGATGCTCCTGCACTGTGGATTAAGAGCTTTGTAAGCAGCCAGAAGATCTTTCCAGCTGCACTAGCTCAGCAGTCAGAACAAGGAGGTCTCCTTAGCACCCAGAGCATCACCTGAGCAGTTACAGGGAGTTTCCAGCCCTGCTGAGATGGAGTGGGGGGGCTAGCTGACAGAAGTGTGAAGGAGGTGGGAAAATTGGGATAAAAATTTCTGATTCTAAATTCATTGTTTAGACTTGCAGCTGGCAGTAAAGAGGAAAAACTATCTGACTATGAGGCTGCATGGGAGACACCCAAGCTGCTGCTGTCTCTGGGACCCCTGATTTACTTTGCAGCCCCTCTGCTTTCCCTTGTCATTGTGTGCCTGGAGCTCGTTACTCATTCTGATGCAAGAAAATAGCTCCAGCCCAGCTCCTGGGCTAATATGCAGCATGCTAATATGCTAATTTACAAGAAAAACTGCAGCATTAGTCATTTCCCTACATTGCTGCACAAAACCTGGCCAAAGAACGTTACTGGTGATTGCAAGGCCTTCTGGAGGCCCCTCTTAGGCAGACAGTGCTGCTTTACCTCATTTAAGATGGTGATGAGGGCCAGGGAGTACTCAATAACCTGTTGAGGGTCTCCTTGTTTCACTAAGCCCTGGAGGACGGTGTCAGTTTGATTGTAGAGCCAGTGGGAGAGGCTGGGGAAGCCCTCAGGTAGGCTGATTTCCATGGAGCTGCCAAGGGAAAGAGGCATTTGGGTTAAGTACAGACTATCAAACAGGGCTGGGAGAAAGGGGCAGAATCTGCTTGTTAGCTGGGAAGGAAGAAGAAGGGGGAAGCTTTGTTAAACAACAAAGACAGCATTACTGACACCTGCCCTGGTACACAGTTTGGACCAGTTCTATGTAGGAACATCGTGGACCTCAAGCTTGGCTCCTCACTGGTCCAGCTCTGTGAAGCTGCAGGAGGAGGATGCTACCCTGAACCCAGAGGAGAAAATCTGGGTTTGGTCTGATGGACCATAAAGAGCACTTAAAAAGAGGGTTGGTGTGCTGGGAGGAGCTGCACTGCTTTTGGCATTGTTCTCTGGGGTCTGAGGCACAGCTGAGACACAGATCCTCCTCCACAGGCACTGCAGGACCACGCACTCCAGCCTGGGAGGCCAAGACCACAGTGTGGGGAGCTGCCAATCAGCCTTGAGGAGGAGCAGTCCTGCAGCTCAATCAGGCAGCAGAGACCAGCTTGGGATGCTGCCCAAAAGACCTGTGGGCACTTGTATCCAGCACACTGGGAATCCAGAGGTGTTTGCAGAAGGGATAACTGGGTTTTCATGGTACTGGCCCTGCTGAAATTAAAGCTGCAGACCCTTCCACCTCATTCAAACGTGCTCTCCAGCTTGGAGAGACCTCCTTGGGTCCCAGTAGCAGGACATCAGGCTACTAGCAGCACCAGAGCTGGCTGCTGCCAAGTTTCCTTTGAGGGCTCCTGATACAGAGAAGGTGGCAGAGCACAGAAATCTTCTCAGAAAGCTACCATGTGCCTCCAAAGCCAAGTGTCACCAGGGAATGACGGGGGTGGTCAGGAAAGCAGTAACTTTGAAGAAAGTGCCCCTCCTTGAGCAATGATCCTCTAAGACTGGAATCCTCTGCAGTGCACTTCTGCTGAGCCTCCCCTCACCCTCCTGCCAGCAGCCTCTTCCAGGAGGCAAACGCCTCACCCAGGATCTGCAAAGCCCTTCAGGACAGGGACCCAGCAGTCAAGCTGTAAGACGGCAGTTCAGGAGCGGAGGCTGGACGCTGGCTCTGCCTGTGAGCACTGGGTCTTACCAGTTAACTGCCACCACGGTGGCTCCCAGCTGGTCCTGAACCAGGACTGACACGTACACCAGGAAGCCGCTCTCATGGAAGCCTGGGGGCAGGAAGGCGCCGTGCTCGGCACGGCTGCCCTTGTACACACAGAACTCGTCGTAGTGCCCGGCCCTGCGGCGGGACGCCAGGAGGATGTACACCAGCGGCCCCTCCGCGTCCTCCGTGTCGTGCCAGCCTGCAAAACAAACCCAGACAGGGAGTCTTGAGGGGGAGAGGGCACAGTGGGGCTGCAGCCACCATCCCCAAGCCCGGCTTGGCCATCCGAGCTGGTGCTGCCTGGCAGTGCCCCTTCCCCTCCCTGGTGCGTCCCACAGCGCTCAGCCCTTCAGCATGGCATCTCTTCTGACCACTGTCCCCAGTATGGGGTCACCAGAGGGATGGGTATCATTAAGGGACGGGCATCATTAAGGGATGGGCACTACAGCTTAAGGACTCTGCTGCAAGGATGTCCCCAGGGCCTGAAATGTAAAGCTCTGAGCCTCTTGGAATTTTTCTCATGTTTTGGAGTTTCTGCCTAGGTGTCTGGGTCCTGCAACATCTAAAGGGACCTGTGAAGAGCTCAGGAGCAAAATAAAAATGGGAATTTTTATTCCAGCCCTGCTGGGGCTGGGAACAGCACTGGCCCAAGGTCTCGGCTTCCATGCAAGCCCTGCAAAACCTGACTCAGCACAGCCCTGCAAAACCTGACTCAGCACAGCCCTCAGGCAGTTCAACATCTCAGGAGCTACTGAGTCTAGGATAAAAACTGCACAACGGTTTCCTTGGAGCTCCCAGGAATTATGGACAGTCTTGTGGGAGGTGGGCGATTGGGAAATTCACTGCACATTTCCCAGTGAGCACCAGTAAAGGTGCTGGCTCTGCCAGGGCTCGCTGCCCTGGACATGGACCAGCAAGTCCATAACCCTTGTGTTTCACTTCAGCTGAAAAACAATCCCTAAGAGCTACAGTTCCCACCACTGCAAAGAAGCACTGATTTCATCATTATTCTGGCTAGCTCAAAATACACCCAAGTTACAACCACACCATGCTGAACATACTGCTTCTCCCCCAAGTTAAGCTGGGCTTTGGTGAGCAGCCCTCCCCAGAAGCAGCAGAATCCATCACCTCCTCTGCAGCGTGGCTTCCCGGCATTCGTGCACAGACAGCATTAATCTCCAACACTAATCATTTGGGGAAATATGGTTTTCAGAGGCACTTAGTCCTTGGCCCAAGGCTACAGGATGTCAGCCAGGCCACTTTTCCAAAGCTAGGCTCATTGTTGCTGTCTCTGCAGCTGGTTGAGAAGGTAACTGACGCCAGGAACATCCAGCCCACATGGCAGAGCTGGCCCCAGCACTTTGTCTTTTGACTCTTCCCACATATGTGTGACTCATTTTTGGGCACCCTTTTTTTTTTTTTTTTTAGTTTCCTGCACAGAAATACCAGTTTCTTCTGCCTGGCCTGGATATCAGCCCTCAATTACATGAGTTAGGATTAAAAAATAAGTTCCTGAGAGCTACCATGAACGTGAGAGCTCCATAATTTGGGCACACAAAGCTGCTCATGGCCCAAGCTCTGGGGAACAGAAATGGGAAGATCCACTTCTGAACTCAGTGCTGGCCAACAGTGTCCTGTTGGGGTGGGAGCTCGGGGTAAAGAACACATCTGTGGGAGGAAGGGCAGCTGGTAAGGAGAAACCTTTGCCCATGAGGAGCAGAGAGGGCTGGGAAGTGCCCAACTGTCCATACGTTCTCACCTGCACATTCAAAGTGCACCTTTGTCATCAGTGCCCTGAGTGGTCCTTTGGGAGACAGCTGGCAGGATCCTCCCACGGGTGGCTGGTTTGGGAGCAGATCGATGGAGGCGAATCCTTCCTCCCCTGTCGTGAGGTCTGTGATGTGAAGGGTAAATGTATATCCCTCCCCATCCTTCAGCGCCCCTTGCCTCAAGACCAGGTTCATTCCTGTGTCACCAGTGGAGGTGGTTTTTTTGTCCAGGATGAGAGACTTGTTTTTAAAGCTGTGTGCTGCCCATCTCTACGGAGATGAAGAAGGGAAAGACAGGAGAGGTTTTGTTTAAACCTGAAGTTATGTCCTTGTTTTCAGATCGAGT
This sequence comes from Zapornia atra, assembly GCA_013400835.1. Classification (NCBI taxonomy): domain Eukaryota; kingdom Metazoa; phylum Chordata; class Aves; order Gruiformes; family Rallidae; genus Zapornia; species Zapornia atra. The sequence goes on from VZTU01030358.1 coordinate 248,761, forward strand.
CTCTTATAAAAAGTAACAGATTTCTACTGGGAGCCTCTGCCAAATTTGCAGTTGATAATTCAGCTTCAGTCTTGTGTGCTAGAGCAACAAGAACTGGAACCTTTCCAAAATGTCTGGTGGGAATATTTCCACTGTGAGATCTACTTTGGTCTCTGGGATTACATCACCCTCCGACAGAATATTTCATAATACAGAATACAAAACACAGGAAATAAATTAAGTGCTGGTGGAGTCTCCATGGGATACCATGTTTTATATGCTTCAAGCTCAACGTGTCCTGGATGGTTACTGTTAACAGCACAAACGGACAACTGGAGTAACAAGAGGAACAGTGAGATACCCAGCCAGAAACTGCCATGCAAGCACAGGCTGGGCTTGCTGGGGGCAATACAGACTAGCTCCTCACAACAGGACTTCCACTTCTGAGACCTCCTTCACTCAACAGGTTGCAGGGATGCTGCACAGTGGTATCTGTCATCAGAAGAGGGCATGAGGGACTTGAGGGATCAGAAGAGACTGAACAACCTCTGCTTAAGCCACCAGAATAATGGGCAAAATGTCAATCATCAGGGAGAAGAAAACACCTTGCAGACCTTTTCTAAGAAAAAAGTGGCTTTTGTGTAAAAAGAGCTGGTCACTCATGGGCTTGGCTTGAAAACAACCCAGCAAGGACTTGCCCTTGGGCAGGTCAAGACACTGATGGAGGGCTGACAGGCCACATGTCCCCCAGCCTGCAGGCACAACCCAGGGCAAAGGGACATCTCTCCAGCAGTCCACTGGTTACAGGACTCAGGAAACCTGCCTCACAGGCTCTCCTAGCCATGGACATGACACAGCACGTGGGAGCCCCATGACACACCAGGCAAGCTCTGAGCTTGGCCTGTTTTAAAATTCAAACTCTGCAAGCCAGTCCTGCAGCCAGCTCTGGGGGCTGTGATGAAGACACCAGTATGAGCCAGTCTTCTTCATCCCCTCAGCCAAACCCAGACTGCCACTGCAGTTACAGTGATTACTGATTCTCCTCCCTGCCTCTGGCAGTTTAGGTCCAGGACTTGATTTCTCACAGGGTTCTTTCCAGCCTGTCCTCTCTTACTTCCCTTCCCCCTCAAGTCCACCAAAGGTGAAGACCCATGTTGGCAATGACTTTACCCCAAGCTTGGAGTCGTTGTGACAGTTCTGGCAGCTCCCCTCCAAGTAGACGTAGGAGCTCTTGCTAACTTCATAGACAGACTGAGCCTTGCAGGAAACACACTCCAGGGACACGATAGGGACTCCTCCCCTTTTGATGAACACCTGGGGAAGCAAGAAGCTCCATCAGAAGAGCTGATACAAAAATACAGGCACCAAACAGGGAAGCAGACACCCCAGCATCTGGTTCTACAAGGAGGAACTGCTCTGCACCAGCCCAGTCTGTGTTCAGGAGAAAGTAGAAAGGGATTTCCAAAGGATTTTACATCAGCCTCATGCTACATCATTTCTCTTAACCTGGCCAGAGCGAGTTCTTCTGACACTGATTTTCAAGAGCCACCCAATGCCAAGCTGGGCTAATCATTCTGGATTTATTTTATTTACACTTTGAAACAACACACATCATTTTCCAAATGCCCCTCTAGTGTTCTGTGCTGAATTCCCAGCGGGTCCCACCTGTGCTGTTGGGTGGGCATGATGCTAACTGGAGGGCTTTGCTGTGCTGACCATCTCAGGGCAGCTGTTAGCCCTACAAAAATGGGACCTGCATAGTTTGGAAAAGTCTAACTGGGAGGAGGAAAGCCTCCATTACAGCACAGACCAAACATCTGGTGAGCGCCGATCCCAGGAAGCAGCTGCAGCTCTCCTTTACTTTCTGTGGGCCAAACTCTTGATCCTGCCTCTGAAGCTGTGGAGCACCTGACCTGATGGGGTCACAGCAGATGGAGACAGGAGTGTGGGGCTGCAGGTCCCTGCCCTCCACTCAGAAGGTTGCTAAATGGGAGATGTTTACAGAGGGCTTGGGCTGAGCCTGAGAGCCTGGTCCTGCTGTCCCCCTCATTCCTGCCCTGATCCAGAGAGCCTGGACTAGACCCATATGCCAGGTTCCAGGACCCGACCCTTGGGCACACTGCCCTTGCAGAACCATCACCATTTCTGACACTACCCCGTCCCTGAGGCCGGACCGAGGGTAACAACAGCCAGAAAGCACAGCTCCTGCTGCACATCAGACACGTTTCCCTCTGCAGCCTGGAAGAGCCTGGCCAGGGAGCAGCACAGGATTCCAGACTTTTGCCTTTCACCTCAAGACGTCTACCACACCTCCCTGGCACAGCATGCAGAGAGAGGAGAGCTGGTGGCTCAGGCACAACGGGTACTGAGCCCTGACCCCTATACTTTGCCTAACTTCCTTTCATCCCCTAGCAAACAGGTCTGTCCAGCACTGGGCAGAGCCCCCTGCCCTGGCATAACGAATATTCTGAATTCAAAGACAGACAGTTAAGGAAGACATTGTTTAACATGGCAGACATCTACAGGAGGATAAATCCTCCAGAGCACTGAAGCTTCAGTCATTCCTACAGTATTTGCAAGTTTCCTGTGACACTGGAATCATTGTTTTGTGCTCATGCAGGAAACCAGATAGTACGGAATGTCCTTGAAAGACTATCAATTTCATAGGGGTTTTTTTTTTTTTGAAGTTTTTATCCCCCAGCTTTGGTTTAAAACCCAGGCAGTAAGAGTTTCCACTTTCAGAATAACTACAGCTCCAATTGCCAAACGCACCACGATGAATGTTTCTGACATAAACCATAACTGCTGTCCCACTGCAGACACATCCAGCGTTAGGCTTAACGGGACATAAACAACGTGCACTTTAAAAAATCCTCCTTAAAATATTCAGGAATAGAGAGGAGAAGAACTGTCGACAGTAAAATGAAGTTCCAGCTCTTAGGAAGCTCTCTCTGGGCAAACATCAGGGGAGGGCCTGGTGCTGTGACATGTGAAGAACTCTGAGACTGCTCATACTGGTGGGAGAGCTACTGATACAGGCTCCTTTGATGTCCTCCTATGGCAGTTCAGGGGTAGCAGACTCCCAGTTCCAGGAACAGCGGCCAGTACTGTCCAGGGCTGGGTCACTAATGCAGCCTCTGCACACAGAGGGACTAACTCAAGGTCCAAATGAAGGAAGAAGCTAAAAGGACTTGGCAAGACAAGCAAAAAGTACTGCCCAAGGCAGCATAAGATGAATCTGTCATGGAAATACCAGTCTGTTCCTGCCAATGACCTGGACAGAATCAGTTATGGAGCCTCAGCGATGCCCTGAAATCTGCTCCCCTTGCTCTCCCTTGCTGGCTGGTGCAGGCAGCGGTATTCCCACAGCCCCCTCTGAACTGGCACCAGCTCTCAGATGGGGCCAGGGGATGCAGCCTGGGGAGTCACCCACAGCTGGGCACAGTCCTGAGACAGCAGCACCCTCCTCTAGAAACGTCCTTAGAAAAAGGGCCAGGGACGTCCAGCTTGGCTCTATCCAGCAACAGGCACACAAGGACAGAGAAAACGACAGTTGTCTGCGGTACGTACGGTTTGATTTGTTGCCTCAGGACTCATACCCTCCTTCCTGATGGTGAGGTCGAACGTATACTCCACATCTGCTTCTAATACAGCTTTGGAAATTGTGACAATTCCTTCCTTGGCACTGAAATTCAGAGAGCACCCTGCAGCCGGGCTCTGCTTGCAAGGAGAAAAGAACTTTCAAACCCTCCTTGGTACGGGTGTATATAGGGTTAGTCCACAGCCAAAACATTCAGGTCCACACAAGGTCCCTGCTACAGATCATACTGTACAGTGCCACCACTCGGGTGGGAGAAATGGACAGAAGTGTGGACAATAAAGCACATTATCCTATTCTTCAGGTTAGTAAGCAGTACTTGTAACACTCCTGTATTTCTGAGCTTCAAATTCTCATTTTACAGCAATTAATTCTGCATTAACTGGCCTAGAAACATTGCTGAATGGCATAAGAAGCTCACGTGAAATTCAAAAGTCTAATTCATGCACGCTACACATTTTTCTATTTTCAGGTAAATACAGAAAACAACAACTTTTTACAAGTGAAAGAATCCCAAGTTCCATCAAAAACCACTCCCAAGGTGGATCCCCCATAAGAATCCGAAGGGCAGTTCTCCCTTGTCCTTTCATCACTTCAGTGTGTGAGGACAGTGACCTTCTTGTGACCACAGTGACCATGGCTTGTGTTGACTTATGTCTAATTTTGGCCCCTGATGAAATTAGAGATATTTAACTGTTAACAGGAGAGGGCCAGAGCCCTCAGCCCCCTGAGACTGCCATCAGCAGCTCTGTAATTCCTTCAGGCTCTGGGAGCAGCTACGCTGAACCTGTGAACCAGAGGCCAAGCACAAAGGAAGCAGCAATGTGAAGGCCTCAGGTCCCACAGCCAGCACTCCTGGCACCCACAGGGACCCTGCGCAGCCCCCGCCCGCAGCAGGCTGCACTGAACAGCTCCCCACAGCGGTTTCTGTATCAGCATTTTGAGCTGGGACTTGGGAAACCTCAGCAACCCTCCCAGAGCAGCTTTGTTAAAGATGCTCACAAAAGCATCCGGCAACACCATTTCAACCCAGGCCCGTGTTTGTAGTGGAGATCCCAGAGGATCACCCTCTCTGGCTGTGCTCTTACCTTGGAGGAGAATGTACAAGACCAGTCGTATAATAATGGAGTCTGTTCACCATCATCCAGGTTTGGATCGTAGGATTTCTCCCCATCCAAGATTAAGTCCTGAGTGTTGGACCATACACGGTATGACCCCCCATCAATGATTGGGACCAGCTTACTTGGTATCACAGTTACATTGGCAAAGATGCTTTTGGACAGTGGGGTATCTCCAAAGGAGACAATGAAGATGAAGCAGTAGTTCCCAACTTCCAGGGCAAGCTTTGGTATAACGAGCTGGGGCCTGTTCACATCAACATTTGGCAGACGGATCCTGCTGGAGTCATCCAAGTTCATGCAGCTGGGAGCTCGGTAGATCTCCCACAGGTGCTCTGTCTGGTATTTGATGCATCCTCGGAGGTCAATCTGTGCCTCTAGGTAGTTCCTCTGGGACCGCTTCATAACTACTTGAGGGGGCAAGGCTAACTCCACCTCTGGCTCCTCACACTCCAGGACTTTGACAGTGACAGTGAGGTGGGCTATGAAGAAGCTGATGAGATTGGTGGCATTCACCTCCACTAGGTAATCCCCAGGGCTCAGGTAAGAATAGTTGGTCGCTGCAACTCTGGTCATTTGAGTGGAAGAGCCATCCCCAAACGTCCACAAGAACTCAACGCTCCTGCTGCTGGGCACCACCACTGCTTCAAACAATGCTGTCCTGTTGACAAAGGCATTGGAGGCAGTGAGGTAGACTTGGACTATCGGGTCTTGGACCTGGATGGTTCTGGTGACATTGACAGATCCCAAGTCATTGTAGGCAATGAGGTGAATCTCAAGCAGCCCTGCAGCTTCTGGAGTGTAGGAAACACTCTCTCCTGCCATAGTGACCACCGATCGGCCTTGCTCTTTCCACAGGGAGAACTGCCAGAAGAATGACACACGGGAGCCACTCCCCACCTGGGCACTGAAGGTCTTCTCTGTGCCCGTGGGTATGCCTTCCTCACAGCAGTTCAGGAGCCTGACATCACGGATGGCTTCCAGGACAGAGATGAGCACTTGGGCATGTGCGATGCTGATTTGGTTCTGCACTGTCACAGTCACCAAATAATCACCACTCTTGGTGAACTCATGGGTGTACTTGGACCCATTGAGCACCACAGAGTAGTCCCCACTTATGCTCACCAAATAACTCACAGAGGTACCAGACAGCATCCTGATCACAAAGGTGACCTGTTCCCCTGGCTCCACCACCTTCTTGCTGGCAAGAACTTCCAGTCCTTGAATCCTGTCCAGCACTGAGATATTCCTGCTGGCCACAGCCCAGCTGATGTCATTTGATGCATTCAGGTAGACTGTATAAAACCCTGCTGTGGGGAACATGACTGGCACGGACTGGCCAGTCAATGTGCCATTTGGCACCTCCCAAAGCCAGGTTACTTCTGTACCTTTCTGCAACTCTGCCTCAAAGACCACCGTGGTGCCCGATGAGACGTATCTACAGTCCAGTTCTGCAGTCCCTATACTCAGCCCCTCTATGACCTCCTCCACACAGATATAAATTGTTGCATTGGTTGAATCCAGTTTATTTTCTGCTCCAATTATGACCTCTATCACTCCAGGGCTTTGGAAGGCATGTATAATAAAGGGTTCTGAGGTAACAGGAGAGAAGCCGTCTTCGAGGTACCAAACATACGTGATGCCAGTGCCACTGGTTATGGTGGTACTTATGTTAACAGAAGCATTAATAGCAACTGGGTTGGGGAAGGCATAAGGCTTTAAAAGACCAATGCTTTCAACAAACTCCAGTGTCCTGTTAGCAGTTGCGCATCCCAGCATATTAGTGGCTTTCAGAGAGACAGTGTAGTTTCCAGCTTCCAGGACGCTCAGGGAGAAGGTTTTCCCATTGAAGGTCTGCACCACACTGCCATCCCTCTGGGCTACCCAGCTATAAGAGATGTTTGTTCCCTCCCTCACCACTGCCTGCAAATGGAGAGTTTTATTAGTTGGGAAATAGATGTCCTCCACCAGGTCACTGCTAGCCACCTGCAGCCCTTCGATCTGCTCCAGGACGTAGACATAGATGCTGTCCTGCAACGAGCTGATCTTGTTCTCTGCTGTCACAATGACATTGAACGTGCCCACGGACCGGAAGGTGTAGGAAATTGTGGAGGACCCTTGGATAGGAGTGCAACGGTCACAAAGGATCCACGAGTAGCGGATGGCACTGCCAGCCACAAGTGTGGCTACAAAACTCACTGAACCGTTCAATGGCACCACTGTCCTGCTGGCATTGATGGTCAGCCCATGGAGCCGACGTTTCACTGTGACGTCTATGATGGTCTCATTAGAGCTCACATCATTCCGGCCCATCACACTAATAGTGTAATGGCCCGTGGTGTTGTAGGAGTGGGCAGCGATTTGCCCAGGCTGGGTTGTGCCATCTCCAAAGTCCCAGCAGTAACTCACTTTGGTTCCATTCATGCTGGCAGAGAACAGGTAGATCTGGTTCAGCTCCAATACGCTTGTCCCGTTATACTCAATCTTTGCTACCCCAACTGGTTCCTGGACTTCCACAAACGCTGTGTCATTGTTGAAAGAGACATTATTGGAGACAGTGACCGTGACGAGAAAGACCCCTGTGTTCTTGTAGGTGTAAGTCACTTCAGTCCCACTCGATCTAGTGGACTCATTGTTCCCAAAATCCCAGCGGTAGCGGTACTGGTAGAGAGGCACAGCACTGACCTGGAAGCTGCTCTCTTCACCAAGCCTCACAAACTGCTTGGAAGGGAGAAGAGTGACATTGACTACCTCTGGCTCCACACAGACGCTGGTGAAATAGTGAGCCTTGTTAAACCTGCTGGAGAGAGTCAGGGAGAGGGGGAACGTCCCGCTCCGGGTGAAGTTGTGCATCACCACAGGGTCCCCAGTGATGGTGACATTGGACGAGCCATCTCCAAAGGTCCAATCAAAGACATATTCATTGGGATTCCCTGTTACATAGGCAGTGAGCTGCACATCTGGGTGCTCAGGGATGCAAGAAGTAGGCTCTATTTTGAGTACCTCCAGGACAAATATCCGAACAGACACAGTCTGGGAGACAGAGTTCACAGGATTCATGGCTGTCACGTTCACAGTGCAGTTGACATCCTTTAGGTACACATGTTCTACCACTGGCACCTGACTCCTCAGCACTGTCCCGTCCCCCATATCGAATACCCAGGTGATACTGTCCCCTGTCTGCACTGAAGCATTAAGGGTGACAGATGCTCCCAGTTCTGCTGCCTCCTCTGTGGAAATGCAGAGCCCAGTTATTTCTTCAAACACTTGGTAGCACTCAACTGTCTCCACGCTGCTTATGGTATTGTTTGCTGTCACAGTGATGTTGTATACGCCTCTTCTAGGGTAGCTGTATGTCACTGTAGATTGGCTCTCTGTGAACAGCGAGGACCCGTCCCCAAAGTCCCAGCTGTACATGACGCCGTAAGGAGATGGCAGAGGATTGGCTCTGAAGGTGATCGGACGGTTCACAACTAAAACATCCTCCTCTACTTCCATCTTCACATCAATCAGGTAACTGTGGACGTGAACTGGGGTCAAGTGGGTGAGGTTCTCAAACTGGTTTGACACAAGAACCATCAGGGCATATTCACCTGCATTGGAAAGAGAGCAAAGAAAGACCCATCATGAGGACACACTTGTGCAAGAGCTTCCACAGCGCTGCAGCAGCGCGGGAAGCATGACAGGGGACTGCAGGGAGACACTCTGCTCCTGCACTGTGCACACCCTGGGCTTCCCTCCTCTGCTCCAGGACAAACAGGGATTACAAGCAGGCCACACATATGAGAACCAAGCACCAAGTCAGAAGCCAGTCCGAAGACGCAGAGTACTGGTTGTCTTTATGCTCACACAGAGATCCCCTTCCCGCTGCCCACAGTTGCATTCTCTACCCCCCACTCATCAGCAGGAAGATTGCCTGCCACTTGTCTATCTTTGGAGACTGCCCAATAAGATCACTGCATGCAGTGGATCTGCTTCTTTCAGCACGGAGAGACTTATCCTAGGAACAGAGTTACAGAGGGTGGCAATGCCTGGAGACTTCCAGTCACTCTGTCTGTCTGCTCAGGAACGAGGTAATGACTTTGAAGCCATAGTTTTCCTGGAAGGTGCCTTGCAGCCCCTCGCAACAAAAATGCCTCAGCCCCTTCCTTCCCACAGAACCATCCTGAGCGTACCTGGGTCTTGATAAACATGGGAAACATTGTGCTCAATCACAACTTCATGGACACTGGGATCAGGAACAAGGAAAGACTTGTTGTAGGGAGGTTTGAACAGGTATGTCTCCTGGACGCCATCTCCAAAATCCCACCTGAAGAAACATGCAAACCGTGTTATACCACACAAGGAGAGAGTCCTGGAAATCCCCTGGCCTGGCCTAGGGTCATCCTTCAGGCTCAGGGCTGGGGTTTCCAGAGTAACACAGGGAGCAGAACGACAAGCATCAAAGCAGTAACTGCCCACTGCTGCAGAACTGTCACTGTGAGAAGAGTACAGCCCTGATAAGAAGAGGAGGAGCCCAATATTAAAGCAATGTTGTAGTCCTTTAAGAGAAAGTATTTCATCCACAAGGTCCCAGCCAGTGTGACTGGAGCACACTCATGGGGATTTCAAATTAACTGGACAGCAGCTGGGAAGAGAAATGGTGCAGGCAAGAGTGGCAAGTTGTGCACAGTAAGATCCTAAGTTCAGGCAACTTGCAAAGGACTCACAGGAACATAGCATCCACAGCTGAATCAACCTGAACTCTCGCTGTAAGCTCCACCGTGCTGTTCTGAGGGAGGACTGGCAGGACACCCAACACAGTCAGGTTCTTCATCTTATTCATCATCTCCACCGTGACATTGTAATTGACCGTAAAGTTACTGACGTGGTTGGAAGCGGTGAGCTGGGAAGGACAGTGGGAGAAAGAATGCATTTGGGTTCACCTTTCCATGCTGCCCTCTCCTGAGAGTGAGGCTTCACTTCACTGGAGAGGTCCCCCCCGGCAGGAGAGCAGCTTAGGTAAGAGAAAAGTTGCCTGTGGAACAGGCAGGCAGGGGCAATGGCCTGAACAGCACTGGAAAGCAGCACAGACTGGAAGGTCACCTACCTGGTGAAGCCACCTCTTATTGGAACCACCACATCTCCACCACTAAAGTCAGTCCAAGGAAGGACTGGTTCTACAGCAAGAAAGCAAGAAGAGCTGCTTCTCAACCCAACCTGGGTCTCCTCTGGCTCTGAACTTGCCAGATACCCTTTTGCCTGCTCCACTGTGTCCCACACACTATCTCCAGCTGCTGAGCCCAGGCACTGACTGCCATCCGGGGAGGGGGCAACAGTCACCCAGTTTCCTCAGGACAGTGGCAGATGAAAGGCTCCAAGCACAGAGAGTGGGGGTGGCAGAGAATCAAAAACCACGCCAAGGGCAGCTCCAGCACCCAGGGTGCAGTGGACACAGAGAGGGAAAGCAAAGTTGGGCAGAGGAAGAAAAGGGAGAGAAGAGACTGAAGAGGCATGACAGAAGTAGAGCAGGATCCTCAAGATTATCTAGACAGGTAACACTGACATGGCACCTAACCACAAAGAATCTTGCCACCTCCTCATGTGCAGGAGAGCTGAGCTGCTGACAGACCCAGCTGAACACAGACCTCCCACTCTAGCAGGTAAGTTTGTGTCTAGGCTTCTGCAGGTTTGTTACACTGAACCCAGCTGACCCCAGACTAATGCCACCCTGTCAGCTCTGTAAGTGAAAGCAACCCAGGCTCGTCAGCACAGTGCTTCACCCAGCAAATTAGTGCTACTCAGCATAGTGCTGCACCAAGCAGGTTAGTGCTAGCGTGTCCTCAGAGCTAGGGCTGCTGTCTCTCCAGGAAGCCAGCAGTTACCCTGCAAGTGGATCGAAGAGCTTGGAGCAGCCCAGGACTGCGTGGCAGTATGGGGCATGATACAGAAGGATGCTCTGGCCAGAGATAAACTGCTCCACAACAGACACCTTTCTCTCACCAGACTCTCTGCTCTTTCTTCGGGGGTCATGGCAAAACCCAGTGTTCCAGTCTGCACCAGTGGAGAGAACAGGACAGAGACCAGAAGAGCTTGTGGCAGAAGCTCTGTCCTGGCTATGAAAGTCTCATGTTGGCACCCTGCCTCTGCCTGGTTCTGAAGGCACATCTCCTGCCTGCCAAAGCAGTGGCCAGCACCCTGCCAGTGGGGCTCCCTGCCTCGTTCCTGCTGGAGAGGAGTAAGGACAGAGAGGAGAACACAGGGAAAAGAGGAGACAGCAAAGATGAAGAAGACAGCAAAGTCAGCTGTGATGGACAGATAGGAAGAAACTTGCCATTTGTATTTGCAAGAGCAGCTCAGTGAGAAATAGCAGAGGAGCTCGTTAGGAGAACAGTGAAAACCTCCTCAACTTGACTCTGCCTTCTCTTCTCCCTGCTGCGCTTCCTGTTTAGTTTGTGGGATGATATGGAAACCCAGGACTGAAATGGTATCACAGGAAAGGCCTTGGCTTACCGAAAGCTTGTACACAGCTGGGCTTTGGTAGATAACATTGAAGACAACATTGTAAAAAGTGAAAGATGGTTTATCATCTACCGTCCATCGGAAAGTCACATCTGACCCAGCTTCCATCACAGGGATGTAGCTCTGAAAGGCAGGAGAACATTTTATACTAGTGCAAGAGAAAAGCAGGCCCAGCACTTCCCATGAGATCTCCAGCTGAACCGGAGAGGAAGCAGTGGCAGGCTGGGAGGCATCACACCGCTCTAAGGCAGCACCCTCAGAGCATGACACAGAGGTGTGAGATCATCTGTGGGTCTGTTGTTGATAGATAAATGTAGACCCTGACTCCATGCATCAACAGTAGAGGATGGAGTAGAACCTGTACTGCCTGCTCCCACTGCTCTGCTCTTGTGATCAGATCTTGCCTGATGGCTAAAAAACCTTGCAATATCTTTGCAGAAACAACTCAGCTGTAGCTACTCCTATAAGCTGAGTCTCTGCCCCTCATCCACTGATGGTGCCAGAGCCAGAGCCTAAAATGACTGACGTGCACCAGACAGGGGAGGCTCTTTCCTCACTCCAACACTGCCTCCTGAGAAGACCATGGTAGCCCAGAAAGGTGAGACCACCAGGCAGTGCAGACACAGGGTTCTGCCATAAGCAGCCAGAGATCACAGAATCACAGAATCACAGAATCATAGGGGTTGGAAGGGACCTCAAGAGATCATCGAGTCCAACCCCCCTGCCAAAGCAGCTCCCTATCTCATATCACATAGATAGGTGTCCAGACGAGACTTGAATATCTCCAGAGAAGGAGACTCCACCACCTCCCTGGGCAGCCTGTCCCAGTGCTCTGTCACCCTCACTGTGAAAAGATGGTACAGAACATCTCACAGATACGGACGGGCAGTGACTGAGCGTGTTCCTAGGGCTTCGCTGTAGCTCTGGGGACTGGAGATTTAAGGGAGAAAAAAGACTGTAAACACCAGAGTAACTCCAAGACTTTGATGGATGGATGAAACATTTTTATAGCTTCAGACAGCTGATGTAAGGATTTAGTAGGGCAAATCTATAAAACTAAAGGAATAACTACCTTGACAAGGCAAAGGAAGGTAAATACTGGCCTTTCATCATGCCTCAGGATTTCTGTGGAACTGGAGAGCCAGTATCCCCCTTGCAGGAGGTTCTGCCCTACCTCTGAGGGATTTAAACTGAGCGTACAGCTGAGCTGCCTTCCTGCTGGAGAGCACTGGTGCGTTCTGCCACATGCCTGTGCCTGCAGCAGCACAGTCTGCATGGCCTGGGAGCCCACGCTTAGCAGCAAGCAGTGCTCCACACCCTCAGTGTGGAGCTGCACCCCAGCCCTCCTCATGAGCCAAACACACCCCGTTAGTGGCAACGGCTAGAAACGCGATGAACGAACAGCGGCAGCCACTCACCACTCGTGTATTTAGCAGGACTCTGCTCTCAGGGTCAGGGGTGGCCCGCAGCCCACGGATGGGCTCCTCCACTTTCACTGTGATGGTGATGTTCTGGGAGCTCACGGCGTTCTCCGTAATGAGCACGTGGGTGCTCACCCCCTCCCTGAGGCCGCTCAGGCTGACCACGGCAAACCAGGTGTCGTTGGTCTCCCTGGCACAGTCTGCCGTCATCAGCGCAACAGCCGCTGGGCAGGACCGCTCGAAGGGGAAAGTGTGGTTGTCTCCCAGCCAGCGACCTGTTGCGTTCACCCCTGAGGAAAGTTTGACGACCAGGGTAGTGTGGTTGGATGGTAGGTAGACCCTGCTGCCTTGAGGGGCGGGGTGGATGACACGCAGGCCTGACACCGGGGAAGCCACCCAGAAACTGCAAGACAGATTGGTGCTGAAGACGCCGTTGTCCACACTGGCTCTGACTGTGTAGTGACCTGGATGCTCCAGCCCCACATTGTGGGGGCTGATCACTGGGACCAGCTGTTCCTCAGCATAGTGAACTCGGAGAGGGCAAGCAGTGCTGTTTACCCAGGTGGCACCGCTGGAGCTGTCAGACAGGCCACGGGCCCACTCAGAAGAGTTGGGTCTGTGAGGGGAGGTGGTACTTGGCTGGCACTGGAGGAGTAGGCCCAAGCCTGCGTTGTGCTGGAGACTGAAGATATCCTTGGCACTGACAGAAACACTTTCTTGTTTGAAGGCAACCTGCACAGAGAGGAGACATTTTTGGATTAAACTCTCAGCTTAAGAGCCCCCAGCACCCAACTCTTGCCTGGGCAGACACCTGGATTTACTGCCAAACGGAAACCAGGAGAGAAGCTGCAGATCCGAACGCAGCATGGGGACACACCCCACCACCCCACTCTCCCTGGCCATTCTGAATCAAACATGCTAACACAGAAATCAGCTTTATGCTCTCTCTCTCTCCAGGGCACAAGTGCAATGGGTGGGAACAGCCCAGTTAATCAGCACGGGCTTCTGACCAACTGTGTTGGTTACTGGGGAGATTCCACGGCTTAGAGAAGGGAAGATAGAAAGTGGTGGTGTGCATGGCACTGGGTAAGTCATTTCATCTGAATGGACTTCAGTATCTCCATCTGCAACCTGGGAACAATTCTTTAGTCACCCAAAGCACTCAAGCCCCACCTACTCACTGGTTATGGCAGCTAATAAACACTGACCAGATACTGGGAAGAAGGGCCAGCTGGTACTGTAAAGAGAAATTCCTTGATGAGTTCATAGCTGAGCTGGCTTTCATTGTGCTGGAGGGAAGCAGGGGTAGGGCTGCTGGCAAGAGAGCTGTTGGCACACTCGGTCGCATTGCAGCAGTTGTTTAGTGACAAGCACAAATTAGTCAAATGACACCACTGGAAACCAGGAGGACATTCAAGTAGAGTCCAGTTTCCATCATCCTGAGCAGCATGGAATGGTTCGGTAGCATTTTTTCCCTCCTGGTAGTCTGGAAGAAGTGAAAGAGAAAGGAAAGATCACCGTCCTGACAAAGTAACACTTCCAGTGCACTGCTTCACTCCCAGGTCATCACTTTTCTCCACTCTTAGTAAAAGCTGCCACTGCAGTGCATGCTGGTGCTGTGCAAGACCTGTGCAAGTCCTGTTTAACAGGACAGTTTCCCAAAGGCACAGAAATTGCTGAAAAAAGTCTCTTTCCCAGGGAGAATGCACCAAATTTGCAGTCTAAGAGAGATCTATGTTCAAGTGGCAGTCCAAGTAAAAGCAGAGCTGGCTTTGACACTGCAAACACATTAAGCAACTTGTCTCAAGTTCACATTTCCACGTCAAAGCATCAGCTTTTCAGCATCAAAAAATATCCTTTTGTAAGCAGCCAACTCTACAGCTACAGCAAACATTCTGCTGCAAAATTAACTGCTGCCAAAGCTGTGACTATTGAGCTGTTGTACAAGGAATAAAAGGCTTCTTAGATTATCTCATCCATCAGGAAGAAATGGGCTCACACAAATGTTCTTCCTTGTTAACCTGTGGGGCCAGATGGACCAGGAGACATTCCCATTTGACACGTCATGTCTTCCCTAAGTATCAAAGTGTAACTCAGATTTATTTGAGTATAAGGAACTTTTTCTTCACACACTGAGACAGGTTTCTCCCTCTATTAATTTGTCCAGGACAACCACTTCTGCAAGGCAACCTCAGGCTGTCCAGCCACGCCTGCAGATTTTGCACTTGAGTCTCCTCAAAATGTAGAACCTAAAGTTTGAGCCTTCAAGGCTTCAAACCTTCTGCCTGGAAGACAGAGGGGCCACAAGAAAGCCACACACACTGTTTGATACAGCCCTGATGGTCTCAGCTCCAACAACAGCCCAAGTGTTGAGAGGAGATGCCTCACCTTCTCCATCTATGGGTCTGTGCACCTGGAACCGCACTTGAACAGGGTGATGCAGTTCCTGTGTCACGAACTCCAGGGCAGTCAAATATCCCTCATGCCTGACCATCAGCTCAGGGAACACCATCACCTGCAAAACAAACAAGGCTCTCACCTGCTGGCATCCCCCTGGGCTCCCTCTGCAGCAGCAGGATGAGCAAACCCTTCTTACCTCTGCAGCTTGCCATGGAGCTGACAGCTCTTCTTCTGCCACAGTTTTCACAGCCTCCTGGGCGTCAAACTTCGGGTCTCCCACAAAGAAGTTTTCAGCATTTAGGAGAACTCCTGTTTATGAAGGAAATATTGGAAGAGAGCCCACAAGACTCAGCAAGGCCCAAGCTGTTCCCCCCACCCTGCTCACACTTGCTCACACCGCTCAGCAGAGCTGTAGCAGGGCTTGGGCCACGCAGGAGCTTTACTGGAGAAGGAGCTGCTGTAATCCTATACTTCCTCCTTCTCACAGGTGTTTCAATTTCTTTCTCATCCTGTGCAAGTGATCTTTGCATCTGCAATTCGCAGCAATTTTGACTTCTGGGAATTCTGAAATACCTCTGCCTTCCATCTCCCCACGACTTGCTTTGAACTTTTGAGCATGAGGTGTGCTCTCCATCTTCCTGGTCCCTCTGGACTTCATGGGAAACATGTCCAGGACCAGCTGGTTTCCACCAGTCCAAACACTTCTGGCTCATTCACAGCCAGGTCTGGCTCTGGGGACTGAGCACAGCCAGCTGATGCTGTCCCTCCTACCAGGGCCAGAGGGCTCTCTGCCTAGTGATGGCTTTTCCTTCTTCACCTTCTTCTGTGTGCCATGTCTTTTCTGCTTCTCTTTCTTACTCCCTACAGCTCTTTGGAAGATTTGGGAGGCTGCAAAAGCACAAACGTGCACAGCACACACCACATGGAAGCTCACCTAATGATCTCCCAGACCCTACAGTCTTTTAAGTCACAAGATGCCAACATCTCACAAACTATAAGATGCCACAGAAGGACAGCAAGAGTCACCAAGGTGGCACCATGGCCTCTGATCCTGGCAGCAGCAGAGACTGCTCAAAGGAGAGAGAAGCTACTGCTAAAGTTCTGCCTCAAAGTTTCGTCCCCTCTCTGCCTGTGTGGATGGCCAAGGCTGGGGTGGGCCAAATTCTTTCCTCTGGGCTGAGGCCACCTTTCTCAAAGTTTATCAACCAAGTCCCTGCTGGGAATACTGTGGTTGTTGCCAGCCCCACCTGATCTGGGGTGATGCTCTGGATGCCCCCTCTGTGCAGCCCTATTTTTCCTTGGCACATGTGAGTGAGCAGGGTCCCCAGCTGCCCCCGACGCCGGCGGGAGGGGAGCAGAGCCCACCTTTTGGCTTGTACTCGCAGACGTAGCTGTGCTTGGCCATGCACAGGTCTGTGTTGCACTGGCCCGTCGGGCCCATCCGGACACAGTGGTCAGCGTTTGATGGATGGGGTTCTCCTGGCAGCCAGTTCTGACAGCTCTCCAGATTAAACCCTTCACCTCTCTGCTGTGCTCCAGTGCTTGCAAAATCGTTGAATCCAATCCAGACATCGAGGCTCCTTCAAACAGAAATGAAAAAGGGAGGGGGGGGAGAGGGAGGATTTCAGGAAAACATGAGAATTAGAAAGATCTGGGACAGATCTCTATGAAAGTAACAAGGGTAACAACAGCTTCACCCAGGTGTCACAGGTTGTGTTTAGCAGAGCCTTTTAGTGATGAAAGGATGTCAGTATCCAGCATCCTACTACCAGTACCTGGCTCTTCAGTAACAGCTCCTTCCCAGCACACCACCCTGCTGCCTACCAGCCCTTCAAACCTCTGTCCTAAGAGCTCCAGAAAGCCACCTGCCCTCTGATAGCTGAGGGGACAGCTGAGCCGAAAGGATTCGGACAGAGCAGTTGATACCAATGCTACAGCACAGCAGAGCCG
The DNA here is from genome assembly GCA_013400835.1 of Zapornia atra. Taxonomy (NCBI): domain Eukaryota; kingdom Metazoa; phylum Chordata; class Aves; order Gruiformes; family Rallidae; genus Zapornia; species Zapornia atra. The sequence goes on from VZTU01030358.1 coordinate 265,728, forward strand.
GGAGGGAGAAGCAGCTCAGAGGATCACTGAGAGCAGCTGCGTCCGACCCCTGATGATCACTGCCCCACAACTTGAGTCACCCCACTCCCAAAATGCCAGTCTCTCTAGCTCAAGACCAGAAAGACCCCTGTCAGCACCACAGAGCTTGTGACATACTGGTAAGCACTGACTCGTACCAGCCACAACTGGTACAAAGATGTCAGGAAGGGTAATGAAACACAGGCAGGAGACCACGGGCTAGAGAGGAGAACCAGGAGGTTTCATTGCGCCCTGAACTTCCCAGGACTCCCTCCAACTGCCCATCTCCTGCTCTCCCAAGCTGGAGTTGCTTCCTTTGGGATCAATATGTTTATTAATACCACCATGCCACCTGGCATCCCCTCCCAGGGGACACGGGGAGCTGATAGCCATGCGCAGGGGCTGGAAGGGCTGGGAGCAGCTCTCCCATGGAGGAGGAAACCCTACAGAGCACAGGGCAGTGGGAGTACCTGCAAAAAAAGTATCAGCAGGTTGCTTTGAATTTTAGACTGCTCTTAAGAGACTGGCTTGAATGGCCCTCACCAATGCTTTGGAGCCTGTATCAAGTCACTACTTAAGAGGAATGGTACAGTCATATAAAGCTGATGGCTGGACTTGATGATCTTGAAGGTCTTTTCCAACCTTGATGATTCTATGATCTTTCAGAAAACTTTTGCTTTGTTTTTGCAGGCCTTTGAAGAATTTGCCACTGGTCAATTCATCACTGCAAGTGGAACTGGCACCAGTGCAGAATTAAACCTCAGATGGTGCCAGGTACAGGAGCTCCTCTTCAAATCGGGGCATTTTTGCTGCTGCTGCTGGGAGATCATCAGCTCCTCAGCCACAACTGAAAGACAGTGGCTGGGGGGGGACAAGGCACTGGCAGCAGAGGCCACAGCACTGCAGGCAGGGGAATGCCACATGCACAGGAAACCGCCAGGATCCTTTTAGGAAGATGAAACGTCCCTTCCACGCTTGGAAACTGGCTGAATCCCAGCAGGAAAGCACCGAGCCATCTTTCATAGCCACAAACAGCCTGGACAGCACAGGGTGAGGCATTTGTTCCATACTGAAATCGGCTGGGGTGGGTAGGACAGCCCCACCGTGCCCCCTCAAAGTCCCCAGCTCCTTCCCCACACTCCCTCCTGCAACCAGTTCTGCCCCAGCATGGCACAACTGCAGGAAGCAGGTGAGGGAGGTTAACTGGTGTCCCTCCACCACGAGGCTCACACCAGATGAAATGACTCCTGGGGTCACACTGGGAAACAACGAGGCTGACAATGGCTGTGCTGGTGAACCAGCAGTTTTCACTGCAAACAGGATTCACAAATAAATCACTGCGATGCTCTGCTCCCAACCCACTGGCAGGGGGGCAGGGGGAGCAGGATAGGAAACCGCCTGTCTGCTGCCATGCGGAAAACTCCATAGAGATTTTCCTCTTCTAATTCCAGCTGTGATCTAATTGCAAGTCATCAAAAAAAGAAGAAAATAATAAGGGCTGGCTGGCTCGCTCCCCACCCCTGCCCCACTGCCTGGCCCACTGCCTCACAGAGGGGAACAAGAGGACTCTGCACATCTTTTTTTGAAGGGAGATGTGAGCATCCCTCTGCCTCCAAGGAAGGACCAAGCTGCCTTGCTTGGGGCGGTGGGAGCAGAACAAAGTCTGAGGAGGACTGGGAGGGAAGAGGGGCTCCCTGCGCTGCCTCAAGTGGGGTCCTCTGGAAGGGGTGTGGGCTGGAGAACTGCTTCTGGAGGTGGGAAGGGGACCAGCTCAGACCATACCACTCCTGGGGAGGCCATAAGAGGCGAAGGAGAGGATAGAGTGGTCCTTGCTGCTGCAAGCTCTAATGGGAAACAGATTTCTGCTTCTGTCCTTTTCCCACACGGAACGACGGCGGCTCCATGTTCCAAAAACCTGCAGCTCCCTTGATTTGTCTCGTATCGCCAGGGAAATCGCATCCTGGAGCCGCCTCATTCATGTTTATCTGAATGGATTAATAAAATAAATACATGAAATAAAGGGGGCTGGGGAGGAGAGCAGTGTGGAGCAGCAGCTGGGAAACAGCTGGCACGGCTCATTCCCTTCCGAGGTCTCATGATTTCCTTGCACTGTGGTCCCATCAAAAGCCCCGCACGCAGCGGCTGATGCATCAGAGCACCGAGTGACCAGTCCCTAACCCGCGGGAAGGGGCAGGCTCCTCTTCCCCAGAGCAGGGACCACATGTTTGCAATCTCAGGATAAAGCCCAGTGTGAAGGGAACAGGGTAAGGATACAAGTTTGGGAAGAAGGGGCTGTCAGATCTTAGGCAGGACTGTTGGAAGCCTACGTCACAGGCAGCTGTTCCCTTTGCATGTGCTTTCTGGGCCGCGTTCATTAAGAGGCCATCTTCAACATCTGCATCTGGGAGCGCTGACAAGAGCTGTCAGGCCCCTGAAAGATGTCCTGGTTGTCCCCCTCACCTCATTTCCACACCCCCCCCCC
>VZTU01030358.1:268278-314388 GCA_013400835.1 Zapornia atra
AGGGTGGGTTTAATCAAAGGCTGACACTTTCAGTGCTCTCTGTTTATAAAGCCCTAGTCCTGAGGTGGAACAGATGTTGCTGGAGTCTGACACTCAGAGAGGAACGCTGTTCCTCCTCAGGATGCAAAAGAAGAGGGAAGAGGTCTGGGCTTCGGGCTGCAGCCATGTCTGGGATGGTGCAGGATCCCAGCTGGAAGGCAGGACTGCAGCACTGGCTGGGCTTTGCTGGAGCGGCCACTGGATGTCACAGTGCTGTGCATGGGACAATGCAGCTGTAATTCTGCTGATGGAGGGAGCTGGTTGCAAGGTGACCCTCAGGCCCTGCCTGGCAGCTATACGTCCAAGCACACTCAGGACATGAGTGCCTGACCCTCTCCACCACCCAACCCCACTGCAGATTTTGCTGAACTCCCAGGGGTCTGCTCAGCCCAGCCCTCTGCTCCTGACCCCACATCTCTCTGCACCACCTCAGGCACACCCACAGGCACAAACGTGGGGTACAAGATGCCCACCAGCAGTGATCCCACAATTCCCAGTTCAGACTTCCAGTTTGTAAGTGAAGAAGCCCAGTTCTGCAAGGGCTCAAGCTCTGCTTGTCCCTCCTCTTTGTTCAGCAGCACCCTCCTCCCTAATTTCTATCATCTCCCCACACTCAGCCAACATACGTGTCCCTCCAGCCTGAGTAGCTGCACAGGGTTCTGATGCCAAGCTCCACAGGACCACCCCCACCTGGAGTCCTCTGCAGATGTGATCCCAGAACTTGAGACTTGTCCCTAGGAAAACTTAACCCTTACCCTCCTCCCTTACCTGATGACATGAGCGACCAAGAAGCTCTGGATCTCAGGGCTGCTCACAAAAGCCAGCTCTCCATTGCCGTGCTCCTGGCAGTGCTGCTGGGCCTCCCGCCACTCAGCCTTCTCCACCACCAGCTGATAGCAGTGGTTATTGCCCAGAAAAACCAAGCCATCGTGGGGACACATGGGGTGAACTGCTGCATGAGGGAGAAGAACACAAGCATGACACCCTTTCTGTGGGTCCACATGCCCCAATCCAGTCAGGGGAGCAAGGCTCCAGGAATGTCCTGTCCTTTTTGAAGCCTACAGATCCTCTTTGCTGTTCAAGTGCACTCTGTGCAGTCACCTTCTTGGCCCAAGACAGCACAAAACACTGCCTGGTCAGTCAGGGTAGCAAGGAGTGCCCAGCGGAGTCATTCACTCCTTTTCACTGGGAAGGAAGAGAAAGGGAAGTCCCGGGACCCAGTGCCACCCCTCCCTGGCCCAGTGCCCACCCACACAACCTTGCTTACCTCTGCCCAGCTCTCCATCCTCTGCAGTGATACTGTAGGACACCACGAGGCCAGTGCCACCTCTGTTGCGGATCCGTATGTCCAAGCTCTCGTTTGTCTTGACCAAGGAAGGACACTGCAGTTCTAACTGTTGGGGTGAAGCCACCACCTCAATTTCTGTCTGCACATATAAGACCTTGGTGCCCACAAAGATGGTGGCAGTGACGTTGTACTGCCCAGGTAAGGCATACATGTGGACAGCTGCATTTCCAGTGGTGTTGAGAACCTCTGTCTGATCCCCAAACTCCCACAGTAAAGTGCTGACAGCAATGGGAATACTGACATTGAAGAGCACGGCCTGGTGTAGGCTGTACCGTGGCTGGAGTCCTGTGAAAGACACGGGCAGCTGTGCCTGGAAGGGAGAGGGGATGAGTGATGGGCCACCACAGGCCTGCCTGGAAAAATGCTCAGTGCAAAACAGCAAACAACCAGAGGAAGAGTTTGTTTCGTGGGCAGTACCACACCAACACTGCCCCTGGCTGCTGAAACCTCCATATTCCTGGTCTTCAGCATAGCAGAGGGCACTACAGGTCTCCTCGGTGAGGTTCCCAGGGTGAACAGACGTGAAGAGGATGACAAATTCAGCTCCTTCTGTGTGGTTGCTTGTCAGACACGTTATGTATTGAGCTCCTGGGGAAAGAACAGAAGATCCTCTTGCAAACTGATACCGTGAAGTCAAGGTTTGGTGAAACCCTCCAAGAGACACCACCCCACACGCCTGGGAATGGACTTCTCCTGGAAAGCTTCTATTCCAAAGTATTTCCTTTTTGGGTCTGGCCTGGGAAGCCTTTAATCCCTCAGCATCGATTCCCAACTCTTTATGCTAATTAATGATGACAGAAATAACAGGCCGATCACAGAGATTTATGGAGCAGCAACACTCAGCAAATAAAAGGGGTCTTTGGAGAGCCTGACAGTCCCATGGGACATGGAGACACTAAGCCTGACCTTCAAAGGGGCCCAAAGGACAAGTCACCAAATAAGACCAAGACAAAAGGTGTTCCCTTGGCTGTACCTTGGCTTGGTCTGGTGCAGCATGTTTCTCTGCACGTTGCCTTCATCCAGCATGTCTGTCACAAAACATGGTTGGGCAGAGTGGCACATGGGGGCCAGGGGGGAAATGCCACCAGACCCTTCTCCAGGCCCGTGCTGGAGCTGGGCAGATGTTGCAGCCAAGAGCTTCCCACCTACTTGCAGGCAAAATGTGGGGCTAGAAAACGGGGCAATGCCACAGGCAGCCTGCCCTGAGGGGTGTGGAAGGACAACCACACACTCGCGGGAAGGAGGCACAGAAACCGCGCACGCACGGCTACACGGAGCACAGACACTCGTACACAGGCACACAGACCTGTGCAACACTGGCAGCCACAACAGCCCCGTTCTCAGAGCCACAGCTCATTCCCCAGTTTACTCCCCCCTCACCGACGTGCAAGGGGTGGGACGTTTCTCTGCCACAAAGACACAGGCAGGGCCTCTGCCTCGTGCACAGCCGCAGCCCAGCTGGGACTGCCTGGCCTCCTCTCCATCACTGCCCACGCAACCGAGCCATGTTTGCTCCTCTGTTTCTGCTGGTTGCTACAACATCTCCCCCAAACATCTCAACAGCTCCAGCCTTGCGTGATCTTCCCATCTCAAACCCATCCAACCATCCAGCTTTCTCCACAGCGTTCCTGCGAACGTTGAGCTGCTTTTCCTAAGAAGAGTCCCACAAGCAGGACCATGGCATGGGAACAGCTTTGCTTTTTAACACCAGCCTGCTCGTCCTTCTCCATTCCCTGCTGGCCAGTGACAACTGTCAGGCTCTCCCCATTACCCAGAGGACAGCCTCCCCTTACTGCTCCCACACTACAAGCAGTTCAGGAGGGGAAGAACTCATCACAGGGAACAACAGTGGTGGTGTTACTCCCTTGGTAATTCCAGCACCAGGCAAACACTGGGGTAATTTTGTTGGGAGTAATTTTGCTGGGGAAAGCAAAGCAACCACCACCTGGGTTTTGGCCCTGGGGGAGCACTGCACTGCACTCCCACAAGCTCAGTTCCCCCAGCCCTCGTCACTGCACCCTCCTGCCATGCACTGAAGGAGATGACAGATGCCTGACAGGAGGGAGCACCCGCTCTCCCTCCCTCTCTGTTAGAGACAGCTGAGCATCCAGGCAGGATTAGTTTTCTTAGGGTTCCCCTTTGCTGCCCTCCAAGTAAACACAGCCCCACGTTTCTGGTAGCCAAGGCAGGCAGAAAAATGTACCCAGAGCAGGCGATGGGCTAAGGATCGGTGCAATGTCCATTCAGCGCTCCCGGTGTGGAGCCCCAACTCCTGCAAAGATTCAACTCAGCGTGTCCTGAGGTCCCATCAACTCCAAGGGATTTTACTGCTTAAAGTGAGACTGGTAAAAGCTTGAGAGAAGGAAAGTCTAAGGCTGGAGGGCATGGAGCTACTGCTGCCTGAAGCTTGGTCCGCAATGAGTTTGCTGATCTCAGCCCTGGTGTGACTGATTCCAGCCTTAGGGCACCAGGGCGTGGCCAGACCCCACCATTATTTGCTTAATTAGATTAGAACTAGTGGCTTGAGGTCTAAAAAGGTCTAGATGTGATCCCCAGCTCCCCTTGGGCCCATCACATCCACTGGTTTAGTCACTGTCCCCCACCACAGCCCGCAGCGTCTCCTTACCGCAAGTAGCATTGACGAATGAGACATCGAAGAGGGAAAGGTTTGCCACCTCAGGAGGGTGGGCACACCTCGTGTCTGCCGCCTGAATAACGCTCACTTGTCTGTCCTCCACCCAACGGGGCAACCAGGACAGCTCACAGTCGCAAACAAATGGATTCCAACTTAAGTTTCTGTAATGGGGAGATCAAACAAAAGTTCAGCGTTAACTTGACGTGTGCTAAGTGTTAATTACAGGAGTGTGCAGATCCCTCACTGCTCCCATCTGCACCACTCCACCAAAATGCTGCAGAAAGAACCGTGAGGGGAGTTAATGAATAGGGAATCAAGCAATAATTAACATGATTTTTCTAGAGGCTAGAATTAGGCAAGGACTCCAAGTACTTCTTTCACTCTACAAATAATCGTTGCAATTAGAAGCAAATTACAGACACAGTCTTATATTTAAAACAGTCTGCCATCTAACAGCCACTGGATGTAATGACAGCCTCTCCAGCTAAGGGAGACTATTTACAGCTGCATTAAAAAATAGCTAGGAGAATAAAATTGATCTGTCAAAAAAGAAATGCAAAGTTAATGATAATCTTTCCATGTGGCAGTTTAATGAAAAGATGGAAACTTTAATTGCAGCTAAGCTTGATCCAAATTACAGCCTTTGGCATTCAGCTGTGAAGGGGACAGAGATGGAAAGCTGTTTGTTTAGCTGACGCCAGATGGGCTGGGCTGCCGCAGGGGCTGAACCCGGGTTTCTATACTGGAAGCACCACTTTGCTGGCCAGCCTGAGCAGGGACAGGCTCACTTGGACCTTCTGGCATTTCAGTGCCACTTGGGAGTGAAAAATGCCCTTTGTGTCTGGTCTGCAGGGAGGATGTGTGGCTGAGCCTTTTTCTGGCTCGCCAAGAGCGACTGCACAGGGTGAATCCTTTGGCTCACTCGGGTACAGAACTGCTACTCTGTGCTGTCACTTTGTGCATCCCTCCTGGAAATGTGTCATCCCCTCACTGCCCTTTGCATAACAGCACAGATTTTAACTGCTTCAATTAAAAACCACTATAAGCCTGGGAATTCGAATCACTGAGGGAGAACATCTTCAAGTGTCTTCAAGCGACATAAGACATGTCAGTCAGGGTCTCTTGTGTTGCAGGGCAGTGCCCTTTTCATCACATCCCCCCCAGTGCATAGGTGTGACCATACAAAGAGGAACAAAGTGTGACCTGGAGCATGGCCAGAGACAAGAGCCTCAGCAGAGCTGGTGTGGCAGAGAAGCCAGGAAGGCAGTGGCAGAGGTTGGAGGTATCCAGGAGACAGAAGCAAAGTCTGGAAGAGGTTAGGCTTGACGGGCACCAGCAGAACCCAGGAGCAGGACACAGCTTGAGGAAGAACTGGGGAGAGTCCAGAAGACTGCTGCTCGATTGGGTACATGCCCCAGATCTCCCCAAGACAGCGCTGCATCCCACTCCACTGGGAAGGGAAGAGCTGTTTCAAGGAAAGGTCTAAATAGAGAATGGGGAAACAAAGAAGAGGAACTTACATTTCACTTAAATTAAATAAATTATCAAATATTCCATCTTCTAATGTAGAAATCTTGTTGTGGCTTATATCTCTGTAAAAGAGGGGATATGAAAAGGAAAGTTCATCATGTTGGTAACAACCTTCTGGCCAATATACAGGATCAACCTCTGTCCCAAGTTCTGCTTGGGCATTAGGTACCCTCTGAGCACCTTGAGTCTCAACAGCCACATGCATGTGGCAGCAAAATGTCCACTCAGATGCTGTATCATGCAATCACAGCATGGTTGAGGTTGGAAGGGACCTCTGAAATTCATGTGGTCCAAGCCCCCTGCTCAAGTAGGGTCATCTACAGTAGGCTGCCCACACCCATGTCCAGACTGCTTTTGAGTCCAAGGATGGAGACTCCCCAGCCTCTCTGGACAGCCTGCTTCTGTGTTCAAGTCCAGTCCCCACACTCCAGGTCCTTCCATCTTCCATGAGTCCTTCTCCTTTTAGAAGATTTTGAGGCATAACGATGGCAGGCTGTTCAGGTAGCCAGAACTCAGCTGGAACCACCAAAGCAGGTTTTGATGCTGAGTCTATTGCAGCCTTTTTAGATCTCACACTCCAATTTTACATTAAAATATAGTTAATCTTCTCTATGAACCACCAGCAAGTAACAGTGTAAACTCATCTGATAAGCATCTGAACCAGCAAGTTTGCTAATAGTCAAAGACCTCCTCTTCTACTGGCCCACCCAGAGTCTGGGTAGTTTTTGGGACAGCTCATGGTGTGGGGAGTGATGGGAATTGGACCTTTACCCCAGTACTGCCAGGCTCCTCAGTACTCGATTCCCTCAGAAGGCAAGTGGGATTTGGACACTGCAGCTTCATCACAGTTTTCCACATACTACACACATCTTGCAACAAATCCCATTCTCTTGCCTTGACCTCCACTCCATCTAGCAGCACAGAGGGTCAAATCCTGCCCGATCCACTGAATGCCAGTGAGGGAATCAGTCATTCAGATAAATGCCTTGAGGAAGGAGTCCACAGACACATCTATCTGGGGCTTGACAGATGAGGTCAAGCAAGAGCAAGGCTAACTTGTGAAACACAGGCACACGTTCTAGAAACCAGCTCAAAAGTGCCCAGTGAGCTGGAGGACTAAAGGGCACAGCGTGTACTTACAGTTTTTCCAGAGAAGTCAGGCTTTCAAATGTCTGAACATCTAAACCACTGATCTCATTATTGGAAAGATCCCTGGAGAAAGAAAACACCATTTTCAGCTTTCGTTCAACTCCATTCTGTCATTCCCCCATTACTAGACCTTAGAAGACCCTCTCTCCAAACTCCATCCAGGCTGCAGACTGGAAGGTTTTGGTGTCTGAATGCTGGGAGCATTTCTCCCAGCTGAAGAAAACACCTTTCCCCACATTTGCTGCACAAAGCTCTGTGTAAGGTGTGGATACAGAGTAGGACTGTCACGATGTGCATGTCATTGTGCAGTGTCCCCAGAGCAATTACAGCCATGACAAATGCATTACCAGATCTGATGTATCCTTTTAGAACATATTCAAGCCTGATACATGTTCACAGTCATTAAGAAATAATTTAGACTAAAGTAGTAATTAACTTGGAGAAAAAAATGATGAGGAACTTCCATCTCTAGTGCCAAAGAGCTGTTCATTAATTACACAACTGAAGCGCCCAACTTTCGCATCTCAAAGATCTTCTTGTCTGCTTTTGGAAAAGCTTAAAAGGGAAAAGAGTGTTTTCCACGTAAAATCAGGTTAGATTGTCCTTAGGAAAGGAAAACTGCTTTACAAAATCTCTAATCTCTCCCTGCAACACCAAGAACCTCCAGCTGATCCGAAGCAGAGCCGTCCCTGCCCTCCAGCCCAGCTCTCTCTTTCCACCCCATGTCCTCTTTTTCCACTCTTAAAATGTCACCCAGCTAAGAAGTGCAAGTTTCACTTATCAGACTCCACTTGTTCCCAATAAACTTCACTCTTTGGTTTCAGACGAATCTCCTTTGGCCAAAAGCTTCTTCTTAACAGCATCAAAACACTTTTTCCAAGCACATGCAGTGGTTATTATCCTTCAAGGATTTCTGGCCGGACTCCAGGGAGGAGAGCAGGGCTGGAGCCACTGCAGCCGCAGCCCTGCCATGCCAAGAGACCTTCTCCTGCCCACCTCCTTTCTCACCTTTCTTCCTACAAGCATCTCCCATACTTTCTCCTTGCTGCCTCACCTCTTATTTTTGCCCCTCCCCCTCATCAATGAATTCTTGGTTTGATCTGACATTTGAACATAATTTATCCAAATGTAAAGATTTCTGCCAAACTGGCAGGAAAATGGTGTGTGATTCCAGGAAACTCTGGGGATAAGTAACAGGGATGGATGTCTCTTTAAAAGGTTTGAGTTTATTTTCCCTGATTTTGCTGTCCAGGATTTCCTTGCCAAGCTGCGAGTGGATTCAGAAGAGTTCACCAGCAACACCAATAAAGAAGGCCAAGAAATGTGCAAAATGAATGCTCAACAAATGCACTTTTAAAACCAAACATTAGCAAAAATATCTGCCCAAGACAGTGTTCATTGTCAGGGGGTAGCTGGGACAATAGCTAAAGAATACAGAGTGCCCACTGATGAAGTGTCCTGGACCACGTGGGAGTCATATCCTGCACAGAAGACATGAAAGACACCTCCAAACCCACTTCCAGCTCCCACCTGTGGGACAAAAACACACAACAGTCTGGACTGCAGTCCCAGCTGCTGCCAGCCAGGTCAGAGCCTTCCTCCAGAAGGGTTCTGCTCCAGGACTCATGTCTGTAAATCATACTCCTCTGCCTCTGCACCTCCTTCCATTACCAGACCGGTTTTGGAAAGGACCAGACCACCAACCAGTTACCTTATGGGGAGACTGGTAAAACTATTTGTCTTCTTTGAACTGCCTGGAAATAACCCATTTCATTTTCAAGCAGCACCTCAAGCCATAGACAGAAGGAAATGGTGTTTCTGATGTCTTCTTGCTCCCTGCCCAGACAAGAGCGACCTCCAAAACAAACCACTCTGCTGCTACAAAACCCAGGGCTTTGGCATTTCAATGAGCCTCTTGAAAAGTGCTGCCTGAAGAAGAGAGCACACAAGGCAGGGTGAAGCTCTCAGCATCACAGATGACACATTCAGCAAGCGGGCACCTGAGTCACACCGGGTACTGGGCCAGCCTCAAGTCCTGCCACCTCCTCTGCAGCTCTCTGCAGCTTTCTCTCCATCTCTCCCTACTTCCCAAGTAGGAGGTGAACAATTCCAGCAGGACAGGTCTGCTCTTCTCCATCCCTCTGTCACAGGGCCAGACATGGAAGGGTTGGTCCGGAGCCTTTCCCAGCCCTTTACAACCATCCCTTACCACTGTTTCCATCTCACCTCAGAAAAAGCTATTGAACTTCAGGCAAGTGATGACCCCAAATCCTCAACTCCCAGGGGTCAGTCAGCTCCATTCCTACCTGTGAGCAGGACCAGCGATGACTGACCTGGTACCTGCTCCAGGAAGATGCACATCAGCAGAGCTGCTCCCACCAGACCTCACCAAACAAGGAAAACGCAAACACAGGCAGTAATTCCCCATCTAGCGCTGCTGTTACTGTGGTGGGCTGACACTAGATGTCACTGCCTACTGAGCCGCAGGCACGGGGGAAGGAGCTCCTGGTGAACAAGGGGGACCCACCAGGGACTCAAGGGGTGCAGGATGCTTGGTGCTGTGGCTGCAGCCAGAGGGTTTTGGTCAGGAAGGGTCAGGAGGAGCGACAACCCCCAACCTGCTGAAGGGATGGTGGTGCTTTGCATGGCCAGGACAGCTCAGAGGGTGTCAGGCTACTCAGATGGGTGTCTTTGGCATATCTGCACTGCCACCTCCACAGTGTCACAGTGGAAGGTCAGGAGAGGGCTCCTCGCCCTTCTTCTGAGAGTGCAACTTGGCTGTCACTCTGCACATACCACCACCAAGCTGATGCTGCCATGTATTAACATCTGAGCTCACCCATCCATCTGGCACACAGTACCAACATCCAAAGCTACCACTGGCCCCCAGCCCAGCATGCAGAGATGCTCCACCAGTGGGCTTCAAAGGAGAACGCCAGAGCTCAATTTCCAGGCAAGGCTTTTTCAGAGATGCTCTGGGAGCCTGGAGGTTGCAATTAAGCTCTGTCTATACCCTGACACTTTATCACTTAACTACAATCCTGTGCGTGAGATCCCAAGACCTGGACCCAACCCTCCATCTTCCACAGTCTGAGCTGCCATCCAGGACCTCCAGAGAAGCTGCTGTCCTCCACCCAGACCAGGCACTAGATGGCAACCCACTGGTACATACAAACCAGAACCCAGTTCCCTTGCTACTTTCTACCCTTCCCTTCATGATCTGACAAGGAACTGATAGAACACCTCCCAGCTTTCAACTTCCCCAGACTTCTTCTGTGCAAAGCCTGCGAGGGAAGCAAAGGACAGCTTGGAGAAGCAAGGAATGGTGGTGGATGCCAGTGCCTGCCACCTCCAGCCACGAGTCACTGAGCTGGGCTCCCAGCCGCCTGCTTGCCTTCTCCCACTGGTCCCTCTCCAACTTGTATGGAAAATCATGTTACGCCTTCCTGGCATGGGAGAGATGGCTCTGACCCAAACCAGGTTGTGGGGGGAAGAAATAATCAGGAAATACTGAGCAATAAAAGCGATAAAAGCCAAGGCAGAGGCTGTGGGACGGAGCTCAGCCCCTCAGTGCCACAAACTGCCATGACTGCATTTTCCCAGCTGACTGCCAGGCTGGAGGAAATTCGGAGGGGATTCAAAGCAGAGCTGCAGCCAGCAGCAAACAAGGCTCCCCATTGAAATGCACCGAGCACACAGGCTGCTGCCCCTGCCGGGAGAAGAAAGAACAATTTCGTTTCTTTGTGCCACGGGGCACAGGGAGAGCATACTGTGCTGCTGCCTGGGAGCTGCGGGCAAGCCACAGCTCCTCCATCCTGCCTCGGTTTCCCCACCTGTAAATGGAGCTGTGTAACTAGAGGAGGCTGAGAGGACTGGCCCACATCTCTGCAGATGTTTGTGGGACAAGGGCACCAAAACCCACCAATGACTACGGTAGAGAAGGAGAAGCCTGTGAGCAATGTCTCACGGAGAGCTGCCCTTGTGCCCCAGCACACGCTCACACATTTCACGTACGTGCCCAGCAAAGGATGTTCTACCAAACTTCTTCTGGGAGTGCAGCTGGGTGTGCAGGGAAGGTGAGGCTTCACATAAGAGAACATTTGGTAATGAGGGTGTGAACCTGAGCCTTGGGAGCCTTCAGCTCCATCTCAATGCTACTCTCAACTCCCCAAGTGATGCTGGGTGCGCCACTGAGCCTCTCCAGAGCTGTGTGCACGGCGGGGCTCACAGCAGCTGTCTCACAGAGACTGTGAGCACAGATCAGTCACCAAGCCACCAGCGACACCTCCTGCAGATGGGGCCAGATAACTTCTGGGGGTAAAAGGCATGGAGCACTGGCATGTTCTCAGCCCGCTGCTGATGGAAGCAAGCAGCAAGGGCTTGGCGCCGCCTGATTTCTCCCTTCCTGATGCTCAGACAGACTCCACGGCCCCGCAGCTGCGAGCCTGGGGGCAGCCAGGGGGTTATTTCTGCAGCACTGTGGTGGACAGGCTTTTTTTGGTGCACTGCTGGTTTTTTCCTTAATTCCACAGAACATATAATGTTGAGCAGAGTATAGCACGCCTCCGCTTGCCAAGCCTGATGTCATGCTCTCATTATGTCATTTGCGGGCCCGCTCTGCCTTCATTTCACAAAAAAAGGGAGGGAAGGGAAGGGGAGGCAGTGCTGGCTTGTGCCTTCCCAGCCCTTTTGGTGCATGGAGCCCAGCCAGAACGGTAATGGGAAAAGCATCCACAGACAGAGAGAAGCGCCTGTGCAGAGAGGAGCCTGTGCGCAGGCTGGGAGAGCTGCAGCGGTTCCGTAGGAAAGAAGCTCCAGGTCTGTCAGCCACAGTAAAAGCTACAGTTTTGGGGGGTCAGTGACACCCCGGAGGTGCCAGGGAAAGGCAGCAGCTTGGGTACAATCGTATTCCCATGCAGAGTCCGCACAGGAGCCTTACTATGGGGCCTGCAACAGTGCAGGGGGGTAAAGCATCCGCCCTCCCAACTGCCTGGCACAGCCTGCAGCCAAGGGGAAAGCTTTCCTGTCTCCCAGCACATCTTCTGGAGTTGGGCTGGCCTGGCAGGACACACAGGGTGAGGAGATGGAGCATCTGCAACAGACAGACCCTGTCCTTCAGGGAAAATCACTTTCTCCCCATGGATCAGCCAGCTTTGCCACCAGCCTCCTCAGCCAGGCAGCCTTCCCTGGTCCAGGGCAGCCCCCTGTGTTTGTGTGACCACAACACAAGCCACAGGGACGGGGCTGGGCCCTATGTTGACCCAGGAACTGTTTTAACAACAGGAGTGGGTGCAGGTCCATAGAACAGTTCTGTCCCTGAGATCAAAGGTCCATCCTGCCCCAGATGCCATCCCCAACCACCATCAGTACGAGGTGTTCAAGGAGATGCACAAGCCAAGCTCCCAGTGAGCGATCTTTCCCCAAAACACTTCCCAGCTCTTGGCAGCAAACAGCAGAGAACCTCCCGAGCCAGACACCACACCGGGCTGTCCCCAGTGACTGATCTTCCACGATGCCATCCATCCCTTCCTGAGCCAGCCTGGGCTCCACAAGAGCCTACAGCAACAAGCTCCATGATTCACATGCTTTATAAAAAACCCTGAAACCTGCTAGAGGCATCACCTCATTGGAAGCTGTCTAATTTTCTGCACCATGAACACTGAATAGTTGTTCTTATTTATCTTCTCTGCCCCACTCCTGACTCCAGAGCCCTTCCCACACTGCCTGAGTCCGCTCTTTCCCAAGAACATCTTCCAGTGATAACAGTTCCCTCACTCTGATCTCAACAAACCCCAAAAATCTTGTCCAAGCATCCACTGAAGAATACAAAGGTGCTGGGCTGCTGGCAGTTCTCACAGCTAAACCCTTGAAGCAACCAGGCAGGAGAGGCGAGGAGCAAACCGAGGTGCAGAAGATGCCACCGGGAGCAGGAGCTGCCCAGCAATGCTCAGAGCAATGCTCAGCCGCCCTTCCCTTTCTCACCCCCACCAAAAGCCAGGCTGCACCCTTCCACACCTTGCAACCAGAGAGGACAAGCAAGAGAGGGACACATGAGATGGCTTGTGAGACACAAAGAAGTCCGCTGCCTGCAGAGCCCCCTGCCAGCACAGCAAACTGCCCAAGGGGTCTCCGGCGTAGCGGAGATGCTGTCGTGCGAGTTACCATGGCAAACACTTCGCCAGTCTCCAGGAATGAAAGGCAGCCCGGTGCCCTGTGCAGTGGGGCTGTGCTGTACTGCCTGACATACCTAATAGACTTTCCAGAAAAGAAGAGGAAAAAAACCTATGTGTTTTTGCATGCTCCAGCCAGGAAAAATTACAGATTTTTTGCTGATCTGATTCCTTTTTTTCCTTTGTCTTTTGGCCTGCACCTCTCCTTGGAAGCACGGCAGAAGGAACAGCGCTTGTGTGCAGAGTGGGGAACAGAGGTTCTTGCCACAGTGGCTATGGAAATGGGAAAAAAAAGACAGATTTTTCTGAGTGCAGGGCACAGGGAGCATCACTGTCATCCTGCACTAGATGCAGGGACATCCCGGCTGGCAGGCTGCGAGGAAGGGTATCAACAGCTCTCCTGCATGATGAGCTCTCAGCCTTGCAGCACAGACAGGAGGGCAGCAGCATATGGAGGTCTTCATCACCACCTACTGTTTCAATCACACCAAAGCAAGGGATTTTCCAAGGCAAAGGGATTCCAGCTCCACCACAAATCACCTCCAAAAGCTGCAGCCGAACACTATGAGGGGCCTTCCACTGGTGGGTTTCACCCCTTCCTTTCCCGGAATGGGGCAGTGGGGTCCCTGGGAACTGATGCATCCCACCCCAGGGGGGCTGCATTTCACTCAGGGACTCGCTGCAGAGATCAGCTCCCAAAGAACAGGGGAGCAAATACATGAGCTGAAGCGGAGGGCTGTCCAGGGAAAGGCTCCACAGAAGACACAGGCAGCTGCTGGGAGCAAGTCCTGAGCAGAGAGCTGCACACTGGGACTGGCAGACGGCAGCAAGCACCCTTGTTGCCCCAAGGCTGTCACAGCACGATGACAATTTATTTGTTCATTTTGAATTTATGAGTTCCAAATGCTGGCCCGAGCCTCAGCTCTCTCTCTAAGGAATTTGCCCCAAAAGACTTTTTCACAAATATTCATCTAGAAACTGAGTGTTTTTCTTCCCACAGCAAAATCCTAATTGTTGATATGAAAATGTAAGGCAAGGATACAAGCATTTTTGCAATGTTCTGTACACTTTGTGCTCCCCTGGGAGAGCTGCAAAGCTCTCACATATGCCCCTGTGAGGCAGCTGTGCCAGGAGACGGCTGGGCGTGACATGGAGCAGACCCAGATGTACCTCCCAGCTCGCCTGAAGATGCACTGCAGGTCACCCCATCGCTGCCAGCTCCTGCTGCCCCTCTGAGCAACGGGAGCAAAGCGATGCTCCTCCTTCCTCTCTCACTGCCCTGACTCATCCTGCCACAAGCTTCTCCCAGAGCATCAGCACAACACAACTGTCAGAAGTGCAGAAGCAAATCCTACTCATCTTGCTGTTAATCATCCCACTGAGGAGTGAGCTCAGGTGGCTGAGGAAAAGGGTTTGCAAGAGCCTGTGCTTCTAGAAGCATGGGAAAGCCTGATCCCTGAGCCCTGCACGAGACTGAGCTGAGAACTCGCGACAACCCAGGTGACACGGATGTCCCTACCCAGCTGCTGCTCACCCACACTCCCTCTGCTCCTGTGCTCATGCCCCATCCCAGGAGAAGACAGAGGAAGTCAGGCTGTGCATGCCTGCAGGATGCAAGACCAGGACGTCTCCACCACAGCCAGGGCATCCCGACCGCAGTCAGGGCATCCCCACCATGGGGACCCCCCAGCCCTCCAGGTGGGAGCTGTCTGCAGTGCAGCCGAGGCTCAGAGAGCAGCTCCTGGGCTCCCTGCAGCCAGCAGCTTTCCGCAGACTTTCCCAAATATGGTTATAAAGTCAGACCAGGGATGAAGCCACTCGAACAAAGGGGACGTGTTACCTCAAGGAGCGACGTCATGTTCTGGCAGGGCCAGCTCGTAGGCAATGGCATCATGCGCTCCATCCCTCTCCTCCCCAGCCAGGAAGGCTGGGTGGGAGCTTTCTAGCACAAGAGGCTCCCAGGAACCAGAGCGTTGCTGTCTTCACAGGGACCCACAGCACAGCTCATTTTACAAGTTATTCTTAGACTGCCACTGACTTCATCTCCTCATTCCCAACACCAAAACAATGGAGCCAAAGGCAAGGGGGGCACTGGGGAGTCACCAGGGGCCTCCTGTGCTTGTGGAAGTCAGCGAGAGCTTCTGCAGGGCACAGCCCTGGTGGGACAACGAGCTGGCTACAGGGACGGCCACCCTTCTTAGAGATGCTTTTCACACCAGGTCCCACCTTCTGAGCTTCCTGAGTGACCAGGAGCTGGCAGTGACCGGAGCTGGCTCAGGACATGGTCCTGCCAAGAGGTGATTTCATGTGGCATAAAATAAGGCTTCAAACCTCAGGTATCACCCAGCCCTGCCCTGCCTCTGTAACATCACACTAAAAGATGAGAACAGAGAAGACTTTCAGCTTGGGAAAGCAGCAACCCAAATATTTAAATGAAGTTAATGTCCATAACTAGTGCTCTGCGTAAACAAGCCGTCTGCAGTTCCATCCACCTAAATGTCAGCCTTGCAAATACAGGCTTGTTTCACAGACTGTTTGTGAGCAAACTAAAGACGAGGGAAACCCAAGCATCTTCCCAGCACACAGGGCAGAACTCAAGAAAGGAAACCATGCTAGACACCTCCAGCCCAAATCCAACCAGTTTCCACCAGGATACCCACCTATCCAGGGAGCCCCAGGCGCTATGGCATCACCTGCTGACACACGGCTCTTTCAACACCCTGCTCTGGTCTCTTGAAAACCCAAAGTGTTTCCAAGTCAGTGTGTTCAGAGCCCAGTGATATTTTATTTTACCAAGCAAAGCGAGCCCTCTGTAAGCTGTAATTTAGGAATTGCACAGCTTAATCTTCCTCACAGAAAGCAAAGGGTTTTCACTAAAGGTTTAGGCATTGTTGATATTAATTCACTACTGGGACAGGGGATGGAGTAGGTAATCTTTGGGTCCTGTTTTTCTATTATTCTATTTGTATTTATTTTAATGGGAGCCCTTTGCTTGGATAGCTACCCTCCAGGGATATCACTTCTCTGTGAAAAATAATAAAAACACAATGCTGTTTTCCCCCCAGCACCATCCAGTCTTCTATACACAAGGAATGAGAGCCACGGGCAAGGTTCACAAGACACAGGAGGCTCTGGATGCTCTTCGGCAGCAGCGATACATTGCTGAGCTGATACAGGGACTGGAGCCAAGAGATGCAGAGAACTCCAGGAAAGCCTTCTCCAAAGTGCACATCCAGTTTGCAAACACTGACACGGTATGAAAAAATATTTGCATAGCCTGTCCCTTGGAAACCTTCGGGGGCATCCGTGTTTTGTATCCCAAAAGGAACTGGGGAACAACTTGGGCATGGATACAGCACGAGAACTGTGAACCAGGGATGTCCTGGTTCATCTGAAATGCCCTGAGGAGCCTCGTAAAAAACTTAATGCCACTGCCTAGTCGAATTTAGATCTCAAGCCAGCTGACACAGACTGATAAGGCAGTATCAGATCAAAAGTAATTTCTTCAAGCAGTCAGGAAATGCTTCTCTCATTTCTCTGAGAACAGTCAGTATGCTGTCAGGCACCGCACAGCACCGGCAGCACACACACAAGAGGAAAACAAAGCCACGAAGCAGCAAAACGCAGCCTTCACGGGCTTTCCTGAAGGACCCAGGAGCTAAGAGTACCATCACCTACCAGCCAAAACCACCCACGCATGGCAGGTAAAGCAGACATGAAGAGGGCACCCTGGATCCAAACCAGCATGAGAACAGACAGGGAAGTCCCATGGCCGAACGCCACGAGGCAGCTGAGGGATGGTGTCACCGTGTCCCCTTATCCCTGCGGGCGTGGGAGCAGGCCAGGGTGAGCACAACACACTCCCCACTTTGGACCTCTGGCTGACAGAGCAGCACAAAGGCAAGCAGACCTAACAGAAAGGTTCTCTGGCCATTTCTTCTTCAGTTATCTGAGCGTCAGCCCCCCAGGTCCTGCTCCAAAACCACCCAGCACGTATGTCCCACCAGGCACGGGGAGTAGAGATGGCCAGGGGTGCTACCAGCTCTGCAGGCTGCGGCACAGACCGACCAGCGCCCGTCCCAGTGCTGAAACGTCACCAGCTCTGGTGACACCGACCCAGACCTGGACAGTCACTTCCCACAGATGGCAACGCTCCCTCAAACACTTTCCCTTTTGTAGCTGACAGTACAAATCCATGTGACCTTTAGCTAACAGCGTTCTCTAACAGACCATCAAGTTTTCCAAGCTCCTGGGTGGTTTCTTAAGAAAAACATTGTTGTGTGTGTTTTAGCCCCGTCTGTCAATTCACTTCCATCTCCTATATGTTCTACCAACAATGTTTCATTTTATTTAAGAGCTCCCCTGCTCCAGGCTCTCACCAACACCCCTCAGCTCAAAGTATAGTGTGCTAACTAAAAATAACTGCGACAGGGAAAAGGACAAGTAAAGACCAGGAAGGCTCAACCAGGTCCAGGCAGCATGTTGTTAGCGCTGGAGAACAACTTTCAGCAACATTCTTCGGCACAGCCTGTGCTGGAGAGATGCTGAGCCCCTTCCTTATTTTCTCCTCTGGAGAGAAAACTCTGGGATTTTGGGCAGTCCCTTTAGCACTTGATGTGTTTAAAAATAGCACAAAGTAAATGGTGCTGCTCTGTGAAAACAATGATGCTGAGCACAACCACAGAGTTCACAGCCCACTGCCTGCGACAGAAAATCCACAAACCAGGGGAGCCTGGAGCAAAAAGAAAAGTGCAGCATGTTCAGGACCCAAGACCTGGCCAAACCACGGCTGCAGCACAGTCCGGTTTGTGTTTTCTTTGCAATCCTGATGTTATGTCTGCTTTCTGTGGTCTCCTCAGTGAGGGACAGGCTCTCCAGATGTTCTAAAGCTCTGGGACCTACCCAATACATGAGCCAGTCTGGGGAAAGGGGGGGACAGGACACAAACCTACCAACCATTCCCTTCTGGCAGTCTATTTCTTGACCTAACAAAGAGCAAGAGGACTGACTCACAGATTTCAATGCGATCTTATCCCAACGACTCACATACTGCAAGCCATCAGACTCCTCACGATCAATTCCTGCATCAAACCTGAGCAAGCAGATTCCTGTCCTTCCAGAGAACGTTCCCACCTTCACATAAAGACTCCCAGAGAGACGATAGCCACCACCAGCTTTGACAAGCAGTTGCAGGCCAGGCAGGCTTATTTCTGATCTGAATTTGCCCAGCTTGAGTTCCTAGGTGTAGGACTCACCCTCTGTCCACCTCACTGAGGGTCCTTCTGTGGATTCCTTTCCTTGTTTTAACCACAAATACACCCCAGCTGCAGTCACCTACAACTTTCTGGCTGGTGCAGTGAACACCAGTTGCCTCTCAGGAGTGTCCTTCAAACACACCTTTGGTCGGACTCTTTAGGGCATCACTATCTCCACAAAGTGAGGACACCAGGGAATACAACCCCTCTGGTCCCTGCTCTCATCCCTGAGTTGCATGACCCATTTTGGTGGCCATATCCTTCATTGTAGATCCAGCTAGCCACACCTCCCCCCTGAGCTGAGTCCTTGCCTTCTAAGAGAAGGTCCTCACCCTACACACCATGCCTGCTTCCCTTGGTCACAGATGTACAATCTTCCACTCAGCAGCATCGTTGCTCCTTTCTATGACCAAATCTCCAACCGAAGCAGAGCTCCATTTCCTTCTCTGGGCTCTGGCACTCTCAGTACAGTATCACTAATGTTTTTTGTTTTCCCCCAGTCTGTTGACAAATACACCAGGGAGGCAGTCAGCAATCCATCCCTGAGACACTGCTTTTCATGATGACTACAGTTTATTCTTACATTTCCAAGCCAGCATTTAATCTCTTTAATATATGTAGTGCTGATTTTTTTCATTCCAATTTCTGACAAATATAGGTGACATTGAGTCAAACAGCTTACAGAAGTCATATGTGTATTACATCAACGTCATCATCTTCATCTACTCCATCTGTAAACTTACTTAAAAGTCTGAGGTTCATGAGATCTATTTCCCATAAGTGAATTTTCCATGTTGATTGCCACTAATTACACTATCCCCTTTAACTTCTAGCTCATGTCCATGCTATGCACTGTATAGTTTCTCCTTGGGCCAGAAGACCAGGGCACCAGGCTAACAAAAGTCTGTACCACCCCATCCATCTTCTCTTAACACTGGCACCACAGGCATTTTGACCCAGTCCTTGGGAATTTCCCTACTGTCCAAAAACCCACCAGAAGTGAACGTTAATAGCCCAGAGGGGTCTTCAGCCAGCACTTTAAAAATTCTTGGATGCAAAATATCTGAACTTGCTAGTTTAAGAAGGTCTAACATTAATAGCAGCTGTTTAACATCCTCTTCAGTTACTGTTGGAGTGGAAAGTGTT
The DNA here is from genome assembly GCA_013400835.1 of Zapornia atra. Lineage (NCBI taxonomy): Eukaryota > Metazoa > Chordata > Aves > Gruiformes > Rallidae > Zapornia > Zapornia atra. Next base: position 287,551 of record VZTU01030358.1, read on the forward strand.
TCATCATCCTCATATGATACAAATACATCACCTGGCTTTTTTCCAAATAGAAAACAGAAATATTTACTGAGCAGTCCTGCCTTTTCTGAATTTTCATTGATAATTTGACCATGTCCCTCTATTAACAGACCAGGATAATTGCATTCCTTAAATCCCAATATACTTGAAAAACTCTATTCTTCCCAAGTTTGCTAGCCACCGACTTCTCCCTTGCATTCTTTTCCTTATCAGTGTTTGATGGGATTGAGCTCTCAGTCCATACTCATCACTATCAACATTTCTCTCTCCCAGCACTGCGTCCTGTGCATTTATTTTCCCTAACTGCCTCCACTCCTCCTCCACGCTCCGCTCGGGTTTTGTGCAGGGGATGAGGTAGTCCTGCACAGTGATTCATACAGAGGCACACATCAGGATCAAGGCAGATCCCATCATCAAAACCTACCTAGCGCCCCAAATGAGGTTCTCCCTAGAGATGTTATGGGCCCAAAACGCTCTCACAATGCTGAAGACAGGGTTTCAAGCAGCACAGGTTAAGACAGTCCAGATATACCATCTGGAGCTGCAGCAAGACAGTGCCCATCCCCGAAAGACTGTCTGGACTGACCTGCAGGCAGAGGAGCAGCCGTACAGGAGGCACAAGGCTCAGAGCTGAGGGGAGCAACCAGGGTGGGACAGAGTGGGAGGATGCCAGGAGCACTTAGGGATCTGTTATCCCTGTGTGCGTGACAGACAACCCCTTTTAAGGGGACCTCTTTAAGGACCCTAACAGCTTTGGTCTCCCAGTAAAGACGATACTGAAACAGAAAATTAGCCAAGGAAAAAAAATGAGCTGTCTCCTGGATCCTCCTACAAAAACAGGACTGGCCCCGTAAGATATTCCTCAGGGATGGTTACAGCCTTAATTCAAAGTCCCAGTTGCCTGGGTTCCCATCCACCAGTAGCTGTTCCATAAAAAGCATCTTTCAGTGATCTTCACCCCCTGTGCAAACTTTCTAACACCCAATTAAATCCCATCTCTCCATTTTCTCTAACTCCGGCGCATCTACAGCAACCCTGCTTTGTCCTTGGCACGCACACCCTTGGATACCTGCAGGATGTTATTTTGCACCCTGTAAGCCAAAGTTTCCATCGTTCTTCCAGTCTGCCTCCAGAAAAACATTCCTATGTGGCACAGTGTAAAAGCCGAGCTGCAAAAACAACACGCACAGCTCCCGCGGGCTGCGGAGCGGGACCTCTCTGCAACCAGCACATGTGTCCCTGCAGCCCAGCAGCAGCCCAGCCCTGCAGCTCCAGCAGAGATGTTGGGATTTTTACATCAACAGGGTTTTGAGCAAAATGCCCAGCCTGGGTACAGCTCCACAGGGCTCGGGGTGTGCGTGTCTCTGTGTGTGTGTGTGTGTGTGTGTTTGTTTGTGATTTTGTGAATAGGGCCGCTTAGCACGTTGAGTCCTCCCCGCGGGGATGATGTGTTAGAGCGGATTGGCTCGCTATTCCCCCAAGGAAACATCTGCACATTCCAGACACATTTTGTAATGGGAGTGAAACCCATCCTTGAAGTGAAATTTTACAGCCTCCACAGCGCAAAATAACGATCGCTGGCAAGGACCAGTGGAAAAGTAATGTTTAAAATATTATTACAGGGAAGCGGCTGCCAGAGCCTCAAATTAATCATCTGAACGTGTCTCTGGAGCGGAGCGGTGCGTTATGTAACGCTCGTCCAGCTCCAGCCTGGAGCGTGGCTCCGATCCGGACCCATCCCGCTGCCCCGCTCCCCTTCCCTCACCGAAAGCAAACAGCCACTGTGCCCTGCCACGCTGCTGCTGGCCATGGGACCTGCGTTCCCTTCCGTGAGGTCTCGCTCAAGAGATTTCAGCGGGGCCTGGGAGCCACATTTCCTCCAGGTGCCTGATTTCTTCTCGTGTTAAAGAAAAACCCAGGACAGACAAGGATGAGGGGTGTTTCTCAGTCACCTCCGAAAAGCGGTGCTTGCCACAGCTCTCTACAGCAAAACGAGCACCAGAAGAGCCAAGGGAAGCTTGGCCACTTCCCACCGTGGCCAGCAAAGGAGGGGAAGCTATGGGTTGGTTCATTAAACCCCTTGGGCACTGGTCTGCAGCCAGCCTGGTGGTGACAGATCAGGGATGTTATCTGTGCAGCGTTCTCTCCCTCACCCCACGCTGGGCAGTGATCTCTAACACACAGGATCCAAATATGATAAAAATGCATCTGATGTTCAACCAAAAAAAGTCTCTAAAGGAAAGTGGGAACACAAACAGCAGAGGATGCAGACACATCTATGGGGGAGGAAGGAACAAAACGTTTGGCAGCCTGTACCAGGCGCAGGAAGAGAAGAAGTGAAATGAGTACCTAAGGGAATCGAGTCCTGTGCTACCACAGAGAAAAGCCCACAGGCCCTTAGGAAGGGGTATTCTCTCAGCAGCAACAAGGGCACAGCTCTGTTATTCACCAGGCTGAAGATACCATAAACACAGCCAGAAACTTCACTGTTGAGGATTTCTCCCTCTCTCCTGGTCAGTAGCTGCATTGGGGGATCCACCCTTCTAGGTGATGAAGGCTCAGCCCAGCCTATGCCAAATTTCGCTGCCTCCCCCCCAGGAACACAGCATGAATGTAGGGGTGGCCATGTTTGGTGGGAGCTGTGAAGGCAGAAGACATGTGGGAATCAATGACTCATTTCAGGGAATTCTGATGGGAAAATGGGAGGCGAGGAGAGGTGTGTGAGAGCCAGCAAGTCAGATCGCTGTGGTACATGTGTCCACTGGCCCAAATCCAGGTGGCCCAGAGAAAGACCCAGATAGAACTGGGCTACAGTGACCAGTGTGTAGCTGGGGTACCCATCAGCTGCTGAGTCCAGCAGAAGGGTTGTAGGACTGCAAGATGACAGCTCCTGAATCCCTGATCTCTTCTGTCTGTTTCAGGCTGAGCAAACAACATCAGGCATCACATCTGAAGTGTCGGCCAAGGGTTTAGGGTCGCAGCACCTCACACTGCGTGATTCTACTCCAGAGCGTTGCTGAAGTATCCACCAACATCAGCTATCCTAGTTGATAAGCACTTTTCCTTTCTGTTCCTGGCACACCTCCACGCTCCCTGGATCCCTGGGTGTTACAATACTCCGGGTTTGACACTGGACAGGTAGACAGACAGGCACACATACAGACAAACAGGTATTTTGCCTCCAGATGGACTTTCTCATTCAATTACATTTTATCAAACACTGAAACAGTCTGGACCGTTGTTTTAAAGCTGAACCATGTGTTTCATTACAGGACACCAGCAGCAGGTCTGCGGGAGTTGCTGCGTCTATCAGCTAAATAAAGCACTGTCAGAGAAGCTGCCTAAACAGGCAGTTAACATTCGGTCTGCCAGGACAGAACCACAGATTTATGATCAGCCCCAGAGGGTTCCTCTGTTTAAAGGGGGGAAAGAAGCAAACCTACTTAATTAAGCAGCCTAAAGCAAATGGGAGGGTGTGCAGACTGACCGGGGCAGAGGTGCTCTGCTGGCAGGTCGGTCTGTGCCTTGCGTGGTCTCCATGCATTGCAGTTCCTCATGAAGCTTGAGACAACAGTACTTCCATGATCCCCAGAGAGAAAGGTCTCCCAATCTACTTTTCCTGTAAACACTTCTCTAGCACAAGGGCACCATAATTCAAAGTCAAGTCCGTGAACCTCTACCGGAACAGAAATGCTCAAGGAATTTGTTCACCAGCAGCTCTGGCTGGTGTTTTGTGCCACAAAGCACATGGCATGGTAGAGACCCAGAGCCAGTCTGCTCTGCAACTGGGCAGACAGAGAAAAGGGAAATTATTTACATGATGCTGAAGGATGGGCCTTTCCTTAACACTGTGCTCCCATGCCAACACTGATACGAGCTCCTCTGTATTTTTTCAAATGTGGTTGTTTAGATTGGAGGGCTCTGCTCTTAATGTTTTTGGAGTATGTTCACTATAGACCCTTAAAAATCTTCCTTCTGAAAACAAAAACCAATTAGACCCCAATATAGACCTGCTGGTTCCAGTACAAAATGCATTTGCATGTTCCTGGCATTAATAATCTGTGAGATTGGGTTGCTTCCTTTTAGCATTAGAAAGTCTTCTGTGATGCAGTCAGACGATTTCTGCTCCAAAAATACTGATATTCAGAGGCCCCAAAGTAGGTACGAAGGGAAATGAGCAGCTTGCTTGGGCCTCGGACGGGGCCCGAGGTCTGCAGCAGAGCTTCCCCTGCTAGAAGACCTTGAAAACAGGCAGGAGAAACAGCAACTGATTTGTCCCCTGCACAAGATGTCCAGAATGTCCCTTTGCCACTGCAGTGAAAGAGCTGACAGTTCCTTGTGCTGCTGTCCAAGAGGGGACATGGGCACCACCAGCTGCACACACAGAATGGAAAGCACACCACACTGCTCCTCTTCCTGGCACTGCCTCCACTGCTGGGATCAGAGTGCATACGGGCTGAGGAGTCCCTGCCCCATCCTTATCCTCCATCACCTAACTGGTCCTGGTTTAGGTACAGTGCAGAGGCTTCGGCAGAGAGGGCTGCCACACGCTCCACAGAAACTGCTCACCCTTCCTTCCTGGGAATTTCAAGGAAAAGCATGAAGATGGAAGTCTCCCTTCTCTTGAGGCTCCTCCAGCAGCTGGGGCAGACCGATGACCCAGAAGCCATCAGAGGACTTTTGTTCTGGTCACTGGCCATGTTTTCTGCTTCTTCAGCGGGCTGTCAGGCTCAGTGTCTGCAGACACTGCTGCTAGCATGGGTGGAAGTCCCCATCAAGTCAGGCCATGTGCCAGGCCTGGGTCCAGGTGATGGACATCTCTGGGTTTCTTCTGGACCACTGCACAGGAGCCTGCTCAGTGTCCTCCTCTGAGCCCAGCCTGGTTTTAGCCCTCTTTGCCTCACCATCAGCTAAAGTCTGAGTTGCAGTCCTATCTCCCCAAGAGGAGATGGGCCTCTCCCCGCTCAACCCATAAAAACAGCCAACAAATGTTCTTGCTGAGAAGGGCAAAGTCCAAAGCCACATGAATTAGGGGGAATTATAGGACAAAAGGTGTCAAGCAATGATGGAATGAATTCAGCCCAGAAGCCAACAGACATAACCCAGGAATCAACACATTTCCACGTGCTGCACATTAAAAGATGCCAACATGCACAGGGCACAGGTGGCACAGCTGACATTAGCAGGGATACAGATGGACTAATACAAGCCCAAGGCTGCAGAAAAGGAAGGCTTGGCTCTCACAGGATTCACATCTAACTCTTTATCCATTCCTTGGAAAATTTAAAGTCCTGGTAGGAGAGAGCCAAAACTTTAACATGAGCTGCCTGGGATGAATAACTGTCCACACTTCTGCCAAATATTAATGGCTGATAAATCCACTGTGCAACATATCTGGAGGTACCGGGTGGAGACCAAAGGACAGATCCCTGGAAAGAGCTCTGGAAGAATGCTCCGCTCAAGTCATCAGCTTCTCCTGGAAGGATGCAGCTGACCTTGAGATAACCTACTTTAACACTGCTCCCCTCAGCTCAACTCTCCTCCTTGACACAAGCTGACCTCCACCTGTCCAGAGCAATGAAACCAATTTACCTCTGACCTCTGCCTCAGTCAAAGACCCTCCCGGGCTCGTCTCTGCTGGCTGTAACACAGCTTCTGTGCTGCTTCACCACAGCCCACAAGACCTTCAGCAACTGCAGGCGCTTCCTACTACCTGCTGCCTGGAAGGGCTTGTGCTGCAACCAGAGTGGAGGAGCTGGGGCTGCATTCAAAAGCAGAAGCTGCATGCTGTGTAGGGAGAGCACCCACACTGCTTTGGGAAAGACACAGAGGGCCCTGATCCTTCATGACTCACACAGCTTAGTGCCAGGCATCGGCCCCTGTCCTAGCATATTTATTATCCATACGTGTACACAAGCCATAAATGCTCTCAGGTCAAGGACATGTCATCTCTGGAGCATCTCTTTCAACTCAGCCTGGGGAGAAATGGAAGGAAATCCCATCAGCCATTTGGTAGCCTGAGGACTGAGGCTCAGAGGTCCCAGCCTGCTTCCCTGAGGGCAGGTACCCCAACCACAGCGGGTGCAGGGCTGGTGCTGAACCCACATCCTGTTTCTGCAGACCCATTTCTCCAATCAGCTTTGGAAAAGGGATGTGTCCTCCTCCCAGTGAACACAGAGTGGGGACCAGTTGCTCTGACTGTGCTGCAGGAATGGCAGAAAGGATAACTTCATTCACTCCTGACTAGAGCCCATGTCAGTGAGGTGGTGAAGGGATGATCCTGCGGTGTCTGTTCCCTTCTCCCACAGGACTGACGCCTATAATCCTTTTTTAAAAGCATCATTATGTGGAATAAACTGTCCAGGGGAAAAGAAAAAAAACAGCCTTGCAATTTTGCTAATCTTCCTAATGATTTAATACCTGCAAATGCTCCTGGGAGGTATTCCTTTCCTGATCGCATTAGAGGCTGTCATATTAAACATCTCACCACACTTCAGCATCCTACTGTGGATTCTTTTTTTCTGAAACAAAACCAATTTCTCTGGAGGCTGAGTAGGGGTTTTTGCTCTCACTGCCCTCCCCTGCCCCCCATTTTAAAAGACCTAATGCCTGCCTGGGGGATTCCAATAAGTCCTGGCACAGATCCTCCAAATAGTAGCAAAGCTAAACAGGGTATGACTGTTATTGCAGAGATCACTCACTGCCAGCACAAATACACAGACTGGACCATTCAACCTTTTACAGCAGGAAAGTCACGGACAGTTGATGATTCACAATCAGCATTTCTTCTTCTACTACAGCCACCTTCTTTCTTTAATTATTATTTCTTTCTGGCAAGCATCCCTACCCTGCAGCTTTGTGATGCTGTTCTCCCCTGACTTTTCAGTCGTATCAGCAAGAACAGGCAGAAGACATCCCAGAGCCCACAGTCTGAAGTCTGCATCTGCTCAAGGGGCCATGTGGCACAGCCCTGGGGAGAAGTCCTGGGTGAAGGCCACTGTGGCTCAGCTAGCCAGGGTTAAGCATTCCCCCACGTACAAGACCAGAACAAGGCCCGTGAAACACTCTTGCCCCCCTCGAGACCTCAGAATAAGGCTGAAGTGGTTTCACAGGCCTTGTTTGGGTGGGTTCTGTGCCCAGGGGTGAACCTCACCCACAGCAGCCTATACCACAGACTCTTCTTTCCATACAGAAAGCCAAGAGACGTTTGTTTCCCGGGTCAATACATACACAATGCACTTACATCATCAAACTGTCAGATACCTTACATCGGGGACTGACACAGTGGCTCAGGGGCTCAGCACCCCGTGGTGCTCCCCACTGCCCCCCTGGAAGGGATGCAAAGGGTTAATTAAAAAGACCTTTGAGAGACCAACTGTAACTGGAAAGTAACAAGAGCCCTGAACAAACAACACCTCCTTGATTGATTGTTAACAGGCTAACAAAAAAGCTATGAATAAGGTCCTTCAGTTTAGCAGAAGAAAGGAGGGAACTGTGTAGATAAGCAGAGCTTCGAGAAGGGCACTTCCTAGATACACAGAAGAGGAATTCCTGCTGGAATTGAAAGCCCATGTGGAGATTGGGCCATCCATGAATTTTAATGAACTGAAGAGTGTGATGGGATGAAGGTTCGACCCTTGAGGAAGACAAGGATGAGGAAGAGCACCCCTCGACTCAAATTAGAGAAGTGGAAATACCATAGAAGGTGGAACCCCCAATTCCTGCAATAGCTATGAACATGGCTTAGATTTCCCAGAAATGTGTTGAATATGTCTGCAATGCTTGTATATAAACAAGCTACACCTACAGCTCGGTGTGCCTTAGGAGGAATGATCCCCTGTGCACCCAGCACTGCCATAAAGGATACCTGCTTAACAGTTACATCGGACTGTTAATTACCACATTTCACCCTCACCGAAGCAACCCAGCAGGGAGCCCAGGTGCCCAGGCTCACAGGGAGCTGAGTGGGCACACCAAGCTCTGCCCCAGCCTCTCCTCCACTCCAGTTTCACGTTGCTGCAGCAAAGGGGCTTTCCCCCAGGAACTGATTCTTGCTCTCAGAAATCTTTTCCTCATTATTCAGCTTAGACCTTCCCCAGTCCAGGTTGTCTCCAAAGTTCCCAGGGACGGGTCCTCTGACAATTCATCCCCAAAACCCTCAGCCACTGCGCATCACACACGTGTCAAAGCAGGAACCATCAGAGACCCCCCAGGGCCAATGTCACCGGAGCAGACAATTGTTTTTAAACCATTCACATCCCTTCCACTTCCCAGCTTTTTTTGCTACTGTAAACTAATCGATTTCGTGGTCGTTTCACTTTCCGTTGAGTAAAACATAAACCCAAAGCCCAGTCTCCTCCCTGCACAGTGCTACTCAAAGTGAAATGGAGGTGGTGCTGGTTGAGGAATCTTTGGGGAGACTGATGCTTCAGGTTCAGGCAACCGTCTTGGGCTACGTCTCAATTCAATGATTAAATACAAAATTACCCTATTCTTCATCAGCTGAAGATAAAAAACCACAAGGGTGATTGTGTAAGAGGGTGTTAGTGGTACATACAAACCACCAGTAAATTTGCTTTGTTTAAAATGGAAAGAAGAGCGTGTACCCAGGCAGCACCAAGCCCGCTGAAATACGAAGGGCAGAGTGCCCCCCACAAGCAGAGGCGTGCAGCCCCCTCTCCTGAGCCATGTGGCAGGCAGAGTGGGCACCAGCATGCTCTGTGCCCTGCTAGCACCCATCCACTGCCTCTGCCCCCCGTACCGCAGACTGGAAGGCTACCAAGAGCAAGCTTGGTGCAGCAGGACACGTACATTCAGTCTGGTCTCTGCTTAGGCTCCATACGGAGACTCTGGCGGGTTTCGGTAAACATCCTGGTAATCTTTGGACACCACAGCAATGTTAAGAAGTATCACATTCATAAATCAGACCTTACATCAGCCCTGATGGCAGGAAGAACATTTGCCCAGTTCTCGAGGCGCGCTGAGCCTCAGACCGCATCACTGTTTCTCAGGATTTATGGTAGTCGCTGAGTTAAGCTGCATCTTTGGTCTTATGTTAAATCTCCTCCTTGCCAAGGCTAAAAATTGCTCCGTGGTGTAATCACAAACTGAGGCAGTAAGAGCGAAATAACAAATTTCATTCCCATATTATAATAATAACAAGTTAGGTTTCCATAGCACCCCTCTTCCTCTCAGATCCAAAAGGACATCACCGACTGCACTCGCTGAAGCACACTCTGTGCACAGGGATTATGTAAACCCCCACTGCAACACAGCCACTGCTCTTTAAGGGTGCGACCCAGCACTGGAGCAGAGTTTAAGACAGAAAGGAGAAGAGCCAGTGCAGGAGGAAAGGGATGCCATGGAGCAAGAACTAAATCCTCCATCACGCCACTGCTGAGGAAAGGTAGAATATGATCCATGGTCTGCAGATCTGTCAGAGGAGAGGTGCTGCTTTCTGTGATGAGGCTTGAAGCTCCCTCTCTTCAGCAGCAGCCAAGATTTGGGTAGCACGAAGTGGTCTCCCCTGCTCAGACCGCTGGCACCCTGTGCGTGCCCAGGAGGGCAGAGTTGCTGGGAACACTGCTTTCCAGCACAAGGGGAAACCACGGCCCAGGCACCTGTGGTCAGAAAAGGTCCTGGGTCACATGCAAAACCAGTCCCTTATTTGGCCAAGTCATGCTGGGACGGCTGCCCAGTCATGTCTATCCAAACAGCATCAACCTGCACCAACTGCACCCTTCTCTCTGCCTGTCAGTGTGAACAGCAGCTTAGACTGGCTGGAAACAGCTCTGCGCTTGTCGGTGGGCTGAGGAAGACAAAGACCCCAAGGCTCTTCCCAAGACTTAGTTTGTCTGTCCCATCTTATGCCCAGGAATGCTGTCCAAGAGCTCCTGGTTCCCTCAAAATAAAGTAAAATCAGGAGACTGTAGGGATTATAAATACAGCAGTGAGCAAGGAGGGATTTTGTATGGGCAGGGGGGACCAAGGTGTTCCCCATGTTTGTGCACATGGCTGATCCGGAGGCAGACTGAGCTACAGACAGCCGTTGCTCCATTTTCCCTTTCCAACATTTTGCACACTCTGCTGCCAAGAAAGCTCTGAGAGCTGCCTGCCATGTCTGGCAAAGGCTGCCCACTGCAGAGCCCTCACGGTCAGCTCATGGAGGGACCCCGCACCAGGACGGGAGGCTGACACAGCTCCATCCTCGTTCCTCACCAAGGGACCAAGCCTTTGGGGTATCCTAAAAGGAGAGACCTGGGGAGAGCAGGCATGATCTCCTGGGCTCAGATGCCTGAGAATGGATTCAATCTCTTTTTATTACACTCAGAGCCATCAAATATTATGACATTTCGGTGAAGCCACCTGAAGTCCCAGCACCTACATCAACTATAATTTGAGTAAGTAAAAATTTGCATCTGATGTGTCCTGTGTGTTTGGATTTTTTTTTCATTTCCTGCTGTGTGAAACAGGAGGAGCAATAAAAACAAATCCTTGGAAACAAATTACAATTGCTTAATGGAGTACAAAAAAAAAAGGCCCCAATGCCTTCCTAGCCTGCTTGTGCCACAGCTACTACACACATGGCAGCTTACACACACGCAAAAGAACAGGCTCCAAGTCCGGACTTCCTCACTTTTATGGGTTTAAATTGGATCCTACTAGGTGTTTAAGGCCATTGTTGAACTGCTAACACATTCTGCAGCATGACTAACACCAACCAGGTTATTTTTCATTCCCATTTGGCTTTCTTTTTTGTTGCTCCATCTGCCTGTCCTTGCAGCCAGGAGGGCAGAGCAGCGGCGAGTACCGGGTGAGTGACAGACAGCGTGCTGGGTGTGCAAGGAGCAGGGAGAAGAATTCACAGCAGACCTGTGAGTGCAGAGGTGCAGGGACAAACCTGCTGCACCAAAAAGCCAGGGTCCAAAAGCAACAGCAAGTATGACCTTCTCTCAGGTAAAGGGCAACTGTGTCTGATGTGGCAGAAGCAAAAGATGGAAGAGCTTGAGGGTCGCTGGTACAGAAGGTAAAGGAGGACAGTGACTCCCCAACAAAGGGGACTTCAGCCTCCAGCAATGAGCTGCAGGACCTCTCCTGATCTAGCCAGGCTCTTCTGCATTTGCACCAATGCTCCTGAAAGCTGTATTTTGTCCTGTGCTCCCATGAGGTTGGGGAGTTTCTCCTCCTCCCCTACTTTATTTTCTTTTCCCCTGACAAGAGACCAGCAGACTCTGGTTGACTGCACGCACTTCCCTGGCCAGAATCTGGCAGCAGGGACAGAGACAGGTCCAGGAAGAAAGCAGCAGGCAGTGGTTTATGAAACACCCCGTGCAACCAACACTTTCCTCTACCAGGAAAAGTCTTTCGCAACTGGATGTCTCTGAACCGTGGATTCGGGTGATTTCAGAGCTCTCCCTCCATGACCTCTCCCACTCCTTGCCAGTCTGTGGCTTCATCTTAATGGAGGAGGTGAACTGGGTTGGAAGCATCACTAACAGCACGGAAAGAAATGGGAGAGACTTCCCAAGAAGTACACCCACCAACCGGTTCCAGGAGGCCCTCCCTGCACAGGAGCAGCTCCCAGGGGATCCTGCAAACAGCATGCTCATCCTACTTGGGATCTTAAAGGTCTCAAAAAGAGGCCATGCAAGAAATTGCCCGTAAATTAAATCCATGCTTTTCTTGTAGTAACCTATCTTTTTGATGCAAAGATAGACCCAACCCAACAACTGCTGGCTCGTAACTGGAGAACAGAGCTACAGCAAGATTTCCCCATCTAATGGCATCTGTACTTAGACAAGGCTTTCCTAGTTCAGCATACCACCAAACATGCTTAGAAATGCTCCCTCTGCTCTGCCATTAACCATCCTGCCTAATGAGATTCCACGTGGGGAGTCCTGGTTACTTACAGTGAGCAATTAGGGGTTGTAGTTTCAAATTGTAAACAATCAGCTACACAAGCAATCTGTCCATGTCCATTATGTGCAGACACCCCAGGGGCTGGCACAAGCCATCATTCAAAGGCTCATGAGCTCTCTCGGCACACGGAAGTCAGGATCTGTTGTCCCACCTAGGTACTTCTGGCACAGGTTTACCATACTGAGCTGAACAACACTGAGACCTTTGCTATGAGACAAACCAGAATCGGGCTTTAAATCACAGTATTTTTCCCCTGGAGTCCTGAGAAAGCATGAGAAAAGTACTGTAAGATAACCCTGTTGGACATGCAGAGAAGGTGAGGCTGTAAGGATGGAAGAAAACTCTGAAATCAAAGCATGAGCTTGAAGAACATGCCCTTCCCAATAACGCTTCACAGTACTCAGCTTTGGGGTGACCCACTCAATACAGCCTGGGGGTCCCTGTTACAGTCACACCTCATGGGTCTGGTCAGCGCTCCCAAGGAAGACAGTACATCTCGGGCACATCACATTCCCACCTCTGTAACCACTCTTTTCCCTGAGAACAAGGAAAAGGGCAGAAGCTCAAGGATAAAACTTCTCAAGGTCTGAGAGGTGTTTGGGAGGTGGGTCAAGGCTGGGAGGAAGAGGAAGGCAGACTCAGATTCCTGGATTGAAAACTAGCTCCATCCAGTAAAGCATTCAGTTCAGCCTCTGCTTACCTACAGATTAAATGTTTACCTTGAAAGGGCAGAAATATCATACAATCCATCTGATCACACAATAAATCCTCTAAAACGGACCCTCAAGATTGCCTCTTTAGCAGCCTCAAAGCCTGCATCAACCTCACCTGAACCCTAACCAACTCCTCTATCTGGTTCCTGCACGATCCACTTCTACCCTAAGGAGGGAATGAGAAGATATACTCAGCCTTGCCGTAAGAGAAGTGGTGGGTTCCCTAAAACTGTCTCCTGGAATCATTACATTAAATTATGAACTCTACTTTTCCCCTTCCCTTTTATTTTGCTGAAGTATTTTTTTTCCCTCTGCATCTCCTTATTGAGAAGTTCAGATGCCTGCAAACGCCTCTTACATGGGACGTCAGGCTCAAAACCCAGAAGGAAACAACATTTGGCCTTTTATGGTTTATTTTTAATCTCGAGATTTATGAGAGGTAGCTGACTAATGTTTTGGCTGGCAGGGCCAGGCTCTTGTAAGTAATTGCATTCTTGCTATTTTATTCATTAAGATAAGTTTTCCCACTTCTGTTTGAGTTGTTGGTGATGCCATCGACTGCTGCAAGAAAAACACAGACCTTTGCCTTGGGGCTCAGGCTGGTGAAAGGCCAGATGTTTCCTTCTTCAACCTCTGGCCCAACTGTGCAAAGCGAAAGGCACAGATATATCAAACTTCCCAGATACACCAAATTTCCCAGCACTGCTCAGCATTACCAAGTTATTCAAGCATCCCCTGTCACAGGGGAGCTCCTCCCTTGCAAAAGGCAAGAAGTCCTACACACACCAGGGCTACTGTGACTCGTTCAGTATGATTTTGCTTCACATACCCCGATTTCCTCTCCAGCAATGCACACACACACAAAAAAAAAAATTAAAAAAATAACCAAGGAGTTTGTAGCTAAGGAATTCAGTGAATGATTAACTCCATCCTACCTATTACCCATTGCTCTCCATTCCCTCGTGCCTTGCAGAAATCCCAGTTCCGGGTAGCAAAGCCACACCAGGATCTGATATCCCATTGGTTTTGCATGCAGAGAGGTCAGGTGATGCGGATGGTTCTAGCTTTGAGTTAAAATACATTAAGGGCAGTAATGATTAATCCAGAACCCTGGCACAAATTCTTGATGACATGTTGTTCCTCTTGTCATACCAAATGTAATGTAAATGGATCCTGCTTCCTGGGGGTCGCCGTGGAGACCAATCTCCACACAGGCCTGCAGAGACAGGACCTCTGTGTGTGCCAGGAGCAGAGGCTGATGCAAGGACAGCTCTTTCCAAGGTAGCAAAAGCATATGATGCCCAAACGTTGCTCTGCCCACTCCAAAATGCAGCACATTTAAGCCAAGCTCTGGGACCAGGACAAGGCAGCAAACGCAGCTCTGCCAGCCTGAAGAGAATGAAGTGGCTCAGACCAAGGGCAGCGACGCATGCGCACCCCCAGCACGTCATCTCGTGCTGCAAGGTCTTCACACAGGACTGGCCCCACGTGCAAGCCCACGTGTTTATCACACTCAGCTGCACCTCAGAAGACTGGGAGGGATCGGTGCTGGGTTTGGACACAAACTCCCTACATGACCTCAGGCAACTCCCTCACTCTCTAAAGCACAAAGCTTCTACAGCCTTACCCAGCCCAAACCCAGGAAGACTTCCTTTTTCTTTTGTCTGTTTTTATTGCAAGATCCTGAGGATAAGGTCTGTAATTCGGTATGCTTGTGTACAGCACCCAGCACTGCATAGTCCCAATCCAGCCCGGGCCCTATAGTACAACACACACAAAAACCAATTCCTAGAGCTTCAGGTCTTTTATGCAAGCCCACACAGACCATGGTACCACAAAACAGAGATATAACTGAATCTCTGCATGTTATATTGGGGCTTCTGGTACCTCTGCATACGAAAAGCTGCTTCTTCATCACCCAACAACTAGTAGTCAGCAAGAGGCCTGAAAGCCATGCTCTGTTGTCAGGACATAATCGAATTGAATGATGGTGTCCAACATTAAAAGGCCAGAATTTCCTCCCACTAGAAGGACTGTACAATTTTACAGGCATCTGTTGAAAGCAACTTGCCCCTACCACCTGTCACCAAAGTCCCTGGTATGGAGAGCAACATGTGAGTAAACAGCCCTTGCTTTGCCATTGCCATGCCTGAGTTCCATCAACCCGTGGTGCTGAGCCACCCATGCAGCTACAAAAGGTATCTGCTTAGACTGTCCAACACCGGGACCTTCCCAGAACACTCAGGGCAAGGAGACACCAGCTAAAACTGTACATGGAGACCTACGATACACAGATTCCCAGCATCCCAAGACCCAGAAAGCTGTCCTTGCAGTATGAGAGCCAAGGAATTTCATGACCTGCATGTACTGATGGCCAAGTGGGATTTAAGAGAAGCCCTTGCCTAGCTCACAGTGTACGTGAAAGCGTAGGTAGGAAGGATTAAAACACTCCTCTGCAGAAGCCAGGACCTGATGCTGCAACGCCATGACTCCCTGTCCACAGCCTGTGCAGAAGCAGAGTTAAACAACACAACTCTCCCACCTTCTCCAATTCTGTTCGTCAGTTCAGTGACACAAACCTGACAGAACCCTCTCACTTGCCTCTGACCCTCTGCCACCCATGTGGACACTGACTGTAAACTCTTCTCTTCCTCACAGACGGCCAATGATGCCTTCACTCCTGCCAGACAGCCTGCGAGCCAGCAAGACTCAGGACCCCAAGAAATTTGAAGAGACAAGTGTAAAAGCTGAGCTGCAGCCAGGAGAATTGGGACGTGTCCCTGCCACAGGCCTGTGTCTCACCCCAACAGTAGGCTCAAGCTCCTGCTGAGGGGTTTTTTTTGCTCTAGATTCAATAAAGAAAAGAAAAAAAGAAAAAAAAAGTGGCTGCTGCAATGTGTTTTGTATTGCTGAGGACAGAACCGCTCCCTCTGGAAGGCCGCGCTCCAGGCTGCCACGGCAGACACAGCTCCTCATACCCTGCACTGAGTTTGCCTAGGCAGAGGATCAAGACATCCTCAAACTCCCGGTCACAATCCCGAACGCACCCCTAAGAGGGAGGAAAGGGCCAGTCTCCTCTCCCTCTAATCAGCCATCGTTAAACAAACAACTAACAGCAGGGATCTTGTAGCACGCACCACAGCCAAGAGCTACCGACTGCCTGCTCCTGAACCCGCACCACAACCGTGTCAGTGCGCCCAGTGCTGCAGCCTGGAGGCAGGGCAGCCAGCTCAGCCCCACTGGGCACCCAGCCCAGGACACGGGGCAGCTCGTGGCACCCCTTCCCTGCAGCTGCACCCAGCCTCGCTGTCTCTGGGGAGGACAACACTCCCAGCCCTGCATCCTCACATCCCAGGGAGCCCACAGGGAGCATCCAGGTTTCTCTCAGGAGCTGGGACCTGGGGCTGGGATGCATCTGCTTGGGAAAACTGATGGCACTGCCTTGAAACAAAAAGTCAAGTTGGGCAGAAAACAAAACTTCTTTTGCAGATGGGTTAAAAGAAAAACAAGCTCTCCAGCTAGGACAGCTTGGTGTGGTCCTGCTGGCACTGGCGCCTGCCACACGGCACAAGCTTGAGTGTGTAAGTCAACGGATAATGTCAAGAAGGGGTCAAAGCACAAGCAGGGGTGGGAAGGCAGGACCACAGTCACCAATAAGCCTGTCAGGACAAGTACACATGTGTGTTTTGCTGCTCTGCCCTCCACCTTGCTCAGACCTAAGCTCCAGCTTCCCGAGAGCTGGTACAGGGTAATGCTTTGCCGCCTTCTCATGAGAATGGCAGAGCACCAAGCAAGTAAGAATTAGAAATCCAGGGCATTTATCCAGCAGCCAAGCATTTAAGCCCTCCACAAGCATTTAATTCCTATAAATAACCACTGCAATACTCCCGCGAGGCAAGGAAGCACTAGCCCCATTGCTCAGGCAGGGGAGACTGAGTGCAGATGAATCAGTGACAGCCCAGCCCACACAACCAGGGTCAGAACTGAAAACAAAACCAACAAGCCTCGCTCTCCCTCGGTGTTCCAGCTGTTAGACAACACTGCCCCCAGTAGCTCGGCTTCCTTCCCAAGCCAAGGTATGTGATTCGCTTCAAGGGGAGAAGGACACTGGGGAAGCAAGTCCTGGCTGTAAGCACACCGCACGCAGGCCTTGGGGCCGCTGCAGGATTTAGCATCGTCCAGAAATGCATGGAAAGCCAATAAATTCACTGCCAGCTCCTCCTCCTCTCTGTGGGAATGAACAGCAGTTGCAGTCAGTGTGCATGGGGAGAAAAGGGTGCTCCATGCCACTCGTCAGACCCACCACCTGCAAGAGAAGAGGGTCCAGAGGAGAGCTACATGCCCTCAAAGGTTCAGGGCTCTCCAGTGAGTTACGGATCATCTTTCCCAAGCAGACAGAGTGCATCTAGCATGGGGGAAGCTTTGTGTCCTGCAGGAGCGGGGATGCTGGAGATGAATTTCCAAACATAGTCCCCTCTCCCAGTGCTCTCTGAAGTTATGGGATCAAGCTACAGGCTTGGACATGTCACAGCTAATCCACAGTAAGACAGGATGCAGCAGTGGGCTTTGCTGGCTTGCCTGAGAGATCTGATGGCGAGCTGCAGTTAACCCTTTAAATGCTGCACATTCTAAACCATGCTAGAAGGTAACGCTGCAGTCTGACCAGCTGCATAACGTGGGTCACAACACGCAGCACAAAGCAGATCCAAGGTAACGCGACTCAAATCAGTGGCTCTATCAGAATCTGTACGTGGAATCAGAAACTAAACTGCCCAAGGACAGACAGTGTCACTGCTACCTCAACAGTTTACTTGGCTGTAAACACTGGAAAGACAGAATGCTTCTCAAGAAATGGCAAACTGCTGGATGCAACAAGTGACAGCAGGGGCAGCAGCAAGGGCCAAGGGTCTGGCGGTTGGGCTACTGTAGTTATTCTGTGTTGCATGAAACACAGATCCAAGAACCAGTGATGCTCCTGGCACTCCCTGCAAAAAATGGGGTGTGTCTTCTCTCTAAATTAAACCTCAGGAATTGTGTTGTGTCGGTCTAGCAGAGCCTCAAGCACCACTCAGGCAGCCTAAGCTGTGTTCCCATGGTGCTGTCCCAGTATGAGCTATGCCCTCTAACAGCTTACCTGCACAAAGGGGCAGCAGATTTTTTTTTCCTTTTTTGCAAGTAAAGCCATTTCTTACTGCTGGTGTGAACCCAATCCACCACATCTATTAGCTACAGGGAATTTTCTCAACGAAACTGAACAACTAACCCTTGGCCTCTTCTAGCTTTCTTCCTACTACCTCAGTTCAGCGTCTACAATAAATTTTTGAGACCCCGGATAGAAACTTTGCACTGATCCACCCAATCAGAGGCTGCAAATCCAGGCAGAGATCAGTGTATAAAGCCAGTGATTTCATGTTTTCCCTCTAGAACAGTGTTCCCACACTCTTATAGAAACCTTTGATCTGCACAGATTTAATTCATTACTTATGAATCTCTGGCCAACGTCACTTTGCTCATTTCGATGGCTCTCTACTTGCAGCTGCCGTCTGTGTCTGGGTGGATAAGGAACCTTTTCTTTTTTGCCATGTAGTGAAATAGCTGAAAAGGGATCCTGAGTAACAGCTTCTACCCCTTGTGCCTTCCCTAACTGTCCTCTTCTGGAAAATCACCCAGGTAGTGATACCAAGCCACCCTCTGCAACTGGGAGCCAGGGTATTTTCCAATGGAAACTCTTCTTCCAGGAAATGACCCTACATCATATCCCAGATGAGTGCTTCATTTTGTTCCAGGCAAGACATGAGAAGGTTTCTCTTTAATGGTGCTGGGCTTAGGTGTAAGGGCAGCTTCATGACACAAATCACTGAGGAGTCACTGTGCAGCCAGAGGGGATCACCTATAAATGGCAGCAGCTCTAACACCTCAAAGGCGAGTGCCCATATCCCCCAGTCATGCTTTACTGATGGCTTGGACCACCTGCGGGCCTTGGGTCAGGGCCGTGTGCCCGCAGTGTCTGCACTGTGCCTAAGCTGTGGCACCCCAGCACTGGTACAGCAATACCAAATAGTAAAGCTGCCGGCTGATTGCTCTTTCCATATCCAAACTCCTCCTTTTCCCAAACTCACTCTTTCCAGAAGGCTTTCCAATCCTTTTCATCTGGAGAGGGGTGAAACCCAAGTCCCTGCCGAGGGCCAGCTCCAGGCTCCAGGCAGCACACACTGCCTGCGGGGGCTGGAGCAGAGCATGGACCCTTTCACAAGGTCTTCACAATGCTCCTGTTCAAGTATCCGTCTGTGGGTGACAGGGCAAGATGCTGACCCAACAGCCCTGTCCTGCTCCTCTTCCTGAGGAAGAAACACAGCTTCAACAGAGGTGTTGGAGGCAGTAACACACATAACTAACAGGAGGGAATGTGGCTGCAATGCTTTTTCTCTGAGACCCCCTACTCTGCATCTCACTACAGTTTCCCTCAGAGAGGAAACGTGGCACACACCCCCTGTGCTGGGAGCACACATCACAGGATGGGGTCCGTGATAATTATTCTTATCACCCGCAGCCTGCCTGGTGCTGGCTTAAGACTTCTGATGGGTGTCTGCTCATGAACAGAACCCAGGCTCTGCATGGGAAAGCCATTAAGCAACAGCACAGAAGCAGCCCATGAGGCAAAACATAACCTGTGACCATCCCCATACCAACAGCATGCCAGTCCCTGCTGCCAGCCAGATGCCAGGGTGCCAACACCAGGCTGCATGCAGGTGCTGACCAAGGAGCTAGCTGTGTGCGTCCCCTCGAAGTGAATGCTTGTATGGCCAGCTCTCCCAACAGCTCCACAACCAACACACAGGCACGGGAGAGCCAAAAGCCCCACAGAGCCTCCTCATGCACAGCCCTGGGTTGGCGCGCCAGCTCCGACATCCCACTGCTGGAAATGTGGTGTGGGGCAGCATCGGCAGTGGAGGCAGGGACAGCAACATCTGTTTTTTCCACGCCACACTTGGAGCGGCTGTGCTGTGTTCCTCCCCTAAAACATGACCAGCCCAGCTGTGAGGCAAGCAGATGAGCAGAGAAGTATAAAAATAGCCACTTCTGTAGTGCTCTTTCAAGCAACACAAGGCTGCTCTACAAAAATAAATACTCAAAAAGGAACGCTCAAGGGAGGGGGGCGGGGGTCAGCTCTTTTGGAGGGACCCATGTGCTCACATCGCTGAAACACCATGCAAGGACACATCCCCACGACTCCCAGCATTGTGGTCTCGGCATGCTCCCACCAGCTGACCACCGCTGGGCTTGAGGAACCGCACGCGGCTTCCACGGACATGGTCTCTGATGGGACTAGGTACAGCTGCTTTCACCAACCTGACCTAAACCGAAATCAGCGTGCTTCAGGCCGGGCTCACTCCACCTCCTTCCCGAGCCGCGGCTTTGAGAGAGAAACTAACAGCTTTGGCCAACACAATCTGTCTGGGCTCTCGCTTTCCCAGGCTTAGCTGTTCCTCGGGTTCCTCCCTCAGGAGGACTCAACCCACACCCCAGATCCTCTTTTAGCAGAGCCACTCCCACCTCTCCCTGACCATGAAGCATTTGCTGTAGCAGAACCTATTTAACCCATTCCCAGCAGGATCTGTGCCCAGTGACGGAGGAGGGAAAGGTGTTTACAGAATCCCAGTTGAGCCCCCACACCAAGGAGCGGAAGCACAGGCTTCACGCTCTGTCTCAACTGAAGCTGCAGGGAAAACCACTCTTTTGCTTCTGGATCTGCACAAGTCCTCCCCCCAGTTCGAGGAGCCCAGCGCAGCACGGATGCTGCGGAAGCCAGGGCCGAGGTACTGCCAGGGGATGTTGCAACAGAGCTGTGAAGAGGCCACTGCTGGGAATCTCAAGTGCCATGAATGATGGCCATCCAAGGAGGTGGCACAGGCTCTGGTCAGGGCTACAAGCTCCACCTTGGAAATCTTGCTTTCAAACCAGCAGTTGGACCTCAAGACTTCATCACAGACGTGAAAAATAAATGTGTTTCCTGATAGAAGGAGCTATCTGTATAGGTGAGCAGAATAAAAGTTGTGCAGCTGTGGCCAGAAGATAAAAGGGGCATGGTCTGGTGTCCAGGTACAACCTGCAATGTATAGGAACAGGCTGGCTGAGTCCTGGCTTGGATCCAGAGCCCACGTCACTACAGATCGTCCCACAGGCTCGTCAAAAGCAAGAGCTGCCACAGAGCGTGTCTGCTGTCAGAGCAAATACAGCCTTCTCCTGGTGATGCTCAAGAGAACGCGCCAGCAGGAAGAACCCCATCGCCTCCCAGCACCGCACTGCCACAGGGCAGCCCCTGGACCCCACGCTGGAGATAAGCTGGGCCACCAGGTCAAGACATGTACTGCGACTGGAAAACACCATAGGTGGGAGACGCATGACCACAGTCATCTCCTGCCACCCAGTACTGTTGCCTACTGCACTATCTGAACACAGGTTGCTAGTCCCATGAAAAACAATGCTGAATTAAGCACGATCCCTCAAGGCCATCTGCCACGTCTGAAACTTCCACCTCTGATCTCAGCTTATTAAGAGTTTTTACTAGGCCCGATGCCGGGAAGCCAAAAGGATGTACGTACTCATCCCTAACCTGAGGGGAACTATTGTTACTGTTAGACTGGCAGAAACAGCTGACTGAAGAATATTATGCTTTGATTATCTCTGTTTAAATCCAGCAGTAGCAAAAGGTTTTCAAGCTTTTGGGTGGGGGAAAGAAAGCAGCCAGAAAGCAAGGACTGAATCCATTCACAGGTCACGGTTCCCGTAATACACCAGTAATGCTACAGATGGTCAACTTGTATGTTCTTGATGCTCTTCCTGATGATAGTTATCCCATAAAAAATGGGAATGGCTGTAATCACGTGGCTTTTGCTTTTTGTGCTCTTTGCAAAGCAAGAGCTAACGTTACATTGCGATTTGACATTTTTAGTTTTGGCAGAGATGCCAAGGTAGCTTCAGTGTCTAAGCAAACAACAGGCCTTCAATGTGAAAAACAAGTTCTCTCTTTATTGCAAAGGCAGGGTAAGAAACAAGGGCAGGGAAGGTGTGACCCGAATCCCCATCCTTCAGCAGAGCACAGGTGGCAAGAGCTGCAAGGGGAGTGTGGTCGGTAGCTCAGCAGTCACTGCAACCTTCCAGCCTTTAATACCGACCTCAGCAAAGCCTGGAGAGAAGGGTGGGCTGATGTGGGGTAGCACCCATTCACCCACCCAGCAGTAACACCCTAAGTGCAGCCCAGGAACAGAGCCGTCAACTTTCTGCTGGGGAAGAGACAGAAAGGCCTAAGTCGTGCCGTTGGCAATGGAGGGACTACTTCACAAGTGCAGTGTCCCTCACAGCCCTGTGTCCCCACACTGCCCCATGCACTCTCCTTGAGGTAAGAGCAAGCAGCTCTGTACAGCTCCCAGCCCGCTCCACCCCAGCCGTGGGAAGCACACCTTTGCTCCTGAGCTGTCCCTCCTCACCCCCACCTACGTTCTTACTCCCCTCCTACAAATACAGAAATGTTTTGGGACATACAGGGTAAAAAAGAGGCAAGATACAAATCAAGCTGACCTGCAGTTGTCAAAGGACAACAAAGCTTGAAGAAATGGAGAAAGGATGATGCAGAAATGCGTTACTGAAACCGCAGTATGGAAACCACAGCATGACAAGAGATAAAACAAGGAATCCCACTGAATGGCAAAGAGGGAGAGAAGCGTTAACAAAACGTATGAGTCTGTTCCCTTCCTACCTTCTGATCGAGTGATTTTTCTTTTTAAAACCCCTCTTTGTGAGAGCAGGATGAAAGCAGCTGGGTGAAACGTGGGAGAGACCTGGCAGGGGCTTACCAGCAAGAGAAGAGCAGCATCGGTACCCACACTTTCACCCCAACATGGACAAAGCCACACATAGAAAGCCACCACCAGTAAACTTCAAAATTGCCAGAAAGACAGAGAAAAATCACTGCAAACAGTAAATACACCAGGTATCAAAGGAACCCCAAGAGATGAGGTGAGCGGAGACACTGTCCTCCTTTCTACTAATGTCCAACAAGGGTCATGAGCAGCAGGTCTGGTCTTCCCCCAGTGCCACAGGGCTCTGAGCTGTTTAGCTGTGGTTCCTCAACTCGTGGTTTTCCGTCGCTACCTGGGCTTGTAGGTTGGGCAGCACCGAACCACAAATGGCAAACATCAAGAGACCACGGGCTGACGTCGGGAAGCGAGGCACCTTGGTGCAGCTCAGGATTATTTAACTTCAGTGTTTGCCAGGGAACAAATTCCAGTGCCACCTCTCTGGGAGATGCCTTTTCTTACCTCCTAGGACATATCTGCTAGTACACTTGCAAACACCACAAAAAAAGTCAAAGTTTTAATTTTAAAAAAGGGTGAGTCTCTCGCTCGTGGAACACCACTCACAACTCCCTTGAAGCTGTGGGAATCACATAGAATCACAGCATCACGAGGTTGGAAAAGACCTTTAGGATCATCAAGTCCAACCGTTCCTGGCCTATGCTAAACCATATCCCTAAGTACGT
Source organism: Zapornia atra (assembly GCA_013400835.1). NCBI lineage: Eukaryota > Metazoa > Chordata > Aves > Gruiformes > Rallidae > Zapornia > Zapornia atra. The sequence goes on from VZTU01030358.1 coordinate 310,741, forward strand.
CATCTACCCTTTTTTTAAACACACCCAGGGATGGTGACTCGAGCCCCTCCCTGGGCAGCCTGTTCTACATCCCAACCCAGATCTCCTGCTCACACCGTCGCCATGATGGCATCGCACTTCGTTAACTCCAGAGACCGTGACCCCCTGACAGAGTCATACAGAACTGCCTCCTTGTTTGGCACTTAAACTATCGCCACAGTTTGCCTACAGGATTGGTCCCTTCCACAGGCTGAATGAATCTCATTTGCAAAACATTTATCTAGCACCTCATTTGGGCCTTTTTCCTCCTCCAAAATGTCTTACAAAAGAGAAACAGAGCCCTGTTTTCATCTTATACGAACAGCATTCCAGGCTGTTTACATTTTTTCTAGGAACAGAAGTAAAGCTATTTTGCCTTTGTGCCCTGGTCACCACCATACAGACATGCTGCTGCTTGTGGTTTTACCTGACTCAGATTTTAGTTTTAATTGGATTCCCTACCCCCTTACGATACCTTCTGAGCCCTGATAAGCCCTTTGCTGCATTACATAACAATACCAACATCTACTGATCATTGCCAACTCTCATTTCAAATATCACGGACTATAGGGTCCCAAATCGTAAAATCTGTTTATTTTTAAAAGGTTTGCTTAGGTGAAGCCACCAGTGAGGCAGTGTAACCCCAAGGCTCACTGCGAAAAAAAAACCACACTACAGTTTGGATGAAAACTGTGACCCCCTCCATCAAATCTGCAAAGCTTCTGCAAGAGCCTGGTGGTAGCAAAACTCCTCTGATACTTCCACCTTCCCCTTTTTACCCACCCACAGATAGCATTCCACATTAATAATGGAAAAATAACCTAGTCTCATAAATCAAGGCTCTAATCTCTGCTTCCAAAGCACAACGATTCTAAAGACACGTCCAAAATAGTAAATATTTGCAAGGGAAAGCCAGAAAATCATTATGAGGTTTATTTCCACTCAAGGAATGAAAGAAGTGATACCAGCTCATGAAAGAGCTGAGTCTCAAAGCAGATGCGAACAAAACCCGGTAGCCCTGGAAGCAGAGCGCTTGAAAAGAGATCGGATCAGAGCATCTCTCAGGCAGAGAAACTCAGAAGTGCAAATGCTGCCACTCGAAGCACGTTGCTCTTGAAACATGGGAGTCTTTTATCTTGCACGCTGCAGATTATATGGAAAAAAAAAATACTTTGCTCTTGATTCCAGCCAGACCTCACATTACACTTCAAGAACTCAACCACGGGGATGGGAGGGGGACGATATTCCCATTCAGTCTGCCTGGAGACCGCTTCCAGCTAGGTATGCAGCGCCTGCAAGCTGCAGAGCTTAGTTGTTTCATGATTCTTTGGATGGAGCAGTTTCTCCTGTGCTCCTGGTAACAGCGCTGCTGAAGTTGGCACGTGTTTCTTCAAAGTTGCTACATCTATAATGTCGGATACGAGAGGAATTCATTTCCTAGGCCTTATTTCTAGAGCTAGAGGTACAGTATCGCATCTGCTGAGCGCAACTGCTAGTGCCCATGCTGCCACAGAACCAGCGGGCTTCAGCGCTGGAGATTTTCTGAACTTGACCTTCTTAAAGGCTATTTTCCTTTCAGACTAATGAAAGAAGAGACGGCGAATCATTAAAGGCATTATTTACATTATCTGTCAGTGCTCAGTGAAGGGAACGGGAAAGGAACAGACACAATCGCTTGCATAACTTCAGCGCCATGAGCCAGAGTCCCCCCTCGTCCCGACAGAAATGAATCTGTACATCTTTCATGGCTCTAATGATGATATAAGCACACACACGTTCTTTCCCATCTTCAGGAGGTCAAACAGGGCAGTCAGCTTCTTCCCAAAGGAAATCCATGCGCCGCATCAGACTACTTGAGCGCATCTTACACCCGCCGTCAGAGTATTACCAGCACACGCTCTTTCAGCTGAGTCGTGACTGAGCACACAGGACGATCTGCTGGCTGACAACGATGACTCTACAGTCTGAATTCCAAAGACAATCATCCCTCAGCGGAGCAGAGCTCTTCCCCTTACTGCACGGCTCTCAGCAGTGCTGTAAACAAACATTTCTCCACCGAAATCAGAGGAAGATGTCAGTAACACTACCCTGCCGATTCGGTCCATTTGCTTTAGCAGATTCCCCCTTCCCACATTCCGGGCACTTTGTTTCGTTGACCTGCAAGAGCTTTATGTCCAACTTCAATTTGTCATCGCACAATACGATCTAATCCAAAACATTCTGGGAGCTTTTACAACTCAACACCTCTCAACAACAATAATATAAACAGTCTCAAACACTTACTACCAAAATTAATAATCCTAGAAACACACTGCAATAACCCCAAATCCTTAAAAAGCCAAACGAAGGACTTATCATCACAGAAGGCTGATCTACGAGTCACAAGCGAAGCACTGGCACGTCCCACCTCTGTCACAATGGCACATGCGGTCTCTGGAGCTGTAGATCCCCACATCTAACTGACAACAGATAACGCAACCTCAGAATCCCCTTAATAAAAACCAGTCTTTCCCAGTTAGGGACTTTCTGCAACAAACAATGGATAGTTTGTTTGTAGAAGCCTAAACGTATCTTGGAAGGAAATATTTAGACAACAATTTCTTGGATTTAGAGACGTGCACATTTTCCTGAAGTTTCTCCAGATACAGCTTGCAGACCTGAGACCCAACAGGACTTTGCAATTTCTGTGGTCTCTCTCAATCGAAACTGACACTGAAAAGTGGAAACTCGGTGAAGAACATTCAAACAGAGAAGCAGACCCTTAATGAAATACCAGTAGAAATAAGTTCATGAGAGATGTTTCTGCCGTGCCGGGCCCCACGCTGTCTCTCCTACATGAATCACTCAATGCTTTTGCCTCCTCAAGAACAGAAAAGGAAAACAAACTTGGTTCAAAAATACATTTTAACCCCCCACTTTTTCCCCCAAGCTTGGGGGTTTGGTGGTTTTTTTGCATCGTGCAGTAACTTTATTTAAGTAACAGGGCACACAGACCACCCCAAAGCCCCTCGAAGTAACAAACCTTCCTGAGCGACTTTCCCAAAACAACCAAGTCAGCACGGAGGCGCCAACACAACTGTCACCCTGTCCGAGCACTTCCACGGAGAACTCCTTTGTGGATGAACTTGTCAATCGAGTCCCTTGCATGTGCTGGTAACAGCCCCGTGTCTCACCCCCATCCAAGCGCTCCACCCCAACACCGCTTCCCTCCTGCCATGTCCCCAGGAATTAAACTCCCGGCACAAAACCTCCGGCACAGCAGCACCCACACCCCACACCCCCCAGCTCGTTTTAACACCCCCAGGGTGTTGTGGTTATCCCCAAATACCCGCGTGGGTGCCTGTGATCCCGCACACGGGTGTACCGAGCGCGCCGACCCGCTCCCGGTGTGGAGCCGAGCGCATCCCCACGGCCGGGACCTCCGGGGCCGCCAGCCCCGCCGCGCTGGCGCTGACCTCAGCTCACGCTACCGAGCCCGAACAGCGCTGCCAGGCCGGGCCCGCGTACCTCACATACCGCAGCCGTTTTCCCTTCGCTTGGGCCGCTTCTGCCCGCGCCTGAATTCCCCCCCACCCTCTCTCCCCCGCCCCTCCGGTTCACGGGAAACTTCGCGGCGCGCCTACGCGTTTC